>CM018580.1:9340000-9940000 GCA_009078335.1 Salix brachista
TCACATTTGAAACCAGCTATTAATATAAAAATAAAAAAGAAATATGCTCCCAATATTTTCGCATCCAAGATCCATTAATTAGGCCTCCAGATAAAACAAAATAAAAATAATTTTCCTTGAGTGATGACATAGGTTAGCCATGGGCATGCAACTTAATTTTATAACATTTTTTGACATTGCTTTATCAGATTGGTTCGGCTGGATTTAATTTCAGATGATGCAATACACCAATTATTAAACAAAATAGAGTAAAGGTGTTCATATTGCAACTGGGTTTGCCAAATAACTAAGGCATTGACTTATCCACCAATTAATTCAAAAGGCAAGAACAAACAGCTAGCTAGAAGCCCATGAATGTATTAATTGCACATGCATGTTATCAACAAGGATCACAGCTTGATCCTATCCCTTGAGTCCTGGGATCATAATCGTGTTTAATATAATTCTACTCCTATGCCAGTGCTACACTTTACATGCATGAGTTGTTGTTGTTGTAACCTTCCCACGTTTTGGGAGGTCTTGCTGTGGGGAGATACTAATTTGAGATCGAGATGCCCTTTGTTCCAACACAGTCGATCATTTCTTGAAGCTCAATGTCTCAGGAATCGGATTCCAAACAGTTCACTTAATGCTTTTTGAAATGTGTGTTTCATGTCCTTGTCTTTGTGTATTATGATTTAAATTTTAGATACAAAGAGAGGGTGAAATTGCTTGAATTTTATATTTTTGATAAAAATTGTTGGGATAGAGGATACTAATGGTGGTTTCGAAACACTCAAAGAGGATATAACACACCGCTAAACTTACTTCATTTGCTCTCTAGTATTTTTTTCCCTATTGTTTTACCCTCTAATTCATCTTAATTAAACTTTATATTTATACACAACATGAAAATTTTATAAAATAGACTCTTAAGTATTAACATAAATAATAGGTGCGTGTGAAAACGGTTGACAGCTGCAGTCTATGACTTTAGTTGGTGATCATATTTGATACTTATCAGTACTTGCTTTTCTAGATTTTTTCAAATTGAGTTTATATCAACAAAAATATCATATTTAATAAAATTATATAGATAAATTAACTTTTGATAAAGTGAGTACAAGAATATCAACTTGATATATAATTCCATGGATCGAGATTGAATCTCATCTAACAGAAAGAAAAGCACCAAGATGTCAAAGTTTTCTTCTTTTCCAGTAGCTGGTAGCCATCTGAAAACACCATGGCACTTTCAGGACCAGGCATCTGCATCGACACTTTCTTTTAATGTTTCATCAAGAGAGCCCATTTTCCAACAAGAACCCCTACCTGTCTGTAAGAATCAAGCTCGTCATCTCCCCTCATCATGACGTCGTAAGAGTGAATCTATAATAAACAATACAATCAATAAAAGGCCCCACCCAACGCCCATACCTTAATGATGGGCCTTGCAGGGCACCGGCATATCCAGTTCTTGCCGTCACCCCCTGATAAAGGGACTGTACGTGGTCAGCAGGAGGAAGAAGAAGGCAATAATGAAGATTGCAAATGGAATTAGAAACTTGGGCTCGGCAGTGGTTGATTCCACGCATGAAATTATGGATATTATGAGCTAAGGATATCCATTATCAAAAACTAAGGATTCTTTTACATAGTTATTAGATATATTATGATCAGACAGGTTTATCTGTGTTTAGAAGTGTTTTTTTTATCTATGCTCTTAGGGTTTTTTTTGTATTTATAATAATTCTGATGTTTTGATATAAATATATATATATATATGGAAAAAAAGAAGTATTTTTATATATTTTCAATCTAAAAATTATTTAAAAACAAAACATATACACCACAATCCCCCCCTCACTTGGTTACAAAACGTTGTGCCAGAAGCATCAATGAAACGGCAAGAGATATATTATTGCATTGAAAGAAACGACAACATGATGCTTTTATTCCATAATAAAAGCTCCTCTATTTTGATTCTGCTCCAATGAGGTGTTCCCGTGGAATTATCTTGGTGTAGAGTGAAAACGCCACGCTGGCAACTACAGGCCCAACCCAAAATACCCAATGCCCCTTCCACAGATGGCCACCTCTAACGAGTGCTGGACCCAGACATCTAGCCGGGTTCATCCCAACCCCAGCATAGCCTTTGGTTGCGGTCACCGTTGTCGAGATGAACACGAGAAGCCCAACTACCAGCCCGATTATTGAGCAGAAAACAACTCGGCCCAGGGCTATGGCTTGCCGCCTGTCAAATGCTATCCATATCGAAGAGAATAGAAAGACAAATGTACAGATTATCTCCAGCCAAAGGCCCTGGCCAGTCTCGAGCCCAACAACAACAGGCCCATTGGGTCCTGGTGCGACAATATTCAGAGTACAGCCTCCAAGTGAAAATGTTTGCTCTATGGTGCTATTAACCACAGCTTTTAGAGCTAGTGCACCTAGTATGCCTCCAATACATTGAGCCAGGATGTATATGGCGGCGCGTGAAACAGTGATAAGGCCTGTAAACATAGCCGACAAGGTGATGACCGGGTTGATGTGCCCGCCGGAAATGGGAAACGTGGCCAGGAGGAGAATTGCGACTGTCAGGGCTATCAAGGTTGCCATTATAAGGTTTGGTGTTTTGGTCTGGGTCTCGTAGGAGGAAATTACGATAGTGTCCATTGCAAAGACTAGGGTTGCTGTGCCAAAAACCTCTGCCAAGGATGCTCTCCACACCTGAAACACCGATTTTTTTTATATTAGTTGCTGCCTCTGATGAAATGGTAAGGTTCTGAGGACCCAAATAATTTAATTGAATAGACTTAGTAAGAAGCAGCCTAGCTCACACAGGAAGAATCTTATGCAGACCTAAATAATCTTGGGCTAGCCGTCTTTCTACCCTGAACCCCAGCAAACCCGCTATGTTTACAGGATTAGTTCACTCAGGGCCTAGGCTGAATTTACATTATTCTATCAGGTTAGTAACCTAAAATGCATTCTGAAACTTGACCATGGAAACTAGTCAGATGCAAAGTATACTGCACAAATTTAAAGGTACTACTAACGTTCAAAGAAACAAGTTCATCCAAGCCCAAAATCCTGCTCAGCGCGCAGGAATCTCGCTTCCCTCTCTCAGTTTTCGACGGCCTGCAAAATGAAATGATTTATCTTCTAGTTAGCAAGAAACCAACCCTAAAAAAACAAACAGTTAAGGTGATCAGGATTAAGAAGCAGACCAGAACTTTAAGACATTCTGACGCATACCTTGGGGTAGAGGCAAAAGGTTGGACCTTGTTTCCTCCATAACCACTTTCTTCATCGTGAACAACTCCTGCAATTCCTGCCATATTTTCACTTGATGGCTTTCTAGCATCATATCTTTGTAACAATACATTCACGAAATTTATAACCAAAATTATGTTGTACGAAATGGTGGTTGGATAATAATAACTGTATACGCCTATCAGTACTTTTCTCTCAACTACTCCTTCCCCCCCCCTTCAACAGCATTATCGGCTACAATGCAACTTCACATTTATTACACATTGATATCTCAGGATAGGATAGCCTCACGGGATCCTTATCGCATGCATTTCCAATAATCCATGAACCAAAACTACAAATCAAGTTGCTAATTGGAGTAACTGCGGTACCAAAGGTCAACTACATGCAGGGGCTGAACACATTAAAGCAATGTCGTTGGCTTTTATTGTTATTGTTGAAACTTGAGAGTGTAAATGAGGAGGTCTAGAGATGTCTTCACTTGTTCGAATGAAAAAAAAAGAAGGAAATATCATAGACCAGTAGCTAAACCTTTTCAATGGCCTGATAGTTAGTTTGGAAAGCGAAATTAATTAACCCTGGATGACAAGTAATCTTGTGTTCGTGAGAGTCAATCATTGTATAACAACTAATTAAGTTATTATATTTTAGAGTTGAAGTTCTAGGACTGTGGCGAGTAGTGCTTGAACAGAATAGATAAGTGGAAGAAGTGAATGGATAAATAAAAAGATGAGTACTGTTATGATGACCACAGGTCAAGACCTGTAGGTGCAGATGGCTAGGGCCGGAAAATCTATAAAAAGAGAAATAATTTTTATTATTCAGTCAATTAAGTAGCAAAAGTTAAGAAGACACCGAAATAAAAATAAGCATAAAATAAAGTCTCGAAAGTCGAAAGTTACCCCAAACACACACACACACACACGAGACGATGGAATGTGGAATTCGAAATAACTCGCCGACAAGCGAAGCCCGTTTCCCACGACGTGGGCCCTACTGAACTGCGGTGATTTCTATCTTTCTGACAGTGAAATCAAAAGTTGTGGTCAAAATAGTGAAGGGTGTGTGAGAAAAAAAAATCTCAAACCAGACCCTGCTTCTGTCATCCTTACGTTGGTATGTCCTGGCATAGTAGTCAAGCGCGTGCAACTCTATGTCACAGTGTTTGCTCATTTATCTCTTAAATCAGCATTTATGATATTTTTAAATTCACGAAACAATTACTAGCTAGATGGCTCTATGAATTCCTTGATTCATAAATTATGTTTCTGGTTTGTGAAATTCTCGTTGTTCAGTAGTCATATTTTTCAGATAGAACAAGATCGAGTGCCACATATTGAGCAATTCATAAGATTTGCAAGATACCTTTATATGTTTCGCCGATCTTGCTTCCATCAGTGCTCATACATAATCCTGAAGAAGACGCTCTGAGGAACCATTGAATCATGGAACATTGAAGTGCTATTTCAGGTTGTCAACACGCTGTTCTTTTAGGTTATGTCCTCATAAATGGGTCATCAAATGCAGCATAAATGTTGACCAAAAAGAGGAGAGTAAGATAATAGGAGTATTAAATAAACAAGAATATCTCTCTGATCCCCCCAAAGTTTGCGATGAACACTACTACAAAATGGAATGGGAAGGGTTTATGAGCCGAGCAGTACTGCCTGGGCATATTAATTGCAATTTCTCCATTAGGACAATAAGTATCTTCCAGAAGTTTTTGCTGCTCCGTAGCCTTATAAGCATAACGAAGAATCTTCAAATTTATCCTCCCCCATGGACTTTGGCCAGTTTAGATTAGAATACGCATGCTCGGTTGATATTTCCAACGATTGTTATTTAATGCCATCCATGTTGCTGTGACTGACTACACTTATGATGGCACCAGATGGAAATTTCCCAGTTGGTGTAGTTCCTGAGGACCCTTTTTTTATATCATGCATTTAACTATAAAGACCTTTATATCTTTCCCTATCTTAGCAATCTTTTATCCATCTGAATCCATTGATCTGCAAAAAAACATGGAAGTAATTCTTTCTTGCGTACGATCGTACGTCTGCGTTGATGTTAATATTATTCCTTTCTATCTGCACTTTATCAGGCATGGAACTTTTCCTTGCTTTGCTTCATAAAAAGCTAATAGAATCTTGTTACATTTTTCTTACTTCTGTTCTGACTATCCAAATGGAAACATTACAGTTACACTGGATATTAATGATCAGAGAAGTGATGGATAAGTGGTCAGTATGTTTATTCATAATTGGTTTTGTTTCACCAGACCCATATACAGCATATAAATGGATAATTTGTCTGACATTCTTGAGATAAGAATTTGTACATTATGATCTGTGTGTCACAAACAAGGATTAAAAGCTGATAAAAATGTAAAGTCAAGGATTGAGAAAAATGCCAGGGATCCACGTAATTATATCGTATGGTAGCAATAAAATTTCACTAGTGAAAGCATGAAAGTGTAAGGAGGTAAGAACAATCCTGAATTGACCTCATGATAGCTTGTAGAAAGCGTTGCTCGAAATAGAACTGAAAGGAGAAAGTGGGTACTTGTAAGAACCTAATTTGTTTGAGATTGAGAGTACTTCTTAATTAAATTGAGTGGTTTTATTCAATTAACTTTGTTTTCTTTATTTCCAGCACTTTGTATGGTCAAGTTATTTGAACCCCATATATGTCTGAACGTCTTCCAGTCAATACATGTCTGTACTAGTCAGAATGTCAAGTTTAAGAAAGTTTCCTGAACCTTTCGTTTTTGCTTCTCTGCTATAATATGCAACGGAGAAGAATCTTGATTTTACTAGATGATACTTGCAGGCAAGAGTAACTATCCGAAATTTCTATCAGTATCGCCATGCTGATAAACCAGGTCGGAATATAGGATGGTCATGGACCAACAAGGATAGATCATCCGGTAATTAATGTTTGGTGCATTCGCCACCAAGCAAGGCAACTGCTCATCCATTGAGTAACAAGGAGTTCACTCTTGCATGCCAACCTCTGTCATTGCCGATCTCATGCCAGACTCCCCACTGGTGAAAATGTCCGAGAATTGCTCCCATGTTGGCCTTCTTCTTTCTACCTAAGCCATTGATCCTCTGAGGTCATTCTCCTCCTTTGAAATGACAGTGTTCAATGGGAATTCTACTGTCTATCCACCTGCAAATCTTACATTATCGGCACCCCAGATCCTGGTTACAGTTGTGGCCTGGTTGTAGAGACGACACAGTCTCTTCAGATATTGAGGTATAAGCGAGTTCTAGTTTAACAGTAAGTATACCACATCGAAAATTCAACCTGGTTTAACATCAGAGACTTTAATGGCTGACAATTTGTTGACGTACGTAGACCTATTATAATGTTTCCCATTTCAAAATTTCTTCTGCTCTATACAATTCTACAAAAAAAAATTAAATGTTAGATTGAAAGATACCTTGTAGTTCAAGGGTGGTTGAATAATTGATGTATAGGATTAACTTAATTATTTTACACTAGCTGCACGAATAATGTGATGGTTTGCGTTCTTACAGATGAGGTTGCCCTATTCTGGGCTCAACAACTGGGCTCAGTAACAACAGAGATACTCTTGGAAAAGGATTCAACAACTCTTTTGCCCCACTTAACAGCTTTTTGACAAGAAAATTAAGTTCAGCATATGCACTTGGCTATCTACCAGTAGCAAATAGTTATTGAATTTACAGCGTGATCATCTTCAATCCTTCACGGAACTCTATATTCATGTAATTTTAGTGGCTAATTACGTGGTGTGCTTGTGCAGACAAACTACGTACGTACTTGGCTGAAGATTGCACGCAAAGTTGCCGAATCAAAACAAAAATCGTGCTGTTTGATTTAGCTTATCCGTTCAGTCAAGCTGTATACACACAGATTATACATGATACACGTGGTCGGATTTTCTTGCTGAACTAAAAATTTCCAGACCACCTAACCCAGCCCTACATAATATCGATCTTCGTTTATGTTCTACTTGATTTCATCTATGCTTATGTAAGATTATAAGTTTATGTGGATTCATACATTGAAAATTCCTTTGATTTTTTTTTAATTAATGTGGGATACTCGTGATCAACTTACACGGACATCGATTAATCTCACTGATAATGAAGTTAATAGCAATATAAACTTTTAGTGGTTATCATATTAGAAACCATAAGATACGAACCTGAAATCTGAAATGACAAGGAGATAAAAATTACTTTGATCTTCATGAACTAGGTGCATGAGGAACAAGCTATTAACAATATTCATAGGATCGGGATTTTGAGGTTAATACCAAATAAATATTATTTCCTTAAATATACTAGGTTAATGTAGGAGCGCTGTTTTAAAATCTTTTCAAAAAATTTAATCTCTGTTATAAGTTTTGATATTTAAAAACTCTGTACCAATCAGATCGACTTTGATTCATGGAATAATTTTGATCCCTGATAATTTATCAAGCCATCAAAGAATGGACGTAAACGTTTTCTTCTTAAATCAGAAGACCTGTCGTTTGAGGCTGGAGCATGCCCTGCTGTCACTCATCATTTGATTATTTTTTTCAAAAAAATTGATACGAACGACATATCATACATCCCATATATATATAAAAAATATAAACAAGGGACTACTAGAGCAGGCCCACCACGACAAACTCGCGCATAGATCTGCTAGGACAGACCCACGCGTGTGTCCTAATAAAATGGGTTTAGTGAGCTATTCTGACTTGATAGGCCTAGTAGTGTTTGATTATTATTTTAATTAATGTTTTTGTTTTTTTTTTCTCATTAAATGATATTATATTAGACTAATGTGTGCTCTCTCTTTCATTTAATTTACAAAGCCTTTTTTAAATGATTATTATTTTTTAGTTACGCGTTTAACTTTGAAATAATTTTTTAAATTCATGGAGTATTTTTTTTATTTTTTATATAGATTAACTATGTTTTTTAAAATACAAAATATATATAATTTTCAGATAATATTTTTAATATGTAGTCTTGCATGATATTTCTTTTATTCACTCAATTTAATATGCTTGTCTATTTTTATCATTGTTTGACTGAATAAAAAAAATGTGATAAACAAAATTTAGCAAACAAAATTGGATAAATATCTCATCTTAAAATATTAAATATTTTGATTTACAAAATTACGCGTTTATCTCTTGATTTTTTAAAGTTTATTTTTAGATATTGTTAATGACTTTTTATATATTTATTTATTTATTAGCACGTATAGTTTTAAATTTATTTGATTAAATGTGTGCATAATTTTTTTACTTGTTCTTGAACTACAAAAATACATTAAAAAAAACATGTATATACAATTATTTTAATTAAAAGTAAAAATATTTTACTAGCCGCCGGTCAATAGGAAAGTCATAATTTTGGACTTCCCTGCTATTCTTTTTATTCCACGGGTGGGGAGGTTATTAAACTTGATGATGGTTTAAGTTAGGTTTTATAATAAATAAGAAGAATTAATTTTGTATAGCTTAGGTTAAAAATCCTATATTATTTTAACCTCTCAATTTTTTTTAATTAACTATCTAATTAAAAGAAAGAGTTCAAGGAAACACAACGTGCGTGGACATGTTCAAATATAGCCCACGATGAATCATGCTCGTGATAATGCCTGCCATTGAGCACCAAACCATGCCTGAACTTTCGCCGAGAAGCCATGATAAATAATGCCACGTGTTTTCTGGGTCTTCCCCAATGATAACGATAACTACTTAACAGAAAAACCCTAAGTTTCTGCCTTGAATTATGTACTTGCGCTGTGGATAGATACCCATTCCATTTATGTCGTCAAGAAAAAGAATATAGAAAGTATTTGATTATCAGACCAGGTTCGATTTTAACAAATACGTTATTAACCACTGAATTTTAATGGTGGCATGGTCCCTCGTCCATTTTTTTTTAATTTTGGATGTAAATAAATTTTATTTTCTAAAAAGCATATTTTAAACGTTTATATAAATAAGTAAAATTTAGATTATTATAAATTTGAACTTAAGACCTGCTATAAAGATCACAAACTCTCTCTATCATTGCACCACACTCTTTAAAGATAATTTTTTAAAAATATTTCAAAAAGAATACACGAGATTTATATAGTTGGTGATGAATTATTTTTATTTAGATTGTAGTTTCTTATGCTTTTAAAAAAAAAATCATTTTTCTTAGTTTTAATATTTAATATATTAGTATTAAAAATAAATTTAAAAGAGTATTTTAAGATATTGTTTTTTTTTTAAAATAAAATATCTCGTAAACGCAACCTATGATGGTCAACCATTACTGACAGAGTTTAAATCGCAGTTTCTCTGTAGGTTTGTTTGTTCGATTATCCTATAAAACAACCGATAAAAAAACAAACACCTGTCATCACTCTCTCTTACATTCTAGCAATAGAATCCCTGTTGTTTTCATCTTCATTTCTCTCAGAGACACCTGCCAATCACACAGCTATGGCTCCTCTTGGTGAGGGATCAGAGGAAGCCTTGGTTGTTCAAGATGAGAATCGCAAACCCATCTCCTCCATCCTTATCATCATCGGTACTATGCTCTATTTCTCTGTCTCGTATTTATTTATCTGGGTTTCATTCGTTCCTTTGTTTATGTGTTTTTGTGTGTAATAGCTATGCAAACAGAAGCCATACCTATTGTTAACAAGTTTCAGCTCAAAGAGGACCTTGATTCTACGTGAGTTGATATTTTGTTCTTACGTTTGTTTATATTGTAAATGGATTTGATTTTGGGTTGCTGTGATTGATCGTAAAGATGGTTCTATACAATTCAATATGTGACAAAGACGCAATCTTTTTTATTACTGCTGTCAGTGAATGATGAAATAGTTCAAAGATCACTTTTTTATGTTGTTTTATGGTACAAGTTTCATTTTATTTTATTTTTAAGTTCTACTGTTTGTTAAAAGAATCAAGAACAATCAGTAACTGTGGTATATGATAGTTTACCAGATCAAGGAGTATTTTTGTTGAATCCCAATTGGTGAAATACTTGAAAGTTTTGTCCTTTTTTCCTTTTGCTGAGTGATATGGGTAATTCAATTTTTATTTTTTCTAAACTAGGTTTGTTTCTCTTAACCTGTTTATTATTATTATTATTATTATTATTCTGCGGGGTCACTATTTTTTGCTAGAAGGTTTTTATTTTAAGCTTGAACTTTAGTTGAACTTACAAGTTTGCTTTCGGAACTTCATTTACTGGAGAAAGATAGATGCTATAAATGACCATTTTTTCCGTTGTCTGTGTGCTGTTACCCCTTGCTTCGTGTTTATTCTGGTAAAACTGATATCATGAAAATTTATAGGGTATTCAAGTTTGTGAAATTGTGACGTGCTTTTGTTTTCTATTTGATACCATATATTATGTGTTGCTTGGTTGGGGTCAAGTCTTATACGCCAAAGAATGATGATGGTTCAGGTTTCCAAAAGGTGTACCTTGGGTCAGATATCATGGTTTTTACAAAGATCTCCGTATCAACTTAGTATGGCCTGGAAAGGATTCAACTCTGGGTAACTTATTTAGCTCCTGGGGGTTGTTTTTCTTATTTTCTAATTGTGTTTGAAGCATCAATTATGCCTTAGTTGCATCACCACGATACTGGGATAACATGCTTATCAAATATTCATGTTTTGAAAGTTTATATTCAGGCTGCTATGCACTGAATTCCTTAAATCTGTAAACTTCCACCTCCATCAAAGTCACACATTCCAAGACACTCGGTACCGATTCTTGTATTCACCTGTTCTGGACATGCATATGCATTCTATCTAGGTTCCTATTGTCATGCAATAACTAATGGGGTGTCAAGGAACAAATGTTCTTTTATCTGTAGTTTCCTATAGCATAATCATTCAAACATGTCTTTTCAGGGGTTGATAGTGTAGGCACAATTTCTGCATCTCTTGTGACCTATGCCGCTATACAAGCATTACAGCCAGACTTAATTATTAATGCAGGCACTGCTGGTAGTTTTAAGGTATGCTCTTCTCCTCTGTTGTTTGAACTGCATATTTCATTACTCCCAAAATGTTACTGGTATTCCATTTTTCATTTAATATTTCACTGTTAAGATTATTTCTTACTTCCACGTAAGCAAGGTACATTCTTTTTTATTTTTTACTGTTTGTTTTCCATATAACACACCGGCTGCCTGTTTTTGAGCTGCTAATGCTATTATTTGCCAGTGTTGAAAAGAGTGCACCCTCCTTTTATAAAAGCAGTAATATTCATGTGAAACAAAATAATGCATTTTCTTTTAAATTTCTACCAAAAGCTGATTGATGGAAGCTTCCAGGTCAAAGGAGCATCCATCAGTGATGTGTTTCTTGCATCTGACGTTGCTTTCCATGACAGAAGAATTCCTATTCCTGTAAGTTTCCCTGTGTTTTCCAAATTCTGTTTTCTTGTAATTGTCAATGAGGCTAAAGGACCTAATTTTTTTTGTATTATGTTGGAAAAACCTAAATTTAAAGGCCATTAACAAAACCAACTGCTCATTTTATTCATAATATCCTATGATCAAAATAAATTACTTATTTCAATAGTGCAACCTGAAATCTGGACATGAAGTTGTGTAGATGCTACAGGTTGCTGAAAGTCATCGAGAGCTTTGGTGCTCCAAGTGGAAAAAAAAAACTCTTAACAAAACTATGAAAGCACATACAAACTCCTAGCAGATGGCTAGGTTGGGTGTGTGATTTTTAATTCTGCTTCATAAATGATAATTCTCCTTTTTCTGTACTGTATTTCTCAGTATCACTATTGTTCCTAATCCTTTTCTGCCTCTTTTTTGTCTTTTTTCTGGTAGGTTTTTGATCTCTATGGAGTTGGCTTAAGGCAGTCCTTCTCAACACCTAATCTCTTGAAGGAGCTTAACCTAAAGGTGATTTTATTAAACATTTTCACCCCTTATCTATATGTGCTGGATGCTTTCTTTTTGCAGTTGTTTTAAGCTAGTTTTTAGGCTCTTACTATTTATGAGATTGGGTCCAAATAATTCTAAAGGTTCCCAATAAATATATTGTCTTTTGTTTATGGAGCTGTTGAAATAGTCTTAAATTTCTGAAGAAAGAAACCATGTTTTTTTGGGATTGACTGGAGAACTTTAAAAAATTAGGTTCTTAACCTTTTGAACATGGTTAATGATCCATTATCACCTCATCAATAAACTGTAGGAAGTACTGAATAGCCTGCATGATGCATACTCCGCCAATGATGATGCAGTGCTAGTCTAACTGATGTCAGTGAATGATTGAAATTATGTTTGACAGGCATATATAAATAAACTATGCTTAATATTTGCCTACTGCATGATATGGAAATTTCCAGCACTGTTTCATCTGGATGCCTCCATTGTCCTTCAAAAATTTTAATATACCATGTTGATGTTTCAGGTTGGGAAATTATCTACTGGAGACTCTCTGGATATGTCCCCACAAGAAGAAGCATCAATTGTTGCAAATGATGCTTCAGTTAAGGACATGGAGGTAAAGTTGAATTCTTTTCTGATAACATGGGGGCTGAAACATCCCCATCCCTATGAACTGAGTTAATGGACTATGAGATTTTTTTATTGAATTTTTGGTGCATATTTAAGACAACCTTTAATGATCAGGCGCTGTTGATATTACTGAACATGTCATTAGCCTTTCTTCTTCTTCTATTTTTTTGTCATGGGAGGACAGAAGAAATGGGACTGAAAATGTCGATCCTTTCTGTATTGCTACATGCCAGATGTTTGTCTGCAGGAGCTTCCTATGCTATGATTCTCATTAAAATTGGATTGTCTGCCATGCACATGAACTCTTTTCTCTAATAATCTTGTTAGACAGATACAGGGTCTTGTAAATGCTTGTTGCCATTGCCTTTCATTCTCCAGTTAGTCATAAAACATGCACATGTACCTTAAACCATTTCTATTTAGCAAATGGAGTTTAACAAGAAGACGAGAGTGTTTGTGTACAAAAATGCATGACATACAGGATACCTTGAATGCAATCTCATTCGATAAGTTCTGATGAAACTTCAACGGCAGTGTCCTTCAAATGTGCCCTAATCTCGACCCTTATCCTTTCTTGGTAGGGCTTGGGGTCCTATATACAGTCATGCATCATCAAATCCTGAACACCTTTATGCATATTAAACTCGAATTTCATTTTTTCTGGAGTAATATACACTAGGATTTTCCTCTATTGTTCCAAAATGGCAATTTTGGGTTTTCCCTGGCACTATGAATTTCTTGCAATTAGCTTATCATCCTTTTAGTGCAGCTCACTACTTTTCTCGCTGTATCTGATAGGGAGAATGACACATTAACTGAAAATACCACTCATTCCTAAGTTTTATATGTTTCTTGGGCTCCCGCATAGTATTTGATATCTTTGGCTTCAGGGAGCTGCTGTTGCTTATGTGGCTGATCTTTTGAAAGTCCCTGCAATATTCATAAAAGCTGTGACTGACATAGTGGATGGTGAAAAGCCAACTTCAGAGGAGTTCTTGCAGAATCTGGCTGCAGTGACTGCTGCACTTGACCAGGCAGTCACCCAAGTAGTTGATTTCATCAATGGAAAGTGTCTCTCTGAACTTTGATATGATGCGACCTTCACTGCCTGATTCTTTTGAAGATATATGTGAGGAAGTGTCAGATGAACCATTGTTCCATGAGATGTACAATGTATGTTTGAAGAAATGTGATATTTAGCTTAAAATCACCATAGTTCATAGTTTGAGTGGGACCAATGCTCCTACGTCTAGTGATTTGGTTTACATTTCCCACCACTCAACCAAGGTTCAAGCATTGGTACCATCAACATGGTATGAGTAGGTGTACCGTTAATCTGCCAGAAAGTTGATTTGCTGATTGTTATTTGTTCAACGACACGGTTTGGATCATCTGGTTCTAAGCAATGTGTGGGTCTAGCCCTTATCATGTGGTCTTTCCTCATTTGGGTGATGGTTGTAGCTCGGAAGAAGCTTAAAAAAAAAACGAAGGTATAATCAAGGACAGTTCAGTTAGTTTCTATAGTTTGGCAGTGAAGCTGGTTTCAGTGACAGAGATGTCGTGACAGACTGCTTATGTTCAGTTGCATGAACAGGCATTTGAATTTTTTTTATGAAAGGCATTGTATATTCTCATTACTATTGATAAACGTTTGCACCAATTTATTCATGGTTTTTTGTTGTCATAAAAATTTCCGACTTGTATGGTTTGAGCAACCTCAGCCTGCAATTTCACTAATTTCGCCAGCCACCTGCAAACTAATTATCCCTGCAAACTTCATTCTATTAAAACTCGTGACGTTATCCATTGTACACAATGTGCTTTTAACCCAAGTTGGTGGAAATCTAAATCAGGTGATCATAGAAGATAAATGATTATCTGGTTTTAAAAAAATGGTTTGAGGGAAGGTTCAAGTTGAACCCTCCATAATTTCAATGGAGATGTGATTCTTAGATTTCACATTACCCCCTGTTAACTTTCTCCCATTTTCTGTACAGCGTATCGTTTTGTTGCAACAAGATCTAAAGGATGTAATAATACAAGGCCGGTGCATCTTTCTTTTTTTTATGCTTATTTTATGCTGCTATATGGGGCTGCATACTTGGATATGCAAGCAAAACATCAATGCAGCAAGTTGCAAACCCCGCACCGAATATCGACCACGATCTTTAAACATAATCTGCATTAAAGCCTTGTTTCTCAACTACTGCCTTTTTCTCTTTTTTTTGGATCGAGGAAATCACTATTCAGAAAATATATTTTGTGGGCCCAGGTGAATGAGTAAAATACCGGTTGTTCTAGGCTCTTACTAAAGATACACGTCCTGACTCAAACTCGAGATCTGCTGTACAGATCTCAAATTCTTTATCATCACGTCAAGTCTTTTTGGGCCAACCACTGCCTTTACCCTTTATAAAATTTTGAATGCCGATTTATGTAGCGCTCTGTATGAATGAAAATACAATTTTCCATTCAACTTTATTTTGATATCTTCAACATAAAGTGCAGCTGTATATATGAAACGCCAGCCTTTGCTTCATAGGGAAGTGAAGGGGTCTGTATAACATCTTCTCCTGGCAAGCGTATCGGCATTCTTCCAGCAGCGAAAACATGGGAGATGAACAGATCGTACAAGGAGGCTTGACAACAAAGGCCAACCCCAGCAAAGCAACAATTCTGGCTCTTGGCAAGGCATTCCCTCACCAGCTAGTCATGCAAAAGTTTCTGGTTGATGGATATTTCGAAAACACAAATTGTGATGATTTAGAGCTCAAGCAGAAGCTAACTCGACTCTGTGATACTACTAACTTTATTTCCGTTTTGTTTTTCACATCCAGTTAACTACTAGTGAATGCATGCGTATCCATATCTATTGAGTCTATAAATGAGAGGTCTTGTAGGGAAGATGACACTCCTTACAATATATTTATTAGTTTACGTGCGTTCTTTTAACTGAAAATCTCACATTTTCACTTCATGGAAACTTGCAGGCAAAACGACGACTGTGAAAACTAGGTATGTGGTCATGTCAGATGAGATATTAAAGAAATACCCTGAACTTTTCCATTTAAGGCCTCCCTACTGTCAAGCAGCGATTGGATATCTGTAACGATGCTCACATAGATGGCTTTTGATGCTTCAAGGGCTTGCATCAAGAAATGGGGCAGACCTGTATCTGATATAACCCATCAAGAAATGGGACAAACTCATGTTTACGAAGGTAGCTGAAACTGGTTTTGAAAGTGATTTTTGTTCAAAAATACATCAAAATACATTAAAAACTTTTAATTTAAAATAAAAAAATCAATTTTTTTCAAAAATATTTTTGAAATACAATGTCAAACAACATCAGGAGAAGCTAGGCTACTTACCTAGCAGGAGGTCTTGGGCTCTGCCCTGAAGCGCAGCGGGTTATGCTATACTTTGCAGGTTGCTCTGGAGGAGTCGCTGGCCTTCGTGTTGCCGAGGATATTGCTGAGAACAATCCTGGAAGTAGAGTTTTACTGGCTACTTCTGAAACTACTATTATCGGTTTCCAAACCACCAAGTGCAGATAGACCGTATGATCTAGTCGGGGTTGCCCTCTTCGGGGATGGTGCTGGAGCCGTGATAGTAGGCACACATCCAATTCCGGTCACTGAAAGCCCTCTCTTTGAGCTTCATACAGCAATCCAGAATTTCTTGCCAAACACTGAAAAGACTATTGATGGGAGGCTAACAGAGGAGGGCTTGAAGATAACATTGAGGGATTCTGTCACAAGTTGATAGGGATCGCCGGACTGACTGACAAGGATTACAGCAAGATGTTTTGGGCAGTTCATCCAGGCGGGCCTGCAATCTTGAATCGGATGATGGAAAAGAGATTTGATTTGCTTCCTGACAAACTAAATGCCAGTCGGATAGCTCTAATGGATTACGGCAATGCTAGCAGCAACACCATTGTATATGTGCTGGAGTACATGATAGAAGAAAGCAGGATGATGTAGGCTGGATCTGAAAATTGTGATTGGGGCCTGATACTGGTTTCGGACCTGGAATTACCTTGGAGGGAATTCTTGCAAGAAACCTTGCTATCTTGATATGATGATGTCTTCAGTGTTATAATAACTTGGTTTTCCTACAGCTAGTGGCAGAAAAGCTCTGATTGCATTTACTTGGCCATAAACCTCCTTCATGTAACCTGATAGCCCCATCAATTCGTTCTATAATATTTAACAGAATATCCCCTAAACCTACTCAAGACATGATCTTATATCAGTTTTGATGGGTATCAAAAGTTTGCTCATAAAGGTAACTAGATTTGCATCAACTCTCACAATATGAACAGGAGAAAATTAGCGCCCAAAAAATAATTAACCATCCATTAAATTATGTTTCAAGTACAAAAATCCAACCAAAGTTTCTGCATCCCCAGCTTTACAAGTGAACCCACTTTTCTCCAGTCATGATTTGATGGAGAAATCTAACCGTGTGGAGAACAAAATCGATATTTAACAGCATTGCCCACGTCAATTTTAGGTGGCAACGTTGCTCATCGACCACACCTCCAGTTACACCACTCCAGAGGGAAGACGGAGAACAAGCTGCCCTCCAAATACACTGCAAGAAAATTACAGTCAGATATGTTGCAAGAAAAATTGTACCTTGATGTTTCAAATGCTCTTCTAGTAAAAGAATGACATCCAAACATTAGCAAACCTTTTGACATAATAATAACAGAAATCCGCTAAGATGAAAGTCTGGACGATTTCTGAGATAAGAACCATGGAAGGCCATAATCCATACCCCAAGGCCACCAACAAGTGTCCACGAGTATCTAACACCTGTATAAAGGAAGCAAGACTTTAATGGTAATTGCAACTCTAATCAGTTTATAGTTTTATGGAGAAGAAATGTTTCAGCCAAAGATTAGGAATTCCTTCTTTTAAGACCAAAAAAAATAAATGCATTTGGCACATAAATTTCTTAAAATGACTCCTACCAAAACTGTGTTAGCATCAGGTTGGAATGATTGGCTATAACAATAGTAAATGGAGCAAGAAAGAGAATCTCTGCCCATTCCAGTATCACTGATAACCACTATTCAACACCTTTCAGTAAATTGATTATTTTATAAATAAACAATATGTGGTTTTGTAAAAAGTCTGTCTGAGACAGCAATGTTCCGCATTTTTCTTGCATCCTCAAAACAAACCTTGTGACACCAAAATCACTTTGTGATGTGGCTAGCTATTTGAAAGCATTAATAGCTTTTAAAAGAGGCATTAACTGCTGCGAGATACCAAACACAAACCCATTGGCAGAACACAAAACGAGTCTACAAACCACCTACCCCAAATCCCCAGCTCAAAAATTTTCACGAGCACCTAATCTGATAAGTTTAGGCTCCCTGGTTCAAAACATTTTCGTATATTCCCTTCGGAACACATTGTAAAAGCAACTGTATAAAGATTCAGATCTGCAAGAACAAACCTGGAGAACCCAATGGGCACAGCTCAAGAACCTTGCAACACCCAATGCAAATACATAATGAGCAGTGAATGGCTCAACAATCTGAAATTTGAGGGGGGGAAAAAGACATGAGGTTCAACTTTCAATTTGAAACCTACTAAACTAATACTTTCTACATTATGGAATCAAAGCACCAAACCTTGGTGTTTTGCATGACCCGCAACTGAGGAAGCACAGAAACAGCTTCCAGGTATACACAGAATGCCCAGAGGATCCGGTTCAGTAGGTAATGAGCTGTTGACGGATGAATAAGCAATGCCAAAACAGCACAGGGTGCCGCCTGCATCAAATTCAAAAGAAGGGTATGGATTAAAGTTATTGTGTGAGTTAAAGGTATAACCATTAACAAGCAAAAAATATTCCATACTCATTCCAGAGAAAGAAAGAGAGTTTGCTAAGCATGAAAGAAAGAATTTGAACATAACGTGAGAAAATCCAAGCAGCAAAAACCTTAGTTGCGTCCACAAGTTTGTGGGAGTATCATAAAGAGTGTCAATGTCATGGAGTAGTGATTAGAAAAGAACAAGAGCAAAGAAGTATAAAGGAGACATTACAACTAGATAATGAATATTGACGGGGAAGTTGAAGAAGAGAAAAAAATTATACTAAGTCAACTTTCTAAATAAAAGTTTATAAATGAAGAGATGTACACAAAAGAACTCAAGGGTGCCTTAAAAATCCACAATCAAAAGGTACATTAAAAAAAGATAAAAAGAATTGACTGCTTCAAACATATTCTCGATAACATTAACACCTAAGCTCGGCTTGTGAACAAAGTGGTATTCATCCTCTGGTGAAGGAAGTTCTAAATTTGCCATAAGCCTATATTTTACATATGAACATACGTTAATACAAACGAATGTAACTGTAACAGGAAATCTGAAATAGTCTTTCCTATTGAGTAACCAGAAATATACCTATATTAACAAAACAGTGTGGGGTTAATCAAATACTCACCACATAATATAATGCAAAGTTGTCTTTATCCTCCATGTAACTCGACTTCAGTTTAAAACGGATCATATAAATAACCCACAAGGTTGTTGCCAACGTAGCTAAATCCAGTACGGTATGTATATCATATTCCATTACGAAGCTGCAGTACAGCCTTACAGCTAAGAACATGGCTGTCAGCTCCTGAGTTTTCAGTGATAACCCTGAAAAACATTAAAATAATGTTAAATGACAAAACTTTGCATCCAAAAACTAAAGATATAACCACAAAATCATTGAACCACCACAAGCTCCAAAATTTCGAAGAAAAATCCAAGCTTTCTTTGTTTACATTAGTTCCCATCAAACAAACAATTTATCAGTTAAACAAAAAAAAAATATCCAAAACTTTATTTCAAAAACTAAAGATAAAACCACAAAATCATTGAAACACAACAAAAGAAAACCCAACATTTTGCGCAATAATCCCAAACTCTCTAATCCCATCAATTCCAAACAAAATTTATCAAAACAACAAAAATGATCAACCAGTTCAATCAGTTCCGAAAAAACAAAAAATACATAACTCGTTGATCAACAACAAAAAAAATACTGAAATCTACCACAAGAATCCTACATTTCCCTTTAATGCAGCCCATTCCCGATAAACAATCAATTCATTAATTAGAAGAAGAAAAAACCATTAAATCCGTGGAGCACAACAGAAAAAAAAAATCCAGAATTCAACAAAAAAAATCAAAACCTTCTCTCTAATGAATAAATCTCATCAAACAAAAATTTAATACCCTAGAGATTTGGGATTCCGTTTAATTACCAGCACAAGTTTTCTCTTTCATTAACTTATAAATAAGCACAGAGATTCCAATGGAGTGAACAGCCTCTGAAGCCACAAAGAGGTTATCGTGATCGTGTACGATGAATCTGAGGAGCACCAGCGCTGTCATTCCAGCCACCACCGCCAAAAACGCCTTGACCTTCGGAGGCTGCCGTCGCACCCACGTCGTAACCACATGGATGGGTCTCCTAGGTGGCCTCATCGTGGAATTCGATATGATTTTCCTGAGAAAGTGATGGAAATTGAGGGGAAATAAGGATGATAGCTTTGAAGGATGTTTTTATTATTATTAGGCTTTTGCGGATTTTCTTTCCCGTTATCTTTTCCTTAATTACTATTTTTTCTGAGTAGAAAATAACAATCAATACAGTCACTATAGTTTAAATTATTGATCAATTCAACCCATATAGTTTAGTTTTATTCAAATTCTATCTTTTGATTATAATGTAAGCTAACATGTACTAATCTTCTCATCTAATCTATTCATGAAAGAAATATATTTTAAACTAAAATCTTGAGTGCAATTTTCTGAACCCATGTTATTAGAATTCATCTAATTCTAACCATTTAGATTTATTATTTCCAAATACAAAATTTGCAACATTATACAATATTTTTTATCTCCGATTACCATGAATTTGAAGATACAAACTCAGACCAAAGTTTTTAAGATATTTAAATTTTATGATCTTGAGTTTAAACCAATATCTAACAATGATTTGAGGATGTGATGCAGATGATTTTGGAGCCAAATACAGGAACAAGGCAGGATCAAAATTCTGTAAAAAATCGAAACAGGAACTTGAACGGGAGGAAGGAAGCTACAAAGATGAGGTTAACATCTGAAAAAGACAAGGGCTGTGTGGAGAAAAGCCAGACAAGTTACATCAGAAGGTCCATGAATTTGATCTTCTAATCAGAGGCTTCGTTTGTTTGTCTTCTTCGAGTGCCACCGTACCCAAATGAGAAGGGTCTTCCAGCATCATTTTTGCAACCAAGTAACCAGCAACGGACCAGGTTTGGCATTTACGAGCCTGTTTCCCGACGAAACGACCGAGTTTCCCGTCGTAATATTCCGGCCAGTTGTCTTTTATTAATCTTGTTTCAGCGAGCTCGATGGCTCGTCTGGCAATCTGGGGGCGTCCAGTCTTGATGCATGCGGCGGTGAGAAGCCACAGGAGCACTGCATCCATTGCAATAGCCAAAATGTCTCAGATAATCTCAGCAGGGAAACACAAAAGATTACATAAAAATGGAGTTGGAATTATTCATATTTACTGCAGAGAGGTCAGCGTAGATGACAAGGTAAAATAATGAAGATCTTAAGCAGGATTTAATAGCGTAGATATAGAATATAGCTGTTCTTTCAATCCTGGGCCAAAATTCATGGAAAAATTAGCATAAAAAATAGTTTAAGCTCTCTGACCCGTCACTTGATGTATAGGTGGGATCAGACTCTGGATCGATGTGTTGGGGATTAACATTCAGCATTCAGAGGGATAAAAATCATGTAAATACCGATTCAATAAAAATTCAAGCACAGGCTTAGCATAGCAACAAAGTTATGCATTATGCAGGCCAGATCTGCAATCAACCAGAAAACCATGGCAGTTGTAGTTGCTTTATGAATTTGTTATGCTAAGGAAAATGTAGTGCAGTAGCACACCTGGCCAGGATCCTCCATTGTGGTAACTCCATCTGGTGTTTTTTGGATCACAGCCCGTAACAATCTGCCATTCATGACTCTCTATCGCCGGATAGATTACCTTGAGTGGCATTTCTCCAACCAATTCCTCCCACCGTGATTCTATAAGATCCATTATTGCGGTGGATTGTTCTGGGGTTGCCAAGGATGACAGAATTGCAATGCAATTACCCAAGCAAAACCAACGGAAGTCCATTCTTGCAGGACTAACATTCCCAATAAAGTAACCACCACGAACTGGCATAAAATCAAAAATCCATTCTGGAAGAGAATCAGGTATAACATTGAACTTGTTAACAGCAGTATGAGAATATTCCTCTGTTTTATAGCGATATATATCGTTAAGATGTTTCAAGTCAATCCAATAATAACTCCTCATGTGAAAACTTAACGCGTGAAGGCGTTTGGTGATCCGTTGAACAAACTCATTCCCCTCCTCATCTTGCTTCAGTAAAAGCAAAGCACATCTCAAGGCCATGAAGAAAAGTGCTTGAATTTCAATGGGATACCCATAAACACCCTGAAAGATTCATAACCAAAGAAAATACATGATTTGAGCCTGAAAAATAGGCAAAGGATGAACGTTTGTAACCAGTGAGACTCACCATTCTGCGATCAACCATGCAGCATCCATCAGCACAAAGAAGAGTCGGGAATGTGTCAAACCCCTCTGAAAGACATAAACTCAGAATTAGGCGCATACCCTTCTGGCATTCTGGCTTTTCAGCCAATGATGTGTCGCCTGTGGACTTGGTGTATGCTCGGAGTAAGAAGATCCACCAGAACCCGGAATCAACAGGAGCCACTCTTCCTATTGCACTCTCACCAAAATCTGCCATCAAAGTCTCATTGTTCCTGACAGGATCGTGGAGCACTTTAAAACTTGCAGGCATTACCCCTTCTCCAAGCTGGAATCTGTCAATCTTTTTCTCCCATGATTGAAGGCGAAGAGTCTTCAAGATGAAATTCTTGACTATTTCAGGTTCCCCATTCATCAGAAAAGCTAGTGCACTTGGGACAAAATCTCTTACAAACACCTATGAAAATAAAGAAACCAAATTAATGTACAGACTTTAAAGCCTACAAGATTCCAAGACGCCAATTACAAATAATCAAAAGACAGAACGAAAAGGAAATAAATAACACCGAATGCAGCTTCAAACAAACCAAGTTATCAAGTAAACGGTCAAACAAAAATGGCAGCCATTCAACTTGCAACAAAATGATTCTGTCTGCAGATAGTTAATACCCTAATAAAAAAAATCTCATCGTTTAAAGCAAGGTAGTAAAAACCACGGGGTCTCCACCTGATCATAATTAACCTGTTCCTCAGAATTATCCAGTGCTGCTATGGTTCCAACAGGTTGGCCACGAAAATAAACCAATGATCTCCTCAAAGCCTCCCAAGCTTCAGCCATAGTTGGATGTGTCTCAACCCCAGTTTGTGATATCGGAGTATTAAACCCTGACCTTCTACCGGGAGAAGACGAACAATTAAGATGGTCAAATAACCTAAAATTATTCTCAATTCGTGACGAGGGCCGAGGAGAAGGAATTGTCACCCCAGCAGACAATTCGCTCAGGGACCTTTCATCACATGATCTTTGCCTATCCATATTCAAAGGCCTTGGTGGCCTATCAAAAATCCTTGAGAAATCCATTTCTTCAATTTCAGCCAAATCACGGAGGGTATCAGCATCTTTCAAGCTTCCTTTTAGAGACACGTCTACATTAATACTAGACATTTGTCGGATGTTTGGCCAAGGATAAAACACGCAACTTCGAGTTTAACACCTTGTACAAACAACCTGCAATTGAATTCACCAGAAACAGCCAAACTCAATGCATGTAAGAGAGAGGCTTGTGAGAGCCGATACGGGCTTTTCACTCTCTTTGAAAAACGAAAAACAAGGATTCAAGACTCAACCTTTCAGATCAGTTTTGACAAGTTTTCTCGTCAACCAAACAGATAGTCTTAACTTTCACACACCAAGCCTCAGAGTTTCAAGCTTTTTATTCAGGAAAAAACAGCTAGAACATACCAAATTATTTGCCGAACAAAAATAAGACCAACTCCAAAGACAGCTTCGATGACCCAAAAAAAGGGAAATAAGCAGAGAGCATGAGAGAGAAAAGAAGACGAACGGACTATCTTGAGAGAGGGTGACGAATGAACAAAACCCAAAACCTTTGAATCAAGTGGGCCCAAAATGCAAAATGTGATTAGGGTACTGTTTATAATTGCATTTTAAAAACTTTTATTTTTATTTTTTATTTTGGACTAAAAAAATTTAATGTTTTTAAATTATTTTCAATATTAAAAATAAATAATATATTAAAAATAAATAATATTTTCAAAAATAAGTTAAACGATATTCTTGATCACATATTGTACTGATAGTATGACAGACAGGTGAGGCTGCTTGCATGTAAGGACGGTTCATGATTCCACGTGGGGAAAATCTGATTGACTGTGACAGCCAGATGGTGATGATTACTAGCATGGTTATTGGATCCATTGTTGTATTGCGGAGAAGACAAAGCTCAAATCTAGTTCCTAAACTATTTCTCTATTATCAATTAAACCCTCACACTGAAAATCACCATTCAGATCTGTTAAACAAATATCAAAAGATGCTGTCTCGACGAGAATTTAACATCATAGAAGAGGAGTTAATTAACAAATTATGTCATTAATTAGCAACTTAATGGGGACATGTTTAACGTAAGATCTAACAACAGAGCCGATAGATATTCTGGGGACCGGTTTAGGGAATCCTTACAGTGAATGTGTGAATGTGCATGCATGAGCTTTGGAACTTGAACCCTGGTAGGAGGGGAAAAAACAAATGTACATGTTAAAAATATATATTAAAATAATATTCTTTTATTTATTTTTTTTATAACCGGGGTGTCCGGGTCAGCTTGCGCGCACCACAACTAAATCCCCGGGCTCACTGAACATCCTGCAAATCCAATGAGCATGTAAGGCACCGCGGGGGTGACAGGCGTGCCTGACAAGGCTTGAACCTGGGATGAGAGGAAGGGAAAAACTCTTCTTGACCACCAGGCCAAGACCCTGCTGGTATTTTTTTATAAATATTTTTTATATCATCACAACAATATAAAAAAAATCTAAAAATTAATTCTAAACTAAAAACAACTTTTTTTAGAATACAGTACCAAGCAGCATTCCTCGTAATACAAAGGTATCTTTTCTTTATTTGCATGTCTGTAATTTTTGTCACGTTGCTTAAGGTTCATTTAAGTAGTGATTCAAATTCTTCATTTAATAAAAATCTTCAAAGATAAATAAAATTTATTTATCAATTATATGTTAGAGAATAATATAAATCATATTCTGAGACCTCACTTAAAAGCTTAAACTTTTAGGTGAGATGGTTACTTAACATTATATTTGATAAAATAAAATTGTCTTCACTTTAAACAAACAAAAAAAAAGGGATCCAATAAGAATTGGAATCGGTAATTTGCACCCATTATAAGTTGGAATCGCCATGGAATTTACGGTTTCCAAGCTAGCATGAGCACGGGTGATTATCTTTGACCCTTGGGATCATCATATCAAGTCAACAGTCTTGTTGACGATATCGATGATGGTTCCACAATTGGTGAAATCCTGCCTGTTCCCTGCATGAATTAAGAGCTTTTTTGGGAGCACGGCGGAGGTCAAATAGCCAAGGAAGAAATTCAGTCAAAATTAAGGCCTGTAATTTGATAGTACGTAATAAGCAAGGGATTTTCTTATTTCGACAATGTTTGTTTATACAGCTGTGTCGTGAGTTTAAAAAAATATTATCTAGTTTTTTTAAAATTATTTTAATATGTTGATACCAAAATTAATAATAATAATAATAATTTGGTGTATTTTCAAGTAAAAAATATTTTGAAATATAACTAATAAAAATATATATTTTAATTTGATCTAGTCAACTCAAAAAAGTTATAATCAATGAGAAAAATAATAAGTTTAAGAGCAATAAAGAAACGAGAAACTTATAAATGTTTTTTCACTCATCCAAGTCACTTATTTATAGGATTTAAGATCCAACTCATAATTTATGAATGTTCATAGTACTACGATGAATGTTTGTAATTTATAAATGTCCGTATTCATAAACGTTTATACTTTTTGAATTACTCATTATTATATCCATTCTTGAGCAAATAATTAATGCATTAATTCATGTGCCGATAGGGACTATAAGAAATTATCAGTAAGACATGGACTTAATAACAAATATTGTTATTTTTAAAATACATAATATTTATTTAGAACTAGTTTTAATATTGGAGTAGCTATTTTTTTTAAAATATTTTTTTGTTGAAAATGAATTAAAATAATTTTTTTTATTTTTTAAAATTTATTTTTAACGTCAAAATAATTTTAAAAACACTAAAATAATAATTTAAATGTTAAGTAATCATCTCACCTAAAAACTTAAGTTTTTAAATAAGACTCCATAATATGATATATTATTCTCTAATATCCCCATCAAGTGAAAGCTTTTTGGACTTGAAACTTGCACAGACCCACACTACCTTGTGCTTGATTTTTATCAAATAAAATAGGGGTAATGAGATTCGAACTCGTGATATAAAGCTCTGATACCATGTTAAGAAAACATCTCACCTAAAAGCTTAAACTTTTAGGTAAGCTTAAACTTTTAGGTAAGTCTTCATAATATGATATATATTATTTTCTAATATTAAAAAAATTATTTTTTTAATAAAATGTCTTTCCACCAAAAAAACAAACATGCAGTTACTGTGAAGAGACAGAAAGAGTCGAGAACTGTAATTCAGAGTTATCATAAACATTTCTTTGATAAACTTGAAAGAATTATCGCCGCAAAGAAGGAATCTGTTATGAGTGGCTTAGGAAAATTATTTCATTTGCTTGTTGATCGTGTGAAAAAAACAAAGGGCCTGTTTGGAAGAGCGGTAGCGGTTGCGGTTGTGGTTGAAAAAATGGAGTTTTGAAAATGGAGTTTTTAAAATGGAGTTTTTAAAAATGGAAAGTGTTTGGTTAAAACTGTGGTTGAGTTGAAGGTTGAAGAAAAAGGAGTTTTGGTGTTTGGTTTCCAAACTTTCCAAACTGCTTTTAACTTGTGAAATTACTTAAAAGGGTATATATATATATGTGAAATTACTTAAAAGGGTATATATATATATATATATATATACCCTTATATATATATAATTTTTTTAAATATTATAAATTTAATAATGATAATAATATTATGAAATTAATAATTCATGAAAAAACAAATATTATTTTTTATTCTCACATCAAACTATTTGCAATTTCATCACGAACATATATTTTCCTTCCATTAAGACTGATCTGTATCTACACATTTTTAAAAAAAAATATATATTTTAAAATTTTTGGTGGGCCGAGGACAGCCCAACCAAATTGGGCCTAAGCCCAACTTTGCTGGACTTGGGCTGGGCCGAGTGCAGCCCAGCCCAAGCCCAGCTTTAATTCTGAAGAAGGCAAAACGGTGCGCTGCACTGTGCGTCTTCTTCACAGTGCAGCGCACCTGTGCACGTGAAAGTGGCTTCCGACCGACCACGACGAGAGCTTAAACGGAGGATACCTACGGGTAGAGGAGTCCGAGGTGGTTCTTCCTGTGGTGGTGGCATCTGAAATGGTGGCTTGTGGTGGCCGGAAACAGCCTTGGAAGGTGGCGGTACTGTTCATCGACCACGACGAGAGCTTAAACGGAGGATACCGACGGGTAGAGGAGGCCGAGGTGGTTCTTCCTGTGGTGGTTTCATCGTAAATGGTGGCCTGTGGTGGCCGGAGTCAGCGTTGGAAGCTCCGGCCACCATGCACCCGTTTGTCTGTTTTGGTAGAGAGAGAGAGAGAGAGAGAGAGAGAGAGCGCGCGAGAGAGAGAGAGCCCTTGCATGTAATTTTTGCACAGTTTTGCATTGTCAAATTTTTGCATGCAAACGGAGAATGAAAAAAATGAAACGAGATGGAAAAAGCTCCTAATTCCAGCTTCTCGGAAAATGGCGTCTTGATCAATTTTTTGGTGGGCCCCACATGCTTTTAAATGACATTTTGTTCTTACCAAACACACTAACGGCACTAAACCTTCATTTGGAATGGAGTTTGGCAAACGTGTCGCCCTCCCAAACAGGTGCATCGTGGAAAACATATAGGAAGCCTTTGGTTTAGAAAAGTAATGTCACTGTGAAAGTATAGAGCACCATTAAAGCAGTGACCGTTGCAAATTTGGATGAAAATAGTCTTTTTGTAGGTTTTTTCATTTGCTTGGCCCATCAGCTTTCGACGAACCTCTTCAGATAAAGAAAGTTGTCGATAATTGACTTTTTATCTATAAATATATAATAAAAAAAAAACCTACAGATTCTTGAGGGTCCATCCAACAAGGAAAAATGGATTCCGTGATTTTGCAGATAAAGTCCTTGATCCATTGTTGCATTTGTTGGGTATCTTGCATCTTTGTTTTGGCGGGGGCAATCCTGGTTGGACAAGAAACTTTCTACTTTCTGTTGAAGAGGTTTTATGACAAGGGTTGTCTCATCAAACCCACAATGGTGGATTTCTGAACTTACGTGTTACAGAAAAGTATTCAGCATCCATTGATGAAGAAAAGAAAGAGTCGAGAACTGTAATTCAGAGTTATCATAAACATTTCTTTGATAAACTTGAAAGAATTATCGCCGCAAAGAAGGAATCTGTTATGAGTGGCTTAGGAAAATTATTTCATTTGCTTGTTGATCGTGTGAAAAAAACAAAGGGCCTGTTTGGGAGAGCGGTAGCGGTTGCGGTTGTGGTTGAAAAAATGGAGTTTTAAAAATGGAGTTTTTAAAATGGAGTTTTTAAAAATGGAAAGTGTTTGGTTAAAACTGTGGTTGAGTTGAAGGTTGAAGAAAAAGGAGTTTTGGTGTTTGGTTACCAAACTTTACAAACTGTTTTTAACTTGTGAAATTACTTTAAAGGGTATATATATATATAATTTTTTTAAATATTGTAAATTTAATAATGATAATAATATTATGTAATTAATAATTCATGAAAAAACAAATATTATTTTTTATTCTCCCATCAAACTAAAAATATAATTATCAAGATTCTATTTTTTTAAAATAATTATTCTTGATCCCACTTTTTTCCGGTTTTTTCTTAAATATTTTCATTTTTCCTACTATCCTTCTTCATCTAATTTTAAAATATATAAAATATATTTTATATTTTAATTATCATAAATATAAAATATTAAAATGCTTATTTTAAATTATATTTTTCATTTCATAACAAATAATTGTAATTTCATTCCTGATAAAACCCTAAAAAAACACAAGTTCCCTCTCCTTCCCCCTCCTAGCCGCCAACACGCATCTTCCCTTTTCCCTTCAGTTTTTCCCCCCTCTCCTTCGTTCGTCTCTGTTGTTTTCACTCTTTCTTTTCATCCTCCCTTCCCTTTTCCTTACCCTAGCTGACCAGCCTCCCTTCCCACCACCGCTGATTGAACTCCACTCCCCATCAACAGCAACTCGCCGGAAAACGGCAACTCTCACTCAAACAAGGACCCATAAATAACCATCACGTCAGCCTTCCCTCGTCTCCTCCTCAGCCAGCCACAACAACCACTGAACTAACCACCAAACCGGACCAGCAACCCCACGCTCCTAGCTCGCCATATCTCTCTTTTATCTTCTCCTGAGCAGATGGTTTTTGTAGAGGATAATGAGGAGGGTTTGATTTGGAATTATAAATTTCAACGGTAATTTTAATTTTCTGTTGATGAAAAACATTGAATCGCCGTTTGCTGTGTATTTGTCAAACTCGAACGCAAATGGAAAAGCATGTGTTTTCCAGCTTCTCGGAAACGGAGGTTTTCATCAATTTTTTGGTGGGCCCCACATGCTTTTAAATGGCATTTTGTTTTACCAAACAGACTAACGGCCCTAAACCTTCATTTGGAATGGCGTTTGGCAAACGTGCTGCCCTCCCAAACAGGTGCAAAAAAGAACTCCAGTGCCGTCTGAAGGTATGAAGATGGTGGAGAGAACTGAAGGTTCAAGGGATCTGTCTGGTCAAATATCTAAAACGTTTTATGGTAGTAGTACTCCCTCAGACACTAGTTATGGACAACTTCATTTTTTTGTACAGATTACAGAGCCTCTTTTGTCTGGGATGAATGGCTACCTTGAATATAAATTGGAAGTCAGGCCTCTATTGTTGGATGTTCGCTGCACAAAGAGATCTATCGATGATCTACTAGCCTGCTTTTTGCGTGGAAAGCTATACATAAAAACAGAGGATATATATGAAGGAGCTTGCCTTCATTTCTTGAAGAAGGTTTACTACTTGTTGCTGTAGGGTACTTTTTGGATATATATTGAGAATGATTTAATCAGGTTATGATTTATCATGCTTTTCTGTTTGGCCTTTCGCCATTCATTTAAAGATGCAACAATTCAATCCCCGTTAAATTCCCAGATACCAGGACTTGGATGCCAGCTGGTCAAGCTTTATATAGCGAACTTCGGCAGGTTAGTTGAATTATTCCCGTTCTAACAGCGCTTGCTTGCTTTAACTCTGCATGTTACGTTTCGCATCACATGGGGATTTTGAAGTTATATCCATCTCTCGTTTCATTCAGATATTTGTCATGTCCTGGTGTTATATCTATATCTATATCTATATCTATATATATATATTGTAGTTGCTGCAGGTGAAAAGTACTATCTTTGCCCTCTGTAAAGCAACAAGGCTTATAATAGTACGTGATGGTGGTGGTGACGCTGAGCTGAATTATGATAGATTAGGATTCAGCGAAATCTCTTTACCACACGCATCATTTGCAAAAGCAGTTGAAATGTTGTTGTGCTCGCATGAGTTTAAACTAGCCACCCGTAAAGATATATGCTCCATACCAGAAGGGCAGGCTAGTCGATGTATTCGGCAGTTAACAGTAGATCTATCAGAATCTATGGAATAGATGAAGAGTACTTGCACATTGGCAGACGGAGAAGTGTTTGGTGAATCAAGTGTGAATTGCAGCATGCATGGTTTTGATTTGCAAGCGGAACTTTTCGGAAGAGGATTGTCTGAAATATCTGTACTGGTGCAATTCACTGAATGACACGGTCGGGAACAGCAGCATTGTTGGACGAACTATAAAGGACTTGATGGCTGTAATCCATCCTTACATTAGCATTCTGGTTGGACCGGAGCCAGAGAGTGTCAATGAGTTCATCTCTTCTGTGACAGGAAGAACTTCTGATGTCAGGCTTGCTGGAAACACAGCTGATATGCCATAGAGAGAGCACTGGTTGTGATCCATGAAGGCTACCCGATAGTTCACGATATTAATACTGGGAATGTAGATGTTGGTAAGGTTTCTTCAACTATTGACTACTTGGATCTTGTTCTGGAATATGTTTCAGGTAATATTCTGATTTTCTTACTGCCGTTTATTGAGTAACGAATTTTTTCTTTCTTTTTGTCTTTTTAGAAAGGGGGAGAGTGAAGTTAAACCCGACTCTACCTGCTTGCTAAACAGTCCATCTACCAATCTGCTAACTGGGATCGGTACATTGCATAATGATGTCCAAAATTTTCTCTCTTGTAATTGCAGATTGTTATACTAACAATCTACTTGCTATACAGATCGTAAGCGTTTAAATGCTGTTAAAAGGGCCATTCAGAGTTTAGTGGCTGCTTTGTTCTGCATAATTCTACATGTGCAAGGTCCATTAATTTCCTACGGGACAGCAATGGGTAGTGATAGGGATAATGGACCAGATCCGGGACAGCAATGGTTTTAGAGAACGAAAGCACTCGCGTAATTGTTCCCCTGGAGTAATCTGTCGAGTATACTAGTTATGGTGAAAAAAGAAACTTGCATGGTTTTGGCACCAGTTAAATATAATCCTCCATTTGGCTGGTTTATGTATTTGCTATTCCCCTGCTTCCAAGTTTTATTGCATTAAAGCCTTGCTATTATTTCCATATCTATGCATTATCGAAAACCTTTTGATGTAGCAACACAGATTGTAGTTTATAATAGAGCTTGGTGAAGATGGTGGTTTCTGATAGATTTGGAATAAGGCTTACTTTGAGCTTGAGCATGACAGTATTTTGCAGCCATGATTGCCAAATTCAAAAGGCATCGTCTGATTGCTGAGGTGAAGGTAGTGCTGTGCTAACAATGGTTTATGGCAACTTTCTGTTCCTGAAACGTGAGAATTTTCACTATCACATCGAAGTTTTCTCAGAATTCTCCACCTTTTGTCCATGGAATCTTTTAATTTTCCGATGGTTGACGGGAAGGTTTTGTCCTGAAATCTTGACAGCATTTGGCAGGCAACTTCATTCAGGATGATGCAGTGGCGTTTGGTGGATATGTTAATTCCTTGTGCAGCGTACATGGAGGTGGCTTTTTTCCCACCTACAATTTAGTTGGTAGGTTAAGAAAGCGATAATAATAATCAAAATTCTGAGAGCTAATGGAAAGTGATTCAAACTTGGATGATGTTGATGTTGCAGACATTATCCGCTACCCTCCATACATCAATTAAGCAACTCAGGAAAATACCCAAGAAAAACGGTGTGGATATGTTTTTCAAGTGGATGCTTGGTGATAGGGTTTGAAATTAGGGGGTGTTGTCAATTAATCCAAAGGTAACATAATATATATAGTATTTATTTTGTTATTGAATAATAGTTAAGTGATAAATATTTATATAAATACTCAAAACTTGATAAATAAAATATAAATAATAATTTTTTTATTTAATGATTAATAAATATAATATAAATATTGAGAAAGGTATATTCATGATTTCAGATTGTTTTTTTTAATATTCATGTTTTTTTTTTTAATATTCATGTTGTTTAAGAAGTGATTTGATAATTTAGTCCCCGGGGAGGTAGCGTGGCGGCAACGACCTCGCTCTTGATGTTTCAAGAGTGGGGTTCGAGTCGACCTAGCGTCCTAGTGACCCGAGTCACTCCTGCCCTGTAAAAGCCTGGGACAGCCGGGGTTTTACTCACTACCTGGACCTACAAAGTACGCTTTCCGGATAGTGGGTTTTTCCTCGAATCTAAAAAAAAAAAAAAAATTTGATAATTTAACTATAAAAAATAGCAAAGGAGGAAAAGGTAGTGTTTTTATGAAATATGCTAGCGGGTGAGTTATCCTACTGATTCTGGTCGGCGTCTATGATGACTCACAAAAAATCAAAAACAGATTTTTTTTGGTAGCCTACCTTTCTAGGCAGCTCACGTGGCTTAATCACAAGCATTTTAGTGGCATTTGGCTTTTTGTTTCTTCTCTTTTTTATTTTGGTTTTTAAATATGTCCTTGCAATATTTCATAGCAACCCCTCATTTTGTTTTTCTTAGGATTTGATCCTTGTGTTCTTTAAAATAATTTTTATTTTTTAAAATTTGAGGTAATTTGTAGAATTGATTTTCTTTATTTCATCCTCCATAAAAAATCATTTTAGATTTGTTCCTTATTATTTTAATTGTTATTTATCTTATTTTGAATAGTTTTTAGAGCTATTTTCTTACAGTTATATCATCTTTCATTATATTTACATATCAAATTTGATCTCATTCTTTTAATTGTTATTTTTTTTACTTTGGTATGTTTTTATGACTTTTTTTTATCATAACACAGGTCATTGCAGCCAATTTTTTACATTTTTTAATTGATTTGTTTTTTCATTTCATATCTTCAATATGTAGTTAATTTAAATTGGATTTTTGATTTATTTTGAATTAAATTCTATGCCCAGATTAAGAGCTCTAAAAATTAAACATAGTTTAACTTGATCGATTTAAGATATTATTATTATATCAATAATTGGTGTGTTATCATTTTAATTTTTAAATAAAACCAGTGAGTTTCTAAAATGCTTTTCAGCTTGATCATCATGACTATTGGATTGGATGGGTAGCGTGTCATTGCTAAGAGGCGTTGATGTTATTTCTCAAAGAGGGTGCATGATGCTTTTATGCTTTGATGATATTTCTACAGCCGACATGAAGTTGATATTGTTGTGTAAATTATTTTTAAATATATTTTTTATTTAAAAATATATTAAAATATTCTTTTATATCAGTACTGACAATTAAAATCGTGTAAAAAGTATTAATTTAATATCTTCTTAGAGTACTTATTTTTCTAAAAACAATAAAAAATTACCGCGATTTTATCAACACTTGCTTTAGATAAAGTTTGATTAGACAAGTATAAAATCAGCACCCCTTGATCATTTAACCAGTCGTCAAACCCATCAAATCAGCACACATCAGCGGCTCAGAAAGTCCTCACACAGCTCAGCTCAATAGCCCGTGACAGACCATAACACAGTTTCTCTGCTATAAATACAGCCTCAGTGATCATCTCCATGCCAGGAAACAGAAAGCAGCGATGCAAGACTACGGAAGAAGAAGTGACGTCATCTATGATGCCTTCACTCTAAAACCTCTACCATATCCAGTTCTCTTGATCTTTGCAGTGATATCGTTCTTGTTCTGGATACCTTGGTACTTGAACCATAAAGACATTGCGGAGACTGCTGAGACACAAGTGAATTGGCTCATCTTGCTCGTCCCGATAGTGATAATAGCCATAGTTGGCTGGCTCTTTAACATGACACCGTGGGACAGGCGCCGGAGGACATACCAGCAGCCATCGGAAGGGAGCTCTCCTTGGGGTGTGGCTGCTTTCATCGTACTGGTTCTTTTTCTGGTGCGGTATCAATCGAGCGGTCTTGAAAGCTGGTTTGTTCGACGCTATAATAGTTAGTATAGATTGAAGAATAGTTTTGTTCCATCGCTTTAGTAACTTGGATTATGCTTGAAAGACAGTTAGAAGTTTGAATATAGAGTAATATATGTAATCGTTGTGTGTGTGTGTGTGTGTTTGTTTATATGTGTATGTATGCATGCGCATTAATTAAGATATGTGACTGTGGTTTGAGTATCCATGTCTTGTCGGATTTTACTGTGATGGATCGGATGTTAATGAAGTTCTCTTTTTCTCCAGTAGCTTATTTGGGCCATATGTCAAATTTGTATACGCTCTTTATTTATCTCGAGTTAGAATCTTGATCAAAATGATCTAAAGCCATTCTGCCGACAGAATATTTCTGTTTGGATGCTGCGAAAACGGAGGAAATCGTAGTACTGGGAAAGTACGTACGTGATAGAACTGTACTTGTCTAAGCTCAAAGTGAGTTTCACTTAAAATGAGATTTCTTTTCTATTACAGATCACTTTTTTCTCCTGGTACCTTAACAGAAACCTTGAAGATAAGTTATGTTTTCTTGGTTTATTTTAATCGGGATATTCACTTTGCTTGATTGCTCAAGACGAATGACTGTTGCAAGACAAGTTATCTCCCCTCGAATCTACAGTCAAGAGGGTACGAGTCAAATTTGTCGTGTTCCCATAAATAATCACCTCATAGAACAAATAATAAAGCAATCTGCCAAGCAAGTAGGCGAGATCATGCCAGTTCTGTCTCCACTGAATATTCATGAGTTCCAAACTCTACGAGGATCCAATCCATTTGCAGATGTCACTCTCTACCTAGATGGCTAGCTAAAAGCAACACTTGTTTAATATCTTACTGTTCCCAAAGTATCTCCCTGGTTAGCTATATAATGACAGTGTTATTAGTGTTATTAAACTCGGTTCATGAACTTAGTAATGTGCATATGCAATTTTGATTTTGGATTGAATTTATTTATTTTTTAAAAAATTATTTTTGATATTAACATATAAATATATTAAAAAAATAATTAATTCAAAATAAAAATAAATATTTTTTTTTCAAAAACAAAGTAACATCCAAACCTGCGACTGCCTTCGTGATCCGATGTGAATCGAGCCTTTTGCAATAAAACATCATTAAACATGCTTGTGGGGTCCAGCTTTGCGATGACAATTTCTTGGCCCTGTCAGTTTATCGGTTTTAATCGAGTGGCCATAAGGTGTCTTCTTTTATTCCTAGCCTGAAAGATGGGGCTTGAAAGGACCAAGATCCACAACACCCTTTCATGTGCTGACACACGTAAAGCAAAGTGGAATATACCGATTGATGTTTGTCTGTGATTCTTCGTATTCAAATCTTTTACTAATTTACCCTCCCATGCTAAAGAAGTCATCTTGGCCTTGTCGACATAGAATTGTTTTCGGTAATTGGAACTGTGTTTTAAAAAAGTTTAATAAAACATATTTTTATTTTAAATTAAAAAAATATATATTTTTTAAAAATAAAAAAAATATTTTGAAGTTTTCAAAACAACCTTAACCTTTGCCGAATGGAGCAATGAAAATTGAAAGGTCATGGGCATGGCAGAAAAGTGAAGTGTTGAGCATGCCGGTGATTCACTTGATCAGACTGTTGATTTTGATTGAGTTGGACTTCACAGGTGCGTTGAACATTTTGCTCAGGGCAGTAAGCAAAAAGGGTATGGTACAAAGCTTGTTGCCAAAACAAAAGGAAGAAGATAGGATAGCTTGACAGAGAAACTCAAGAGATTCTATGATTATAAGCCACATCCATATATCTTTTCACATCATAATTAATCAACATTAAGCAGAGTTTTTCCTTATCTTTGCGCTGATTTATACTAATAAAACAAATTAAACTGACCCCTGAATAGGTCCAAACCACTTGGAATGAAATGTAGATTGATAAGAGAGCAAAATTAAAAGCACCACCGCGAAAATGGAAATACCCCAAGGAAAGGAGTCTGTGGAGCGCGGAGCTGAGTCACGCCGTGAACTTCTGAGCCGATAGTAGAGCAGCCAGTTTGTAGAATAGGAAGCCATGAATAAAATCAGGAGGACGGGCAGCAAGACGAGGAATATTTGGAGGTTGATTGCAGAGTGGCGCAGCTGAGCCTTATAGCCTGTGTAATGGGAGAGCCATAGCAGGGAAATGACGATGCCAAAAATAGCTAGCAGTGGAAGCGGTGGAGAAGACATTGAGGACATGGTCTGGCCTGTCCACCCTTGTTTCCACTCGGGACCCCTTCTCTTAGGATAGAACCACTCCATCTCTGCTTGTTTTTTTTTCTCTAAATTCAAGCAATTCGGTAAAGAATTTTGTTGATGCAAGGTGGTGATGGGCTTTGTTTGCTTTAATATCAAAGATGGCTGTGGAATTTGTTCTTTGAGTGTAGAATCCTTAAAGAACTTCTTCTTTGGCTAATGCACACTCAAGTGTTTGATAAAAAGTGGTTTTGAACCACCCGAAAGAAAAGAGAGTGCACCGGAACTAAAAAATGTGGTGTTTTTTTATGAACTTTTAGTTAATTCCCTAGTTAATTTCCGGCTATAGGAGAGAGAAAAAGCTAAAAACTCATTAATCGACAATTCACCTATCACTAGAAACTGATGTGTGTTACACTAGAAGGCAAAGAACATAGCGGTGCACCAAATAACATGGCAGATAGCACTTTCCACCGCCAAAAAACTTAGCACGCACCGCTTGAAAGTCGCGTTTATACAACATGCCTGCAGAATTTCCAAATAAAAAATAAAAAAGATACAAATTACTTGTACACTCCTGGACTCAGCGGTAAACACAAAACAACCGGGGATAGAAGTACCACAATGCTCTCAGCTCTAAACCTTCATTTTTGTCTTTTATGGAGGTATTTGAGTAATTTCATTGTGCATTAATATGTGAAAAACCAAAAACACCCCAGCTGTTCCTCGTCTTTTTGCCAACTCCCAGAGATAAAATAGTAGTTTCACTATGCAATTTAAAACGGGAAATACCATAAAACCCCAAATAATTTAAAAATATCATACATGTCTCTTGAAAATGTCCAAAATAACCCTGATTCCGAAAGTTAAAATTTTCGGACCGGGATAAAATTATAATTTAACTGTCACAATCCATATTAATCTATGTCTATATGCATATCAAAACATCTACGACTTTTATTTGTTTTTTAATATATATAATGGCCACATTAAGGAAACTGTGTAGCTATAAAAGAAATGAAAACGAAAAAGATGCTCTAAGGTTAACAGCCATGGATAACAGAGGCTAGTGGCAACAACAGAAAAGGAGGATCCCAGGCATAGGAGAAGTCAACGGAAGCTGATGCCACCAGGGAACTGCCATTGATGAGTAGGCATGTATCACCTTGCTTCGAAAGGATTGATGGATCGATATTTTCAACTGTTTGAAACCCCGTGCAAGACAACTGTATTTGGCTTTGAGGACATTGGCAGTTGTTTACCACTGTCACATTCCATTCTGCCTGGCCACTTATTTCTCTCCCACTTCGGACTGTTCCGATGTTGATCTTGTCCAATGAGCAATCACATAATCCTGTATTTCATTGCAACATTGGAAACCAAAAACAAGATGTTTTCTTCAGACCACAAGTGAAGAGCAATGCCACTTTGCAAGACAGTTTCCAGAAAATCAAACCCTCCTCCTGCTAAACTCGAGGGATCATAATCTATATGGATCCACTGGTTTGATCAATTAACTACTGAGATGGGTTTTGCGATTTTCAATATCCATAAGATTGCTTTAGATCCAGAAGGAATAGAAACTCCAGTACTGAGGAAGATTCTTCAATCTGAAATCAGGATTACATTTTGGACACGACTACATGATGATACTGTAGTAGTATATAATATAACTACTGTGTTTTTGTTAGTGTTTTGAGGTGAGGGGGAAGATGAAATAAAAAATAAATAAAAATACTAGGTTTGGAAGGGAGATGGTGATAAAAAATAAATATTTTTCTGAAACAGCTTGGGGTATGGTTTTATTATTTTTAAATATGAAGGTCAAGGGACCTCCTCCCTCTATTTTCACGAGTTCAATCTCTTCTAACCAATCGATATCTTATAATCTATGTTTACTAAATTATAAAGTGGGATCACATATAAACTATTTCCATCCGTAATAAATCTAATTGGTCTCAGACAAGCTTAGAATACAATCATCGAAGCATTTTCACCTTTGATCTTGAGGGAAACTGTTCATGATTGCTTTTTTATAGTTTCAGATCATTATCTCTACTCTGCAAAAGGTTGTAAGTGAAAGGGCATCTGGCATCTCCCCTTTCCAAGAAATAATGAAATCAGCTCATGGGTTTTCCAGAGAATAGCGTGTGTTTATAACATGACCCTATTTTGATTTATTTATTTATTTAAAAAAGGAATTATTGATGAGAAAAAAGAAAGGGAAACGTGTATTCGAGCAAGAAGAAATAATAGATGATTAGAACATGGGTTGCTTTCTTACCTCTGGTAACTAGGCATAGAACAAGAGTCGCAACAAAAGCTTCGATGAGAGCTGCCATGGGGCTCTGTAATTTCTTCTTCTTGAATCCTGGTTTGTGTTTCGGAGGGGAAGTAACGCCTTCTCCCTGACGACTTTGCAAGCAAGACAGTGCATGCTCAGCTACTTTTTTTATTCTGAAAGTAACCAGGATAATTATGCTGACCATAAAAGCTGATGTTGAATATATTTATTTCTTAATTGGCCCCGCCATCTAAACTAGTCTCAGCACTAATTGAGGCTTATGCTGATTTTTCTTTTTCAACTGCATTTCTCATTAAATTATCTGCGCTGGCCCTTTTTTATTCATAAATAGTTTTAAGCAAAGAAGACGTCTATAACATGTATTTCCGTACTAGGGAACAATTCATAAGAAATCAAAATTAAACAAGAACATTGTTTTAAAGTATCCTCTTTATATTCAGATTAAGGAACTCTTTGAGAGTATGGTTGTGGTTGCTTTTAAAAGTGTTTTTTATTTAGAAATACATCAAAATGATATATTTTTTTATTTTTTAAAAATTATTTTTGATATCAGCACATCAAAATGATTTAAAAACACCGAAAAAATTACATTTAAAATGAAAAAAAAATTAAATTTTAAGCAAACGACGATACAACCTCAAAAACAAACAGGACCTAAGTTTCTTGACGTTTGAGCAATACATATAATAATTTTAATAATGGTAATACCACGTTAATTGTTAAATTTCCAACCCATCGTTATTTTAACAATTCTCTACTCCATGAGTAAAAGAATTAAGTGATTGTTTGTTTTTATATTTTAAAAAAGATTTTTTTTAGTATTTTTAGATATATTAATATTAAAAATAACACTTAAAAAATAAAAAATCATTTTGATATATTTCAAACAAATATTATTTTTAAAAACGGTAATAAACCAATGACTTCACAAAAGAAATATCTGCGCTTTCATACTTGGGTTTGAACCCAGTAAATGATATATTAAACAAGGAAACAAATTTTCACTTTCTTACTTGGGTTTGAACCGTAGAGTAAGCCTCCAGGAATGTATAAATTAGTGGAGCTTATTATATAAATTAATCACATATACCGGATTCTGGATGCCAGCTTAAAAGTTCACTTTTCAATTTCTTCGTTCAAGGTCTACGTTTAGTACGAGGAACACAAGTGTTGCTTAGTGCTGTGGCCATTTCAGCAGTTCTTTTTGCTGTACAGGTAATGTTCGGTCATATGTTCTGGGTCATGAACACGTGTTGCGAACATGGTGACTGGTTAACGACCTGCGGTCTTCAAGCATCTGTCTTTTTTGTACCTGCTGAGTCGAAGACAGACAGATGGCAAATGTGGGTCGGCATTTAGCATCGGAGTTCCCAGGCCTACTTTGCACATCAAAAAGAAATCGCAAAAAGGAGATTATAACAAAAGATAATGAAAGGGGCTTTTCATTGAGATCACAAGCATCAACCTCGTTTATGATTTATGCCTTTTCAAAAGAAAGCTAGAGCAAAGGGGCTTGTTTCTTTGTAGGAATGGGAGGGGGGGAATGGATAAATCATCAAAAACTCCATTTAATAAGACTAACTCATAGGTTGATTACAGGAAGCTTCAAACTGAAGCAGCTCCTCTTTTTTTTGCCTTTTATTTGTTATTGTTTCCAATACCAACTCAACTTCATAGAATTACGCAGCAACTTTCTTGGTTGTTACAGAATTGACAATGGTAGCAAACTCGGGGCCCTGCATTATGGAAAATCAGTGTCATTGTTAATACCTGCCAAATTCGATGTGATGGAGAATACTGGGTACTTTTATGACAGCAAGACAGGTTATCGGCGGAAGTATACCTTCAGGGATGCACCACCAACAAGGAAACCATCAATATCTTCTTGCTTCGCAAGCTCAGCGCAATTGCCTCCATTTACAGATCCTGAAAAGGAAATTCAGTTGTAATTAGATTACGGGCAACACAAGTGAACAATATTCACTGAAGCGGAACACTGCAAGAAGATCAGAAGAACTTAGACATTCAAACCAAAGAGTTTATAAGTGGTGACAACAAGTGAGCAAAAACATTAACACAACTTTATGATAATGATTCATAACTGCATATTGGTATGAATTAGCCTCCAATTAGAACCGAAAATAGCCAATTCAGCCCCGCAGGTTATGATACTGGCCCCTTTTGCCATAGTCTAGTAAGAAAAGGTGAAGAAGAAAAGCTTCCATTATACCTATTCATTTGCACGTTCATACATATTTTCCATAATCTAAGCAAGAGAAATGACGGGGGTAAAATTTCAACATAGACAAAGTGCAGTACCTCCGTAGATAATACGTGTTTTTGATGCAACTTCTGCCGAGACATTGTTTTTAAGCCAATCACGGACAGCTACATGCACTTCCTGAGCCTGCACAGGTGTGGCCACTACACCAGTACCAATAGCCCATACAGGTTCATATGCAATAACAATATTATCCCAGGTGGGCACAGCATCTACAGGTAGGTAATGACACAACTGGCGTGAGGACATGGTTGTAACATTTTAATCTAACATCTCATATTTCAAGAGAAAGAAACATCAGCAATAACCTGCAAATGCCTTCAGTTGCTGATAACAAACATCAAAAGTTTTCCCTGCTTCTCTTTCTTCAAGTAGTTCACCAATACAAGCAATTACCCCAAGACCCTGGCCTAAAGCATACACTGCCTTCTTTCCTATAAACTGAAGTTAACAAAGTTTCTGTGAGGTTCTACATAATAGCAAAAGGAATTATCATCCCCTCACGACCCCTGGAAAACCAAGCACTTCAGATTTTCACCTGATTGTCTTCGCCAATTACATGTCTACGCTCAGAATGCCCAAGAATAACCCACTTGCAGCCAGTATCTTTCAATTGTTCCACACTGCAAATAAATTAAAGAATCATTTTGAAGTCACAGGGAGAACAGCAATAGCATAGAAACTTCATACAGGTTTAAGCTATTGAACAGAATAACCCTTGCTAATAATTCCTGCTCCATTCAGTATTAGCACTGTCGTAAGAAAACCTTAGGAATGTGAGTGGGCTAAACTTAACTTGCACTTTATGAATGTAGACTAAAACAATGAATGTCTGAATGATGGATTCAAAATGAATTTCTCTTCGATTAGAATTCCAACCACGCCCAAAAATCATGAAGCGGAGTGCCATTAATCACCCATGCATTTAATTTGTAAGTACATAAAGCGCTAGAAAGGGTTTTTTTATGATAAAGCTGGTTTCATTTCATTGGTATTTTACACAAATTGAGCATCGGTTGCCAACCCATTCAAACAAAGTAATAAATGAGAGAGAAGGGGGCTACCAGACCTGATTTCTCCTGTGAAAGCCCCGCCTTTACTGACCCAAGAGTTTTGAGCTGCTATCTCAATTCTGCCATTTAAGGAAGACTTCACCTGATCGATGTAAACAAAGGGAGGTGCTACAACAACATCTGCGCAACTCACAGTAAAAATGAAAACCTAAGAACCTTTTAACAACTAGATTAAATTTTTGCCTTGAAAAATAAAATAAAAAAACATAATATAGATTTCATGATATAGAGATCCCCTCCCTACCAAGACCAAGGGGCACAGTCGCCACCATCAAAACCCCATTTCCAATTAAGTTTGAAAACTACAGTACAACTTGAAATGTGAGTCCATTGACGGTACAAGTTTAGTCTTAACAACAATAAGAAGTGAATGCCCAACTTGATAGCAAACAGCAGATAACTTCCCAGAACACAAGAAAAGATTAACTCACCAACATCAGACTCCAACTTTGCGCTGTTCAAGTCTGAAACAAGCTTGGTAATGGATTCTTTTGTTCCATTCTAAATACAGAAACAAAGATGGAAACTGGATCAGAATAAAAATTAAAAACCTAAGAAAAAACCCAGTACCTATTTATCTCGTGGCATAAAAGACATTGGCAGAACAATGTCCAAACTACAAACAAAGGCATAAGAATTTAAACAGTGCCCCTTTTTTTTAATAAGCAAGGGCATTTCCAATTTAATTGGTGACCATGCGAAGAATTAATGGTGAAGGTTGAGAAAAAGAGATAAAAACAAGAAATCAGTAAGAAATTAGAAAAGGGAGGTACTTACACATTTCCAATTTCCTCCTACAAAGAACTGCAAGCATGACAACGGGAAAATCAATTAGCCAACAATCGAGTGGAAGAATCTATCATGCTAATAAAAATATATGGAAGGTCATAAAAAGTAAAGTTTATATAAAAAGTGAAGAATTTCATAGAGAGAACCAGTACTCTTTCTTAGAGGTTTTCGGGGAGAAACCTTCGATTTAATTATTTTAAAAAATCGAATTTAATATTTTCAAACAACAATATAACAAGGACTATACAGTAGCTTCACGCCTTCACCTATTGCCAACTGAAAAATGAAAAGGACTAAATAGACTAAAGGTTATAAATATTATTGATAGTTAATGAAGCGAGGTCTCGAGGAGACAGGGGCATTGAATAATGAAGCAAGATGTGGAAAAAGATAAGTAAAAAAGCACCGTTCCAGTGCCAGCCATGGCAACAACGCTTTTGAGAGGTTTTCGGGGAGAACAAAAGAGAAGAAAAGACTGGGAATGAGAGTTGCCGTTGACGTTGTTGCTGTTTGGACATAATCGGCGAAGACCGGAGAACTCGGGTGCGCAATACGAAGTGGCAGATTTTGGGCCGGAAAGTGAGGTGGAGAGCATTGCCATGGCTGCTAAATTCAAGCTTCTTGTCTTTTTCAAAACAAGAATCTGCTTTGTAACTTTTTGCTGGGAGTGAGAAAGCAGATGAGAGGAGAGAGGCAAGCAGTCGGGGTTTGAAGCTGTGGTGGTTGTGTTTATGCTCTGTGTTCGTGGATTTATCGTTTGTTGTGAGGTGGATAGCTGCTCGTTGCACGCGACTTTCCAGAGCGTGCAGGTTTTTAAAAAGAACCTTCTCGTTTGTTTTTACCGTATTTTGTTGGTCGGACTTGAGATCCAATGGTTTAATTGATTGCGCAATATATTTTTTTAAAATATATATATATATTTATAAATATATTTTAAAAAATATTATTCTTTTAACAAAATTATATTTTAATACTAGTATATTACAATGATATAAAGATATTAAAAAAATATTTTTTGAGAAATAATAAATTTTTGAGAAAAAAAATCGGAATGTATCATTCCAAATATATATTAAAAAGTACGTTTTTACGGTCAAAATATATTTTTTTTAAAGATATTGGTTTTAAGTTATTATTTTTTAATTTGAACCTTATTTTTAAAAATAAATTTCTAAAAATAAAATATTATTTTAATATATTTGAAGTAAAAACTATTTTGAAAAGTAATTGTTATTGTGATATCAAACACTATCTAGAAAAATTCTTGAATTTCTATTTTTTTAATGATAATTGTTTCAAAAAAAATATTGTTGTAAGTATATTAGTTTTAATTTAGTAGAGTGATATTATATATTAGTGGAGTAGCATCATCATCCCTCAATATTTTCAAATAAATAATATTTCTCTTATATTATGACTATTTAGTTTTATTTTACTAGATATTTTCCTTCTTGACTACTCAATTTAACTCCATTCAAGCAATGAAGGTTTGATTTGAATTTTATCGTTGCATTAAAGAAGACAGGGAATTATAATACTATTATCAAGAGTTTCTCACGAATTGATAAGTGAAGCAGTAATAATTTTGTGGTTGTTGAAATGTTTCACGCGCTTGGAGTGCGCGGGGTTAAGGATTCAGGCTAGCCATAAAAAAAATATATATATATCCATGTATATCGAAGCTTTTTACGTTTGGAGGTGTCCCTGAGAAGACATTTTAGGCGAGGTAAGAGCATCTCCAGCAGTAGAGGCAAATTGGAGAGCCAAATATTTAAAATGGATGTTTGAATAGTGTAAAAATGGCTTTGGCTTTAGTGTGCACTTTAGCAGTAGGAGGCATTTTGGAGAGCCATTTTTTTATATTATTATTTTAATGTAATGCAATTATTTTGTATATAATTTAATTATGCAATTAATTATACACTCCAACAATATAATTATTAATTTTTCAGATTTAATATGAAATTAAAAAAATTAATTTAAAATTAAAAACCCCGCAATAATTTAAATTTGAAATTCTAAAATATTGAAAAATTCTCCCAAAATTTGATTTCATCTAATGCTACGTATTGTTGTTGAGTGTTATAAGTACTTTAAGAAACAAACTAAATTGCTATCAATTTCATAACACGATACAAAATATTGAAAGAAAATTACAAATAATTAATTAAACATACATTCCATTACAAATAATTCAATCAAATCAATTACAAATTTAAACCTTTTTTTGCCATAATTACCCGTTGTCTATTTTCAAAATAGGCTGCAGACATTGGATTCATACCAGAAGTATCCACCTTCATGATTTCATCCTCTTGTCTCTCATCATTTTATTCTATTAATTTAGCTTGTTGCTCTAACATTTTTTCTCTATGGTGATATTTTTTATCCTCAATTTTTTCGATACTATTCGTGAATTTGTCTAAGAGATTTTGTACATAAATCTCGCCAACCTTTTCTTTTCCTTGTCTCCGTGCAAGTCGTTCCTTTGCAGCTTTCTGACCAATTGGTCTATTTTGGTAAATAAATGCGTCACTGTCTTCTTCTAAACTAACAGAATCAGCGGTTGATGGATTTGAAGACGCTGGACTTGCATTTCCATGATTTTTTTGTTTCTTGTTTGACTTCTGATGAAGACATGCACGTTCAAATTGCCACTTGGGTTCATATTTTAAGATAACCCAACAATGCTCCAGTTGAAATCGTTTGCCAACGATTGAAGCATACATTTGCCGAGCATCATTAATCTGGTAAATCAATTTCAATAAATAAAACTATGTTATATAATAAATATGTTAAACAAATAATTTAATATGGAAATGATAAACAAAAAACATTACCCTTTTCAATTTGGGTAACAAAACCAACAAATTTTCCAACTTCTCTATTTATTTCTTGCCATCTATTTGAGAGGCTTATCTGAGAACGATTATTCAGGTTTGCTCCATTCTCGACAAAGTAAGCATGTACTCGAGCCCAAAATTGTCTTGTTTGTTGATCAACTTCCCGTGATTGGATCTTTGCTAGTATTTAACCACGCAGATACAAGTAAACAATCTTCTTCTGGCGAGAAGTTTTTACTTCTTTGGGATTTTTTAGTTGTATGAACAATATGATCACTTTGTTGAGTAACATTCTGTTCAGACTCACTTATAAGAAAGTCAGTGAATGAATTTGGCAAATCTGAGTCCATCTGCATAAAAAATACATTGTATAAATTAAGCTAATTGATCAACAACATCGTAAATTTCCAATTTCGCATAATTATTTTTTAACTAAATATTATTATTAATTACTCTTTTTTTTCTCCTAAATATTATTATTAATCACCTCCACAACAGTTCAAAAAACTACATTTACACAGTTCTTAAATCTAACTGTAAATTTAAACATGTAATTAAGCTAATTGATCAACAAAATCATAAATTTTCAATTTCTCATAATTATTTTTCCTCCTAAATATTATTATTAATTACACTATTTTTTCCTCCTAAATATTATTATTATTTATTCCTAAATATTACCCTAAATATTACCCCCCGAAACCCTACTTCTTTCATTTTTTTCATTTGCGCCGCCCCCCACAAAATGCAGCTCACTCTCCAAACCCTTCCTCTTCCTCTTTCACTTCTCATTTGCGCAGCCCCTCCCCTCACGCCTCTCCAAACCCTTCCTCTTTCACTTCTCCAACCCTTCCTCTCCTTCTCCGTCCCTCACTGCTCCGAGCTCATCAATTGTTGCTGTGGATTCTGTGGATTGTTCAATTCTGTGGATTGCTGTGTTTGCTGGGTGTTTTATTTGTAGCATTGGCCAACGGTAACATTAACGGTCATATTTCTAATTTGCCTCTGCAGCTGCAATCTGTAGGAATGGCTCCTATATTGCTCCCGAAGATGAAGAAGCCATTTTGGCTCCCGGGATGGCTCCTCTGCTGGAGATGCCCTAAGAAACTTTTTAGCCCAGATGTCACTATCTTTTTAAAAGTATTTAAAAAATATATTTATTTTTATTTTCAATGTGCTTATATTATTTTGATGTTATAATATTAAAAATAATATTTTTTTAAAAATGTAATGCATTTAAAAAAAAAAAAAACTTCAGGCCAACGACAGTCTACTGCGTGTCTAGAGTCAATACCATTAGCAGCCATAGCGACGTCGTTTCTCGCCTTCACTAGTCGTGTGTGATGTTTGTTTACTCTTCGCCCCTGAGCGTCTTTCCTTCTGCCACGTGGTTTAACGGAGAAAAGGAAAGGATATGCAGTGGATAAAACGCGGTGGGTCTGAATGAGAATCTGTGGTGAAGGCCTTTTGGACCGTACACGTGGATATTTTATCCATGATTACACCACACGCATGCACAAACCAATGTTAAGTTTTTTTCTCTCTCTAACCAAGCCAGTCTTAAGATTCAATAGATCAGGATGCATGTAAAGTTTGAATCATTTGAGTATCTTTTTTAGTTATCGTTTCAAGATAAAAGAAAAATTATTTCAAAACATGATAAAATAAAGATAATGAAAATAGAAAAATATATTTTAAAAATCTTTTTTATTTAAATTTTGGTACTAACCAAACGTAATAATCCATAAATACTATCTTGCTGAGATAGAAAGGCAAGACTGGTAGGCAATCCTAATAACAAAGTATTGTTGAAGCTGGTTGATGAGAAGGTGATTCACCTAACCAGCCCTTAATATTTTATTAAATGTTGATAGCAGAATGGTGAATTTTAGAGGCGGTTAAGAGGATATGGAAACACTAGGCTTTCCTTTAAAGGTTTATTTTTGAAAAAATTAAAATAAAAAATAGGTTTTATTTTAAATTAAAAAAAAATATTTTCAGATGACAAAAATATTTTTTTAAAAAAATAAAAAAATATTATTTTGATATATTTTAAATAAAAATTATTTTCAAAAACAATTCCAGTATAATTCTCAAATAGTCGGAAAAAAAGGGGGAAACAAGTTGCAGTAGAGATCCAAGAAAAACGGTTGAGACGGTTGAGATCACATTAGCCTCTTTTTTTTGTCTTTGCTTCAGGCAAGTTCTCGACAAAAAAGTCCGAACCCTAAACAAATATTGGTAATAACTCGCAGTGACAGAATGAAGATGAAGAACAGAGGGTTAGTTCCTTGCAATGAGAGCTAGGGTTAAAGTGTTCAGTGATGAGTATCTATCCCAGGATACACCTAACTTGGTGTGGGCTCACCTGAGCACGTAGCTCGAGTGCTAAAAAACCTTACTCGGAGCGGACCCAACTCTGAATGCGCTAGCTTGGCAGAGCGCTGAGTTCATGTGCGAAGGAAAACATTTGACAAACGCGCCAGCTAGCAATGATTCTTCATTTTCATCATCGAATATCCTCAAAAAAACAAGATGAAGATTTTTTCTTTCTTGATAGACAGCCATGGAAGATAATGTCAGTGATATTTATCTTTTTTTAATGTTAATGTCAACGATTATCTATTTTTTATTAATGATAATGATGAAGAGATATACCTTATTAAATTAATGACTACGTTAAGAAAGTTTAATCCCATTAATATCGTAGTAAAAATATACATATTTATCCGTACATAGAAGAGGAAAGGATTACTGAGTCTAAAGAAAATTATTTTAAAATAATAAATGCTTATGAACAATAGAATATTTATTACATAAAAAACAGGGACACCTATTTTTTGCTCTTGAAATTCAGAAAGCATTCATTTAATGTTTATTTTCGAGCTTGGAAATGTGATTGAGGTTGTTTTTTAAAATATTTTTTTATTTAAAAATATATTAAAATGATATTATTTTATTTTTAAAAATTATTTTTGACATTAGAATATATAAATTATCTAAAAAATATTAAAAAATTTTAATTTAAAATTAAAAAAAAATAAAATTATTTTAAAAATACTTTTAAATCAGAATATTTAAAAAGGCCAGGTGGGGTTCCAAACTTCGAATCTTAGTTATGGTGACAACGAAATCTCCGCCTCGGGAATGGTCGGGAGATTCAAGTTTAACCAAGGACACGTCTAAATCAGCAAATTTGAGGTGAGCATACGGTGACGTCCTTTTCAGCACTCGAGGACCGAGAATAGGGACCTCGGGCCCGTTTGCAACGCAGTATCCCGATTTGAAACCTACTGGGCCTTTCCCTTCTATGAAATAGCCCATTCTTAGCCCATTTACAGGGTAACCCAAATCATTTTCTTCATTCATGTCTCTGGAATGCTCATGCAATCTGCTTGCAGCATCACTAGCACTGCGGTTATCTCACCGTCCATAATTAAATGTCATTACAATACTCCCTAACCCAGACGGCCCTTCTCATCCAACAACCTATACCTTAGATTAGAGTACTAGAGCATCACAGATGGATGCAAGTAGATGAGATGGATATAAATTATATTCTAGAACCTTATTTAATAGCATAATTTTTTAGATTATATGATTTCTTAATATTGTATCAGAGTTTTATTGACCCAACAAGTTCAAATCTCACCACTCCATTCTATTTGATAAAAATCAGGTACAAGATTATATGAGCCTGTGCAAGTTTCAAGCTCAAAGGATTTTTACTTAAAAAAATATTTTTGAGAATAATATAAATTATATTTTAAAAATTTATCTAATAGATTAACTTTTCAAATGAAATAGTTTTTTATCGAGTTGAAACCTAAACACCACTCCACCTTCGTTCCCTGGCAAAAAGACGTGCATGTGTCAATGCAAAAATATCGGAAATCCAAGTACAGTCACACGAGGACGCGGTCAAAGTTTCGAAAGTGCGATACAAAATCTACAATACATGAAAACAGAGGCAGAAACCAAATATCTTGGCATATTAAGATCAATATTTAAACTTCCCCACATCCTCGTGGACTTCATTAAGAAGTTTTTCTTAACTATTTACTTTCTATGTATACAGTACACACAACTAGGCTAGAACCATTACACAGAATATCGTCTTCCTTAAATATCCACAGGTCACTTCTTCGTTAAATAATTTCCTATGACAACCATAATTTCTTGCGGGTGATGAACCACTATGCAAACTTGCCTTCCTTGCAATCAATGAGGTCTCGCACTTACATTGGGTTTTAGCTTTTAACCCCGCTTAAGGACTGTACTAGTCCTTGAAAAAAAGGTGGCAAACATGATTCCAACCACCATCCCTGGAAGTTTCTTCAATTAACGTATGCATCCAGCCTTCAATAAAAAATAATGATTCAGTACAGAAACAATTAGATACTGAAGGGATTGGAAACTAGTACAGGGCATTGAAATGGAAAAAAAATGGAGAAAGCAGATTGCATATAATAAATCACAAATGGAAATGGATGGTGAATATGCAGAAGTTGGAAACAACGTAACTCTCCCTGTGCTCATTAATTTTTTTCATTTGTCTAGATCATCGACCTTTGTGCTACCAACTACACTGTTGGATGAACTATCCTGTACACTACGAGAAGAAGAACATCTACTTGAAGAGCTCCCTTTTGAAACACTGCTTTCCTTCCCCGTGGATTTTTTAGATTTTCTTTGTACTGGAGTTAAGTCCTGCAAACACTATTATATTCATTAGTATACTATTACAAATAATGAAGTCTGAGACGCTTACAATTCCTTGTGCCTCTCGGAAGTCATAACTAATCTGAAAGGCTGCTGCAATATACCTGATCTGCTGTGGATCCTGGGGTCTTCAATTCCAGGTCTGTGGTAACATCATTAGAATCCTCGCTTTTCTCAACCTTTCTCTCCCCTGAAGATTTATTCTTTGAATCCTGTTTGACTGAAACGTGGGATCGACTAGCAGACTGGGCTAGAGAAGAAACACGCTGGGTGGACTGCTGATCAACCAAGGTATTAGGGGCTATGTATGGAACAAAAGTTGAACAAGGGTTATGAATGACTGCAGGATTCTGATTTCCATAAAAAGGGTATGGCTGCATGGATGGATGCATTGGAATCGGCCCGTGAGGCATTGGCACTGGCATGGGAAAGGGATAAGAAGGTGTGGCCATCATAACTGAGTGATCCATGGAAGCCCATGGGTATGTAGTCCTGAGCTGTTGCTGACACTGAATATTAAGATTCTCAACATCTGTTTTAAGAGATGCCTTCTCTTCTCTAAGGTCATTTTTTTCTAGCGTCAGCTGTTTGTGAAACATTGCAAGTTTAAGCATTCTACGCCAATCATCATCATCACTAGAAAATTACAGAAATTAAAAGGTTACCTCACGAGACTCCTCACTCAATGCAGCATGCTCAGCCTTTAGTTTGTCAACTTTTGAAGTCAAATCCTTCAACAGCTGAACTGTGTCAGCTAGAATGGTTGCTTTGTCATTTCTGGGTCTATCAGGATCTGTAATCAAAATCATCACATGGAGATCAAAAGGACATAACCACATACCCCCAACAGCTCATTCTAATCATAATCATCAACTGATGCTTCAATATCACAAACCAATTTGCAAACATTTTATCTACAATTTAAAAGACCCTTGAGTGATCTATAACATCAAATTTCACTTTCATTAGAAAAAAGAAGACGAGCGGGGCTAACAACTGATGATTTCCTAAAACTACAAGCGGCCTGGGATCATGGGTTCAGGTTTGGAAAATTAGTTAATCAATTGGTTCTGGCAATTTCATCTATTCTCCCTAGCAAAGGTAGCTGATAGGTTATACTTGGTGTTTGGTAGACCAAGGTGGCCTGTAAGTAGTACCTGCAAAAGGTTTTCTTTAGTGGAGTTATCACTAAATAGAAGTAAATAGAAGTGAAGGATTCCAAGCTTGTAGTTATCAGTAACTTTCTTCCTAAACATGATAAGAAAATGGGCCCGGCTCAAATCAACGGGGATTGACATGCATAATTCAAACCCATCCTAAGTCTTGAAAGCATAACGCAGCTCTTACATTTCAGAATCAATCAATACAGTGTCCATCAATCACTAATCTTGGCAAGAATAAGTCTCTAATCTACTCACATGCTTAAAAATCCGGTAATAAAAAGACAAGTAATTTTCATTAAAATTTTAGGAACAATATACAAAGGCATTGAGTATTTACCTAGGGTATTCCCCAATTCAACAAAATGCTCATTCAGTCTATCCCTCCTCAATTTTTCACGGTCCGCCTTTTGAATTTTCCTAGCAGCTACACTATCTTTAAGCTCTGCCTCGCTACGAAAAATAAAAATGCAGTAAAGTAAACACGATTGCACATATTCCAGTCAAGCAAAAATCAACAAGCAAGAACAAACAAAACCTAGTTAATCAGCTTCAACAGTTTCTCAATTGGAATACAGAAAACCTAGTTAATCAGCTTCGACAGTTCGTCAATTGGAATAAAGATCATGTAGAAAGTACCTGGATATCGGGTTGGGGAGAGTGGACGCCAATTGCCGCGGGTCAGGAGGAGGAGGATTGAAGTCGGTGAATGGATCCATTAGTGGAATCTAATAGCTTATCTGCTCTTCCAGAGCACTAGAATTTGTTATTAGCCTTTCATGAGTCATTGGAGAATTAAATGAGGCTGGTGCCCGCATTATGGTTAATTGTCCATTAAAATATTTAAAAATTGCAGGTGAATTTTGGAAAAAACAAGTTAATAACTTGGATTATTGTATTTAAGTTAAATAATTTTATAGAAACAATATACAATAAAAATAAAGAAGTAAAATAACGGATGAAAAAAAATAGAGAGAGATTAAGGAGAAAAAATAAGAAAATTTAAGAATGGATGTAAAATTAAAAGCAACGATACATGATTGAAATTTGAACCTTTAGAATTTTTCATGATATTTTCTTACATTAAAAAATAGTAAATATAAATTGAAAAACTTATAAACGCATCAAGTCAAGTAAATCATGGATTATTTTTTAAATAAATTTTACAAAAAAAATAAAAAATACAAATAAAAATAGAGAGAATTGTATAGATCATGGAATATTTAATATTGAAACACGTGTTATTTACCTATATATATATATATATATTTATATATATATAGTAAATATTTTTAATAAAATCATTTTGTGATGAAAATCAACATACATGACATTTATCGAGTAAAGCAAAAAAAAAATATTATACAAAGTTGCATGTATTAGAAGTGGTGTAAAAAATACACATTGAATTTCTATCAAATATAAATAAATACAAGTGAATTACTAATCTCTTAAAAACAAAAATTTTATTTCAAAATGGGTAAATAAGAAAAAAATGTATATATAAATAGATATTAGTTAATATATATATTTAAAAGTTATTTTACAAAAGACATAAAAAAAGTGTTTATAAAAAAAATCATTTTCAAAAAATGAATCTGACAAGACAAAAGAGGACCTGGAGATCTAGGTCTAACGCTTGAGGCATCCATAAATGATATACTTTCATGTCTTTGATTTCTCTTTGTTTATGGGTTGGATGCTTCTTTAACTAAAGAGTTTATAGGTGTAAAAAAGCTAACCACTTGCATAGATGAGAAAACAATATTTTTTTACCAGAAAAAACCTTATTGACCTATTTTTTACCAAAACACCCTCATAATTTTGTCTAATCAATTCATTACTTGAAAAACACACACACACACGTCATTTAATTTTACTCAAATTTTGACCATTTTGGTTGTTAAAAAATTAGGACTTGAGCTTTTATAACCAAAAACCTGTCTTTGTTTTTTGCTCAGCTCCTACCTTGTATACTTACAAAACATTAAGAGTCATGATAAACAAAACTATGACCTAATTTTTTTTTAAAAAAATCATCTAAAAAATCAAAATCAATTTGAGTTCAAATTTGTTTTTGTATAAAATTTAAATATAAAAAAAAAACTTAACATAAATTCCCCTCGTAAAAAAACAATTCAACACAAAATATTATTTACTAGCTATATGCCCGCGCGATGCCGCGGGCATTGCTGCGTAAATAATCTAATATAATTAAATTAATAACGATAAACTTATAATATAAAAGTTTAGAACCATAGTATAAAAGAGTTTGTTTCGTGAACATAGATTACATCTTTTAGAATACACATACTGTCACAAAAGATGACAAAGGAGTGTTAATTACACAATTTGTACATAAGTGCAAAATAGAGGGATGTTGAGTTGTAGAACGAAGTAAAATCCCTTCTTCGAAATGACACATGTCATTTTATTGTTAATCTTCCTGAAAAAAATAGCAACAATATTCAAGATTAATTGAATGCAACAATGTTTATTTGTTCAATACCAAAACAACAAATAAATAGCAATATAAAGCAGATATACATATATATACTTGGAGAAAACGAATGGGACGAATAATAAAACAACTCAAGTAGATTTAATATAAACATTTAGGCGAAAGCCATGGATAGCAGAAAATGAAGCATTATCAGTAGCAATCTTAAATTTTGTTTTTCTATTTGTTTAATTTTTCCCCTATTAAAAAGAGTACATGAAGCATTTTTTTTTCCTATCGCCGAAATTTCGTTAGAAATTTCGGCAGAGTCTCCTCTATATTGGGAGATCCCAAGTTATTCATAACACAACCTGTACACAATTTGACTAACATTTTATCCACAATCATATCCATCTTCAATATAATCAATTACATAATTCAATCCAGAATATGTTGAAGAACATTTTCATTCCCAAACCCCATTATAAGATCTAATAAAACAACTAATAAACAATTTTAACAATAATAAAAACAATCTAGGCAACAATTTTAATAGTAGAAGCGAAAAAACCATCAGTATGCAATTATAAGAAAAAGAAACATCAATTTAAAAAAAGCACCAGCATTACCCAAAACTAATAAAAGGCATAATCCAGTTATACGGCTAATTATATAGCATATATATATTGGCTATATTATGCTTTTTTAAATAAGTTTAATAATTAATATGCATCCCCAGTTGTATTGTTCAAAAAGCAGCAACATTGTTTATAAGTAATGAAATCCATATCAATTTAAGTGTAGTAATTGCATTATATATTTATTTATAGAAATGAAATCAACTAAATGCATGACTTAGCTATACAACTAATTATTTAGGACAATATGTTTTTTTTTCTCTTCATATGATGTGATTTTTTGTTCTATAATATAGCTTTGCAAGATGATTGTGGATGTTATATCGGCTGCCATTCAATTTTCATTGCTGTAATATAGATTGTTCTTAATTAGGAGTGGAGAAAGGCTCTAAAGATCCACAGATGGAGAAAGTGGGCAAGGTCACGATTGACCAATTATGAACCATAGCTACTGAAAAGCTTCCGGACTTGAATTGCACAACCATTGAATCAACAATGAGAATCATAGCAGCCACTGCAGCTAAGATGGGGATCGATGTAGATCCTCCTATTCTTGAACCTAAAAAGAAAGTTGTGTTGTAGTTCACCTAGGTACTTTTGCCTTGTTTTTGTTGTATCTATATTCATAATCATTTGTAGAAGCAATTTATGGAAAGTCCTGTATTCATGTTTTGTGTCTTCCATCTTGATCCTTTTGACAATACATTTTACAATCTAGTGGATGGCTAGAGCTTCATTCGAAAATCTAAGCATGTCCGAAGTTTGTATTTCGAAGGAGATGATGAGACTGTTTAATACTGCTGGAAGTGGTTTTAACATTTAGTTTTTTTTGGTGTTAAATGAGGTTTGTTTCATGTTCAGTCATCTTCATTTGATGGTTGGGAACCTTGTGCTTAAAGATTTGTTGGAAGTTTTAATGGAGTGACAGAAGTCAAGCAGTGATGAAGACTGGAGAAGGCAACAACATGTTCATGAATTATGATAGTTGACTTCCTCAAGTGGATTCCGAATTCTATTTTAACTTTTGATTATAATTTGTCCACCATGTTTTGATTACTGTACTGAAATTCTAGCAGATGAATATACTCTACTGAACTGGAATTGCCATGGAGATATTACTGGATGCCTTGAAATAACTTCAGGGCAACCTTTATTATTGACCTAGCCAAATAGAGGGTGTTGGTCATTGTCATGCTGGTTTAATATCAAGGAATTAAACCATAATAACATATTCGCAATAAAAATTCCCACAACCATAATAAAAAGCAGCAAACAAACTGTTAAAAATTTCCATTATGAGCACAACTAATTGCAATGTTTTTAAAGATTTTCGTCAAAAGCTTACTAACCTCAAAAGTAGGGTGACAAAGGGTGAAGGGAAGTCTTTGTGAAGGGAACTCTTTGCAGCAATTTGTGACAATCAGTAGACCACAATCTGAACAAAGAAGAACAAAAGAATTAGAATGAATAACGTAAGAAATGCAAAGGACAGCTGAAAAGGAAAATGGAAGAAAGACGAAGCTACCAGAGCAAACGAAAAGCAACAGAAACATGCAGGAGACAAAACGTTAAAAATAGCAAAGGAAATCTTAAATAAATGACCTAAGAAAGCAAGAGAGGCGGTGCAGTCCAGAGAACAAAATATCAAGAGAGAAGAAGTCAAAATTAAAGCATGTCATCCTGCAAAATGAACAGAGAATTTCATTAATGCGAAGTGACATTTAGCAAAAAGACCAGTTGAAGAAACAGAATCAGATGGCAACAGTAATCAAAAAATCAACACATGAAACAAACTGAAACAAAAAAGAAGTTACGAACCGAGAGCATACACAAACCAAATCAATGCTCAATTCATTTAATTCATCAATGCTCAATTCATTTAATTCGGTTGCATGCAGAGAATCACAGCAAACCAAACCAAATTAAACCAAAGACCCACCCGAACCCAATTAAACCGAGAGCACCCGAGATTTCAAGTCGTCGATCAACCCAACCCGAACCCAATTAAACCAAAAACCCACTCCCCAACACACATAAACGACCAAACCCAAGCACCCCGACCCAAGAAACCGAATACCCAGCAAAAATAATGAGAAACCAAAAAAACCGAACATGAATCGAAGGGGAAAAAAATACAATCAACTAAAAATGCAATCAATTACCAACACCCAGACCAGAAAGAGCATCAATCGAAGGAGAAGATGGAAGAAAAATGAAAAAAAAAACAAAGACCCGAAGAACCCAAGGTAAAGAAACCGAGAAAAAGTAGAAATTGACGCAAAGAAAGGGTGAAAACCATACCTCATTGAACACCCAGAACGACCCGAAACCAGCCGTCGAACCGCCATCGTCGACCGCCCGACCAGCCCTCACCACCCAGCCCGTCGCTCGCTCTGTGACCAGAAAGGAAAAGAAGAAAAGAAGCTTAGCTGTGTTTTAAATGAATGGAAGAGACGAAAGACGCCCCCAATAAGCCACAACAGGAGCCGATTCATTAAGGGCAAAACAGCCCTTACACTGCTCCAGTCCACAGTTAACTGTGAGGGGAGCTACAGTTTTTTTTCCACAACGTTTATTGTGTTTGTAATTTGGTGATCCAAATTAATGCCAGTAACATGTTTCTCTCTTTACTGGAATTCAATTACCTCTTATTTCTCTCTCTCACAACCATGAACTATAAAATAACAAAAGTAAATTCTTGTATCAAAACAATACTTGAAAAATAGTAAGACATCAAAGTTATATAATTCATTTCATGTTTTAAATTGACCATAAAAATATATTTTTTCAGTACTAATGGCACACTATCCATTCTCGGCTCGTTTTTCATTTAGTTCTCTCTTCTTTCAACCCGACACTTTCATGAGAATCACAATCAATTGATCTTAAATCAAGATTAAATCATCAAAAAAGAGATTTGAGGAGCAAATTAAAAAAAAAAAAAATTACAGAGTAAATCCATATTAAGTTATTAACCCGCAAAATGATAAATAGTAAGATCATGCGCGCAACACACGTGACTGGAGATGTTCATGGGTTGTGCTACCTGTCCAGGCCGACTGAAATGGACAGGCCTGGGCATGGATTTTAGCCCGCATGCCCGGCTCGACATGTAACCGGGTTGTGGCGTTGTGCTGACAAAATAATTGGATAGATGGGACGGTGCTTGAGTGACGAGTCATCTCACGAGACACTGCAAAGTTTTTGTTTTTTTTGTTTTAATAGATTACACTACGCGTGGCTCTTCTGCATAATATACGACACGTCGTCTTTCGGTGCCTTAAAAAATAATCGAAACTAAGGCCCCGTTTGTTTGCTGGAAAGTGGTTTCCTTTTGGAAAGTGAATTCCGAGGAAAGTGAATTCCTGAAAAGTGAATTCCTGGAAAGTGAATTCCGATGTTTGGTAGTGTTATGGAAAACACTTTCCAGTGTTTGTTTGTGTTATGGAAAATGAACTGGAAAACACTTTCCAGTGTTTGTTTGTGTTATGGAAAATGAACTGGAAAATAATTTATTAATAAATTATTAATTTTTAAAATTTTATCCCATGTATATTAAATATTTAATCACTTTAAATTAAAAAATGAAATCAAATCAGTATAATGATGAATTTTTTTATTATATCCTATATTCATACATAGCTTATTTTATAAAATATAACAATATATGTCATATCATATTATAGAGAAATAAGTTTGTGAAATATTTTTTAAGTAAAACTTATTAATATATATTTTTTTCAATTTTAAAAGCTTAAAATTTGTTTTAACTTGAAAACAAAACAAGCAAAATGAACAAGATGTGATCAGCCACCATTGAAGAAACATTGACCTTGATGAAAACAAGAATTTCCAAAGCATCCAACATTTAACTATTTCATCTGAACTTTCTTCTTACAATAAGCTTTCTCATCTTGAAAAAGAAACCCTCAAGAGTCTTCTCATACAAGGAACTGAGTCTCCAAGAACCAAAACAAAAGAGGGTTCCCAAAAATAGCCAAGAAAACCATGGCAACCCTTTCTAGTAGTCTCCCCACTCCATATATACATTCTACATTCCCCAAATTCTGGCCCTGCTTCCATTGCACTCCAGATGAAAAAACTTGCAAAAAAAGGATGCAAATGCTAAAACAAGCAAGCCTTCTTTACTGGAACCAAGTTATAGGAGTTGGGTTGGCATTTTACAGCTGCAGGCTTTAACCTTTCTGCTTCCTTGCAAATTATCTTACCAGCATCCCCTTCCACAATCCGAGCCACGGTACTCACCTGATAAAAAACAACCAATATTCATAAGAAATTGGTGGAAAACATTGATTTTACGCAGATTTTTATCACAACAAGGGTATGAATTAGAGACAAGTACAAGAATCAAAACGTTTTAAACTAAAGCTTGTGTGTTTGAAAGTTTGATGTCTGGTCAGTCATTGCTCATTAAGCAAAAATGGTTTAATTGTCAAAGTCATAAGCAATTTAACACACAAATCATATATTAGGTGCAATTTATGCGTATTAGATGTATCATGAACCAGTCGAAATGTTTATGATAATTCAAAATCAAGTTAATAAACAGTTGATTGGCAAAACATTTCCTTACAGTATTCTAATTTCGCAATCAATAACTACTTTCATGAATAACAAAAATGAAGTAGCATAATTTTAAAGGAAACTAAAAGGTGGGTCACCAACCATGGCAACCTGCAAAGCCTCCACAGCAAGCCTCTCCAAGAGCTGCTGGCTTGTCTCGTAAACAACAGTATTATGCACACCTGGAAAAACCATGAAAAAAATCAAGCCAGATTCCAGAACGCAATCATGCAAAACATAAAATATGAGATCGACAACATACTTGAAACAGCATGGACAAGATGGATGGTGTCGGCAAGTCTGCAAAGATGAATCAAAGCCCAGTCAAAAGCATGCTTGCTATTAGGTCCATGATCAACAGCTATCAGGTGCACAGAAATTCAAGAAATCAATAGAAACAAGAACAACAAAAATCAAAACAAGTAGCTATCTTTGCAATCACACCCATTACCATACTCGGCAATTTCAATTGTAACCCAAATCCCACAAACCTCATTTCTCATATCATCAAAAACTCACAAACTTCATAAAAAAAACCCACAAAACCAATAACCTTAAACTATTCTCTACTGCAAAAAGATTGAGATGCAGAGGGAGTACCTGGCGAGAGGAGGCGAGAGACGAGAGGGTGCTTAGGGTTTTTTTAAGCAGAGATGAGGGACTGAGAGGGAGGCGTGATGAGAAGAGAGGAGGCGAGAGGGTCTGGTTTTGCTTTAGAAAAGGGTGCAGAGAGATGAGGGAAAGAGATGAGGGACTGGAGAGGGAGGCGAGAGGAGGCGAGAGGCGGTGCAGAGATGAGTGAAAGATGAGGGACGGGGAAAGAGGATGAGACGATGAGACGATGAGGGAAAGAGGGAAAGAGACGATGAGAATGAGACGAGAGACGATGAGGCAAAGAGATGGAACGAGCGGAAAGTGTATTCCGCTCGTTCAGAGCGGAATACACTTTCCGCGTGGTAAAGCTTAAAAAATATTGACCGGGAAAGTGGGGAAAAACAATTCCGTTGACTTCATTTTCCAAAGTGTTTCCAAACACTGGAAAGTGAGGAAAGTGAATTCCAGAAATTCACTTTTCTTGAAACAAACAAGGCCTAAAGGTTCTTTAACTGAAACAAAAGTCATATGATCAAACGGTAACAACAACTCCTGAATAACTCTACATTAAAGCACGACCTTCCATATCTCTTTCACTCTCTCTCAACCAAAAAAACCCGTATTTTGAGAAACAGAACCCGAAAAGCGAGGATGTCGGGCATGGGAGACGGGTACGTGGGCACGGCCCAAGACGCCGTGAGGATCCGGCGGTTACAGAAGCAGAGGGAAGCTGAACGCCTTAAAATCCAAGAGCTCAAAACCAAGTCTGCCTCCGATCAGGGTCAGCCTGGTCTCCTCCAATTCGGGTCGAGTACCTCCGAGGTAAATTTCTAGGGTTTCCTGAAAAAATCTCGTTTTATAGGGTTTCCAATCATTTATAGTTGATTAATTGTTAGTTAACAGTGATAATTATCTGGACTGAACTTGTTCTTTTAGATTCTTGAGACTGCATTTAAGAAGGAAACCGTGGGTTTGGTTACAAGAGAACAGTACGTAGAGAAGGTAATAACGTTTATTGTTTTTATTTATTTAATTTCGTTCCTTTGTTAATGTTTATGAAAATGTTGAGACGCTTGATAAATGTTGCTGCTGCTGTGACGGGCGTGTCTATACAGAGGGTTAATATTCAGACCAAGTTTGAGGAAGAAGAGAAGGAGAAGCTAGAAAAGCTACGGAAAGAGTGAGTTTGATCACTGCGTTTTTGTTTTATTTTTTGGGTTTTGAATATGAATGTCAGTGAAGATTGATATGTTTTTATTGCCAGGGAGGAGGAGCTTCAGTTGCAGAAGCGGAAAAAGAGGAAGACTAAGGGGGGTTCTAAGCTGTCTTTTGCTGATGATTTTGAGAATGGAAGTGACGAAGAGGATGGTGAAAACAGTAAGAAATCACATGATTTGGCGTCTTGAGCTATTTACTTCGTGTATTAGTATCTGGGTTTGCATTGGCTGCATTTTTGGGTAAAAAATGCCTTTTGTTTTGACTAGAGCATTGTCCACAATGGAAGTGCTGGATATTCTAATTCTTCAATGGGCATTTGCAGTCAAGTTGTTCTGCATCAACCATTTCTAATTGGTTGTTGATTCCTATTATTGGTCTTTTGGCATACAGATCACCGTATAATATATTGGTAGCTGGTTTTACTAAGGAATCAGGCTGTTTAGATGGGTTGAAAAGGCTTGCATTGAATTTTCATTATGATCAAATCACACACTGTGTGTATGTTGAAAGTGCTTGCACCTGGTGGTCCTGTAATTATTTTTTATAAAGAGTGAACATGAATCATAATATTCTGGAGCAATAGAGTAGCTATTGCTCTTTATGTGTATGTGAGATTTTTGGATTGTCTTATCCATGCAGAACTCATTTTGTAAATTTTTTTGCTTTGCTGCTACGAACTTTGATTTATTTTACTTGTATCCTTCTTTTCAGTAGCAAGAGGAACTGGACTACAATTTTTATGTTTTAACCTCAACACTTCTCTTTTATCAATGCTGTCTGCAGAAACCTCAGAGCCAAAGAATTTAATGCGGGGGAAATTTGGAAAAGATCCCACTGTGGAAACAGGCTTTTTGCCTGACAGGTGCAATATTTCTCCCTCGCCTCCTTCCCTCTTTCTACCTCTCTCTGTCCCTCCATGCACCTTCTACTTTGAAAGGCTTTTGCATGGACTTGGAACTAACATGTAACTTAGGGGTGCTGAGGATGCTGTTTCAGTGAACGCGAGGCAGAGGAGCAAGCTGAGCGTGAAAGGCTGCGGAAACAGTGGCTTCATGAACAGGAACTGATTCAAAGTAATTATTTTCCTGAACATCTTCTATTCAACATGGATCCATTGAAACACGCTTTGTGCTAAATCAATTTTCTCTAATGTTTCAGACGAGCCCCTTGAAATCACTTACAGCTACTGGGATGGAGCAGGCCATAGAAGAGTGATCCATGTTAGTGAGACTTCACTTTACTTTTCAATCTTTTAACGTGCTTTCAATTTCTTTTTTTCAATATTGGTAAATGTTTGCATATCCTTTTTCTTACTAGTTCATCGTTGGCGTACTATTTTATCTTTTAGGTTCGTAAAGGTGATGCCATAGGAGAGTTTCTTCGGGGAGTTCAGCAACAACTTGCACCAGAGTTCAGAGAAATTAGAACTACTTCTGTGGAGAATTTGCTTTATGTGAAAGAGGATCTTATCATTCCTCATGTGAGATAATTATTCAATTTGGCTATCATTTACAATCTTTGCACTTGCTATCTTGAATTCATGCTAACTAATTTATAACATTTTTGTGGCTGTGGAATTTCAGCAACACAGTTTCTATGAGTTGATCGTCAACAAAGCTAGGGGAAAAAGTGGACCGGTAAGGCTAATTCCCCACTCTCTAACTTCATTGAGTAGCCAATAAGGAAAAAATGAAGAATTAGACTTAATGATTATTTGGACAACCCTGATTACTTGTTTTTGTATTGACTTGAACCGAATAAGAATTTGAAAAGGTAAGTCAGTGTTTGGTTTTGGAAAATTTTCTTTTCATTAAGATAACCTAACAGGGAAAGTGCTGCAAGCATGCTGGTCCTGGCCTCCTACCCAAGCACATTTTCATGCTAACCGAGATTCTCTTACTAAGATTGTTGGTGCTTTCAAAAAAGAACTGCCAGTTCTTCTTAGTATAATTTCTCATAATTGGAGAGCTTGAGCTAAGACAAGCTCGGGTCTAGTGTGATGTACTTTATTTCACAAAGTTAATTTGAATTATTATGTTTTATTCTCTTACTTTGACCAGCTCTTCCACTTTGACGTGCACGAGGATGTGCGAACAATTGCTGATGCAACCATAGAGAAGGATGAGGTATGTCTTTCTTGATATCATTTTTTTGTTGTTTCTATATTGATTTATGATTTCTCCCTTTACCCTTTTTTTAACGCCCCTAATTATGCTGTCTAAACATACTTGCTTAAACTACCATACTTATGTGGTCTTTGTTCTTGAACAGTCCCATGCTGGTAAAGTTGTTGAGAGGCACTGGTATGAAAAGAACAAACACATCTTTCCCGCTTCGAGATGGGAGGTGCTCTCTCTATCTCTCTCTATCTGTGCGCATGTGCACATAACTTGTATGCGTGTTTTGTTTCCACGCTCATGTTTCACATTCTGTATGGTGTTTGTGGGATAGCTGCCACTAATGTGGTGGAGCCAGGGGCAAGTTTTCACCTTAAGCTCTTACTATTTTCCTTTTGTGGCAGATATATGATCCGACAAGGAAGTGGGAGCGCTACACCATCCATGGGGATTGATAGGATGGCCAAGCATGGTTGCCTGCCATTTTTTCCAAAGCTTGTTTTCGAAAGGGGAAGTGGAAGTTATTATCATCAAATGCTTGGGCTGAATTTTAGTAACTGTAGTGTAAGTTGAGATATTGAGTTGGATATTTAATACTTCAATGTGGCAGTTCTCGTTTAATTTTTGGAAGCGAGTGTGTGGAGAAGCAACATGCAGCCATGAATTCATTATTGTTTTTAGTTTTCACAAGTATCATAAGTATTTTCCTGCTGCGTGAATTCTGAAGAAGTAAAAAAATTGGTGGCCGGAATTTCGTTTGAGAGAGAATAAAGAATCGCCATAACATGACGTTAGGATTGGTTATTGTTTTAATAAAGGGGTTAGGGATGGTATACTATCCTTCCATTATTACAATACAAGAGGCAAATCTGAGTAGATCCTGGCGTGGACAACAGAACGTCTCTTCAAGATTTCAAAAAAATCTCAAGCGAGTATGTTAAAATGATAGATTGTATCTCGTATTTGTAAATATATTTAAATATTCTTTTATTTCTTTTATATTTGAATATTCAAATTATGTTTTTGGAAAAAAAAATATAATCTGAAAAAAGTCATATCATGTTTATTTTTAATCTCTCAAGATTATTATTTTTATTCATGTCATGCTTATATATATATATATATATATATATATATATATATATATATAAAAACTTATAAAATTAACTTTTAATAAAAAAAATTGAAAAATTATGCTGCATGCAAATTGATTTGAGAAAATTATATAGAAACCTCACAATACAAAAATTAGATATTTTATTTTTATTGAATTTTCGTAAATCATTTTTAAAGATATGAAAATAATGTGAATCGAAGTATAAATTTAAGTGCCTCATGAACAGAAAAAATCACATTCGTGCGATTCTCCTAGTGAAAAATACACGTGCAGTGTCTTTTTTTTATATAATTGTAATGTAGAAGTGGAAGAATCTTCAGTATTCTTTTATAAATAAATAAATAAATAAATAAATACAAAACCAAAGTATACAAATACGGCATAAAATCCAAAATGTGGCATACAATAGAAGGGCAAAAAAACTGCAATGTCACACGTCGAAACGACAGCGTATGTCCACATTCTCAATTGATTCATCAATCAGAAACAAGTACGTGCGCCCCTTGCCATTTTAGAGTTAATGAGTCGTTAACCAAAGGTTGGCCTGGGCTTGAGTTCCAATATAATCAAACAAAGCAGGAACCCTGCTTACTGAAATAAAAAAACAAAAACAACAACACCAGCAATAATCTAAATCAATCAAGCTAAGAAGCCAAACCAGGCGATAACTATGAAGAATCTTAGGGTTTTCTTCTTCGCTCTCCTCCTCCTCTCTTCTCCTCTCCTTCAAGGTAATCTCACTTTCTCCTCTTCTCAATTCCTAGATCCAGAGCCCCACACACATGCAAAAATCTTCTTTTTTTTGCCTGTTTGCGAGTTCACACATTTTTGTCCGAAATGAAATTTTCATGCTGTTTAACGGTTCGTGTTCATCACGTTGATCTATTGGATTGAGATCTATCTGATTTTATTGACATTTCGATTGTAATGTCTGGGCGCCATTACAATCTAATCTGTAGTTGATTTATTTTTTGATAAGAGTTTGAGAAAAGTTGTCAAAGGTGGCTGTGTTGCTTTCTGCATGCGGAATTGGACCTGCTTCGATTATTTTTTGTCGAATGAAAGTGAGAAAAATTCACTTTCCATAGCTAATTAGAAATAGAAGTTTATGTCAGGTTTCGCTGGAATTGGAATGAATGGGATTTTTTTTGTTGCTTTGTATTTTAATCCAGACATGTTTGTCAATCTAATCTGTTTTGGTTTTGGTTTTTTTTGTTTTGTTGTTTATATAGTTGCTAGGAGTCAGTCAGATTCAGATGCTGAAGTCGCAGGGACTATGGAAGAAGTCAGTGATATTGGGATTGTCGGGGAGGACGCACAGGATTTTGGTGATAATAATTTTAGCCAAGCTCCAGGGGTTGATATAGTCTGTGTTTTCCCAAAAAATAGTGCACGTTGTAAGAGCTTTATTGATATTGCTTTCATCTGTGAAGATAATTGTTGATTTTAAAATGGATTTGGTAGATGAATGTGTTGTCTGTTTATTTATTTATTGCAGTGGTGAATGCTGGAGAAGAGACTGAACTACTAGTCGGGATAAAAAATGATGGTAATTTAACAGTTACTGGCATATTTTATAATGGGATTATAATGCTTTTCTAATTTCTCTTGATCATTCTCCTAGTTCTCAATTAAAATACATCATTTGAAAATGCGCGCATGTGTTTTATGCTATGTGCTTCTTTGCACTGAGATAAGCTTATTTTCTTGCATGAAATGTAGGAGAGTTGCCCATAACTGTCGTTGGAATTAGGGCCAGTGTTCATCTTCCATTTGATCATAAGTTACTGGTTCAGAATCTCTCTGCTCAGGTAATCGGAGGTTTATGTATGATTTCATTTGGAAATCAAATATAGTGATCTCCATTCCAGTTTAAGTTTTAGTGTTATAAATTATTACAATTGCATGTATTGAAATTAAGCTCATTTATTTTCTTCACTGTACAGTGTTTTGTGCTATATTATTTGGTGCTTTCTGTCCCTTGGCCGTCTAATTGTGACATTGTGGTAGTGTAGATAAAGGATAATGGAACATGAAACAATTCTTGTTTTTTTATTACTTTGCTGCATGCATTACCAGCATGCATTGAGTAAATCTTGTAGATGGTGATGTTCAATTATGCTCCAATATTACTGTAGGATTTGGTAAGATCTGTAACATTACTTTCCAGGAAGAAGTCAATACTTCAGATGCCCTTACTTGCACATCTAGTCCCAAATTATCTATTAGCTGGCTGTTCTGGTGAAAAAATAATTCTTCTCTAACTGAAAATTCAATATAGTCTTATATTTGATGATATGTGTTCAATTAATATCCAACATTAGACAGTGTGCGACCAAATACTTTAAACTTGAACATAATTATGTTCATTGGTCCTTGATTAATAATATTTGAAACTTCAACATATGCTCATTGGTCCTTAACTAATACTCACCATTATACAGTGTGCGATCAAATACTTGAAACTTCAACGTATTTATATTCATATTTGGAACTTCAACGTATGTTCATTGGTCCTTGATTAATAAATATTCTTCATGGCTTTCATATGTTTGATCAGACATGTGAATCTCTACACCCTTGGTCATGTATTTCATGGCTCTGTCAAGGTTATCAAAAACTGCATCTGTACTGTTCAGGTTATTTCTCGTATGCTGTTCCTATGTTGTGTGGATCATGCGGAAAATTCTTCTTTTTTTACCATTCCTGCTCTGCTTGTCATGCTGTTCCCAGGTTGATTCCCTAACAAAAGTGCAAAGTTATAGAAAACTTTTGTTTGGCTAGTTTATTTATTCTTTAATCATTTTTTTGAAATTAGCAATATATTATTGTCTGAGATCCTCTGTTGGTTGCTTTTGTCAGGCTACACATCCCTTCTTTTTTAGTTCTTATAGCCATTTGTTTCTATATTATTTCTGTATTGTTGGGTTTTTCATCATTTGGACCAGTAACAGCTTTCTTATATCTTTTATAGGGTTGTTTGGATTTGCTATTCACTTGCTTTCTTTTGTTTTAATATAGGGCTTCAACAATGCAACTATTCCAGCATCTTCTCAGGCTACTTTCCCATACATCTTTGGTGTCAGCAAGTACTTGCAGGTACATGCACCACCACTCTAAGAATTATGTGCTTTCCCTACTATCAACTTTGTTCTTTCATCCTCTATGCACTCCTTTCTTTGAATTACATGTTTATTCCCTTTGTGCAGCCTGGAAGTTTTGATCTTGTGGGCACCATTGTTTTTGAGATAGACCAGCAACCATACCAAAGCACCTTCTACAATGGTACCATCGAAGTAGTTGAGTCTGGTGGTTTCCTAAGCACGGAAACAGTTTTTCTTGTCACCCTTGGAATCGCTCTTCTTGTCCTCTTTGGTCTATGGCTTCACAGCCAAATACAGAACCTTTCTAAGGTACTCATCTGCCATGCCGCCACTTTCATTTTTATGTTTTTCATTATAAGCTAATTTATTACAGCAACTTTACTATAAATCTGTTGATTTATCTTCGTAGTGAATATTTTTCTCCACTTTTGTGAAGGCAAGCGGTGAATGATTGACTGTACAATGCTTTATTTAAGTTGGCATTGAAAAACACTTCGATTTTCCACATGTACTTGGAGTATACCAATTATTTGATGAAAATATTTGATTTGGATAAATACCTGTTAGGCAGGGAGTTTATTAGATTTTCACCGGTGGTCATTATTCTTGCTACTATGCCCGCACCCTTATATATTGTTACTTTCATATGTTTGCTTCATGAAATTCTCTTAACTAGTTGCTTTTGTTTGGTCAGAAATCAAAGCGGGTTCCAAAGGTGGAGGTTGGAACTGGGGCCAGAGATGCCTCCATGGATGAATGGCTTCAGGTGTGTGGCTTTAAATTTGAAATTTGCGTTAAGAAATTTCCTATGATTCAGTGTCATTCAATCTATTTGATATATTCTCTCTTTCAGAATACCCCCCCCCCCCCCCCCCCCCCAACCTTCTTCCTCTGGAAAAATTTACGCACTAGGCCGTAACTGATAAATTTGCGTTGTAATGTTCAGGGAACAGCATTGAGCCGGTCACAGACCCAGAAGTCAAAGAAGAAGAAGTAAACAGTGGCTCATACCCTGTTTCAGGCACTGCTGTATAATGCAAACTCTTGTATCTCACAATAGCAATCGGCAATCGGAGATTCTAAGAGAGCCCATGAGCTGAACTCGCTCTGAAATTTAGGCCAATGAAGACCTAACTCCGAGGCCCAGTAAATTTTAGGCTCTGTAGTAAAGTGCAGACTCTTGTTTTCTCTCTTTTTTCTTGGAGAATTTTTGAAACTTGAGAAACTAACTCCGAGGTACGACCGTAGGAAAGAAACGATTGTTCTCATTTTTCCTATTTAAATCATGCTTACCAACTCCGGGGTAGGAGGGATGTAAACATAGAATAATGCTATTTGTCTCGAATTATTTGTCCTTGATGATATTTTTTTTTTATAAATAATATCAGTTGTTGACAAGGTGGATGATCTCTCTGACGGGTACTACAGAAGATCCACCGCTAAGTGGCTAGGATTTTTCGGAAAACTCATTCGGGGCATTATATCGGGACAAGTTAAATTTATTCATACGTTTACTGTGACATGGGACCTGCTAGTTGTTGCAATTTCCCATGTGAGGTCGTCTCTTGTGCTGGAGGTGAGATACAAGTAACATGCTTTTGTTTTTCTAGGTCCGAGGAGGTGGTTGAGTATTTAAGAAGTTGTTGATATTTATCCTGTTTGGAATTTCATGCTGTTTTAACTTTTAAGATTCTAGCCCCCCGACCGTGACAGCACGCAGTATCCCACAATTGCCCTCAGTGCACAGCTCTCCAACAGAACCTCGACTTTTATGTTCGAAACAGATTGCAGAAACAGAACTCAAGAAGATTTTCTTGCGAAATAATTGGCAGATCTGCAGCTAAATACTACAAACGTTTTTATTATTTTGTTCTGAATACCATTAAATTATATTTGTTCCTAGACAAAACACAACAAGATGTACTGATCCTATCATTACAGCTTCCAGCCCAATCAGTCTGAAAAACCAATCAAACTGTTATCTTCCTGTATAAGTTTCATGATCCTTTGTTTCTTGAAGATACTGCAGGATTCTTTTTGCTGCTGCAAAATAAAGTCTGTTAGGACTCTCCATAAATATGAAAATGATACTTACTGAAAACAGTATATCAGGTCTTGAATTTGTGAGATAGATTACAGATCCAGCAAGACTTCAAAAAATCTATGAATTCACCTTAGCAGCACCATCATTCTGCTGTAACTTCTCATTTGCTGCCATAGGAGATACTACTGATTTACATTCTGACATGTTGAATTTCTTTAAAAGATCTACATCATACTTTTCTTGTGAAATAAAAATTGATGAATCATTGGGCTAACTTACCAAGTCTGTTTAAGTTTATAACTATCCACTAAATTGTATGGAGACATACTAATCAGTGAGTAATGCACGGTGCAGTTCTTTAATCGGTGCAGTTCTTTTAAGAGCCTAAATTTTCAGTTGAGTTCTATATCATAGGACGTGACAGCAGCATGGGCTTAGCCTAAAATGGTAATTAAATAATGACTCCGACATCTATTTGTTTTGTAAAACTTTTGATTGTTGCCTTTACCCCTTTTCTTTTCTAAAAATATTGACTTTTCTTTTCTGTAGCACCAAAATACCAACACCATTCGGTTTATCAGTAAGGAATGCATTAATAACATGAACTTCAAGAAATGTTCTGGCTGAAAACTTGGCATACTAGGTTGATTCGCGAGAAGTTGTTATCTGCCGCGAATAAGTATAGCGTGTTCTTTCTCTTCTCTTCCAAACACTAAGAATCTGTGTTACTACTTGCAGAAACCATGTTAATTAACCACGAGTTTTCGTGAAGTGAAGTATTAATGAGGAGCTGGTTAGTAGGTTTAAGCAGACACAGAGGGCACCGAAGAATTTAGCTGTTGACAGTTGAGAGCTCATTGAATGTAAGATTATGTCATGTAGTTGACGAAGAAGCCGGTGAGCACTTTACTATCTTTTTTTCAAACCAGAAACAAATGTCATCTCTGGAGGGTCCCTAATTTCATGTGATGCCCTTAAATTGGTGTCGGTGAGCCTTTGAATCATCATTCCTTCAACAACGTTATATAATGAGTCTTCAGGTTATGCAATCCCTCATCAACAGCTAGCCCTACAGAAGCTGGTTACAGCTTCTAAAGTCTTGTATCTTGCTGCTGTTCGCAATGCGGATTGTCCCTGTTTTTCGAGGAGCACTTCTGTGCTTCCACGTGTCCTTAGTATTTGCTGCAGCCTTCTGCTATGCCGATGACAGTACAGTTGAGGTAATTGGGATGGGAGAATGTGCAGATTGTGCACAGAGTAACGTTAAGACTGCCCATGCTTTCTCAGGTAAACATGTGTTTTTTGGCACAGTTTAGAGATACAGGGATTAAATTTCTGGCATCAATCATAGATATATCTATTTTGTTTGATCCTCTAGATGCACTGTCATATCTTGCACCATTTGGAAAACGATAATAATCTGGTGCAAAACTTTTGCAGGGCTTAAAGTGACAATTGATTGCAAGCCGGGAAATGGAGATTTTAAAACAAGAGGGGTTGGCGAGCTTGACGAAGAGGGGAAGTTCAGAGTGTCTCTTCCAAATGATGTTGTGAAGGATGGAAGATTGAAGGAAGAATGCTATGCGCAGCTTCACAGTGCATCAGCTGCACCATGCCCAGTCCAAAATGGCCTGGCCTCCTCCAAGATTGTCTTCAAGTCGAAAACTGACGAGAAACACACATTTGGGCTGGCAGGGAAACTGAAATTTTCACCCGCGACCTGCACTTCTGCTATCTTGTGGCCTCATCCACCAAAAAGTAAACTCCCTCCATGGAAACTTCCACCAGTGAAAGACTTCCACCATCCTTACCTATTCTCACCCAAGGTCTTTCCTCCACTCCCTCCAAAGACTTTCCCTCCTCTCCCTCCAATCTACAAGAAGCCACTTCCTCCAATCTACAAGCCAAAGCCACCAGTATACAAGTTTCCTCCTGTTCCCATCTACAAGCCAAAGCCACCAGTATACAAGTTTCCTCCTGTTCCGATCTACAAGCCAAAGCCGACAGTATACAAGTTTCCTCCCGTTCCGATCTACAAGCCAAAGCCACCAGTATATAAGTTTCCTCCTGTTCCGATCTACAAGCCAAAGCCAAAGCCAAAGCCACCGGTATACAAGCCAACTCCAGTGCCAATTTACAAGCCAGAACCTAAACCACCAATCTACAAGCCTCTCCCACCTCCAATTCCAATCTACAAGCCTCTACCACCTTCTATTCCCATCTACAAGCCTTTACCACCTCCTGTTCCAATATATAAGCCACTCCCTCCAATCCCAAAGATCCCTCCATTTCATAAGAAGCCATGCCCTCCTCTTCCTAAGCTTCCTGATTACCCCAAGATTCCTCCAAAGTACTTCAACCACCCCAAGTTTGGAAAATGGCCTCCCTTGCCACCGCTTTCTCCCATTCATTAGGCTATTCTGCAGCATTCTTACAAGATGCGAGGTGGATAAATATTACTTCTCATAATTATTTATGCCTGCAAGTGTGAAGTTCTCTGTCGATGTACTGCAATAAAGCCTTCAAGATAGGGAAAGGAAGCAAAACTTGACATCTTGGAGAGCTTAGACTGAGAATTAGTATTTATTAATTATATATTATCTTTATTATCAATGAACTTAAATTGACTATGTGGGAATTTCCTCTTTTCTTCTTGATCACTTGTAAATTTCATCTTTGAATGCCTTTGCGATAATAGCATATGAATTTTCATTTATACTTGGCTGTTGCATTGCTGCATGCATGACTAGCTAGTACAGTACTCAAAAGAACGTCTGTTTCTAGTCCGAAACCATCTAGTATTGATTTCTTATGCACTGTATTCACTATCTGATTAACTTGAGCCCAAACTGAGATTTCAAGAAGTGTCCCATTATCACAACTCTTTTTGATGCTCAAAGAACTACTGTTAACAGAGATATTGAATTCAATTAGCTAGCCTGCAGGTTGTTTAAAAAAGGCCTTACCGTTACCATAACTCGTTTTGATGTTCAAGAACTTAAAGTTTTTGGTTGAAAAAATTGTCACTCTTGGCTATCAACAAAAAGGAGGACAGGATGTCTTTACAGACTAAGGGAAATGGGTGGCATTTTCCATCGATCTTTCGGTTGAAAGTTGATCACAGCTAGGATGACCTCTTCTTTATCACAAGAATCACGCATGCATGCAGCATAGGCAACGGTGTGGCACCGATGGCAGAGATTACCTAAAGGAGGTGTGGTTTACTCAATCCAAAAAAAAGAGTTCATGGTCCATGTATATTAGAAAAAACCTTAGTAGATGTAGAAGATTCATTGTAGATTCCATCATTGTAATTACTATTTTATTTTTTTATTTGAGAGTATTTTAGTATTTATTATATAATTTTGCACAGTAAAATTACCGGTAATTGTTAAAGAAATGATGGTCATCTGAACACTGTTATCTCAATTTACATAAATATTTGCCATCTATCTAAAAAAGCGGTTCTTAAAAGCCCGTTGAAAAATAAATTTGATTGACGTTTGTTGTCTCTATTAATTTATATCACTCTCAAGCCTTCGATGAAAATAGCTTAATTATTAATGGGATAAAAAAAGAATTAATATGCAATTAAAGCTACTGGAAAATAAAAGAGTATAATTAATAAATTCTGAACTCTAATAAGTTCAGCAAATACATGATATAAATCCTTTTTTTTTTTTTTTTTTGTGAGAAATCAATTACCCGAGACTTTACCCAAGGGGTCATGGTATGAGTGGTGAGAGCGCTCTCATCCCTTAAGAGAGGTCTGGGGTTCAAACCCTCCTCTTGTATGGAGCTGGCCATTTGGGGAGCACTTTCACCCCTTCGGGGCCCACCCGGTGCGAACGTGGAATAGTCTGGGTCAGCGCTTGGGACACCGCGTGGTTTATATCAAAAAAAAATTACCCGAGATTTTTAAAAAATAAAAGGTAAAGCTAATAATCTAATATAATCTCTCAAACTCGACCCGAGAAAGAGTTCGGGCGACTAAGTCATTGAATTTATATTAAAAAATTATTATTATTATTATTATTATTATTATTTAGTGTTAATTGGGTTAACTAAATCATTAAAATTAGTTAGGTGAATCAAATTTTAACAAATAAATATATTGTATAACTTAATATAAAATTTTATCTTAAAAAATATTAAATTAATTATTTTATAATGCATTTAAATAAATATAATACATTTATATAAAAAATAAAGAATTTTTTTTAATATATCTCAAAATAATAATACTCCTTTTAAATTATATACACCACAATATATCACTAAAACCGAATTTAGCGATGATGCTGTGAATTTGGAAGGGCTCATCACGGGACCTCTACCTTGGGCTCGATCTTGTTAAATTAAGAGAGAGCCTAACTCAAAGCCCAGAAAGAAGCTCTTCATCAAATAGGCTGAGGATCAGCCCATAAACAGCTCTGCTGCAGTCAGACTTTTTTATTAGCTGTTCGACTCCGCAAACGACCTGTCTGTCATCTAACAACAGTCATGCTCACAAAATCAACCGACACGTCATCATTCACTAAATTAATTACAAAGCCCTAAACCCCGGTTTCACTCTCGACTCCAAAAACCCACAAAAGCGCCAAAATCAAATTAAAAAAAAGAAGCTAAAAACCCTCCCCCATCTTCCCCTCCTTCATTTGTAGGGTTTCAAAAAAACTCCAATTTACAAAATTCTCTTTCAATGTCAAACCCTAAAACCGTCGATTCCTCGCTTTGGTTTGATTCCTTCACTACCATCCTCACGGACCTCGAAAACGCCCCTCTCTCCTCTGACCTCCCTCCTCACCTCGTAACCACATATTCCTTTGTCCCTCTCTATTTGTTTTTTACTCGCTTACAATTTGAATATTCTTTTGTTCTGTAGGATAAGAAGTTGAAGGAGAATCACGCATGGTTTGTGGAAACTGTTTCTCTATTTAAGAAACCGAATGCGCAATCACGAGAGGCTTTGAATTCGGAGATAATTAAGATTGGATCTCATGAAGTTACCGTCAAGCCTGAATTGAAAGTCAAAGCTTTGCATATTAGCTCCTATCTGGTTTGCTTTTGTTTTGTTTGTTAATTTTATTTTTTACAGCAAAATTAACAATTTTGTGTGTGTATATATAAAATTTCTTATCTTATTTTAAATTTTGAGTAAAATGTAGTATTGATTATGATTTTTTTTTAATCACTGATTTAAATTTGTATTTGTTGCAGTGTTTAGATGAGGTGCAATCGTATATTCTTGTCGAGAGGTCTCTTGAATGTGATGATTTAGCGGTTGATTCTATGGTTGAAGACTGTCTTCATGTGGTTTGTAACCTTCTTTTGTTTTCTTTTACGTTGTTTCATTTGATTTCAGTTAAACATTTAGAGACATGTTGCTTGCATTCGATGCTGTGATTAAGTTTTCTGATAGTGGTAGGACTTTGACCGACACGAATATATTTCTGTCACTTGTTAGCATTTTGCAAGGACATGAAGCACTCCTGGGTTCACAACCCAGCTACTTCTTCTTTTCAATTTTTGCTGATTGATCACAAATGCTACATTTCACAGTGTGATATTTCACTTTCTTATTACATATCTCGTTCTTTTTCTCTGATAGTCCACTATCATGAGAATATGTCTGCTTGTTGATATTGATAATCAGTTTTTTTAATACGTGTTTAGTTTTTATTTCCTTTTCTTTCCTATTTTTTTGAAGGTATTGCTCCAGTTCTACATTGAACGACAATGCTTGCTGAAGTGTACCAGGCGGATTCTTATGCATGCTTGTAAGTCCCACCACGCTTGTTTTAGCTCTAAGTTTCTTTCACTCGCCAATTCTTACGGTCCATTTTTTTTTTTGTGTCATGGAATGCTAAAAAAAATTGGACCATTATACTTTTCCTGTGTTGAGTAACATTGCTTTTACGTGATTAGCTGATTTGAGAATTCTTACTAACCTTAATACTTGTGATGCTGCATGGTGTAGTGTGTGTTGGAATTTTCTCCAAAGAAGAAAATGTTGCATGGGACGAAGCATCAAAGCTGATTTCAGATGGGTTGGAACAGAAATTAATCTCTGTCTTGCAGGACCTTTTATCTTCCAGTCATCCTGATCAAATGGTATATTTGATATAATACTGTTTGTTTCATGACAGAATGGCTTCATCAGCTTATACACATGGTGGAAGTTGCTTTACTCTTCACACCCTACTGAGTTTCAATTCATATGTTATGTGTTTGGCCGCATAGAATTGCTGGGTGGATAGGGTTGAGTTGCAGTCAGTTATTTTGCATCCTTTGATTTCTGGGAATGCATACAGCATTCTAGGAAATGAAATTACCATGGAGTAGGCCAATAGTTCCCCCTTTATCTAATTTAAATGCTACGGTGCCTGTTTCTGCAGCGTCATGCCTGATCCTTATATATGTAGCAGTTACTAGGAACTGTACATAAACATGGGGCAGTTAATTAGCAAGTTGAAAGAGGGTTGTCCCTTTACGCTAGGAAAAACAACTAGGTTGATTTGCAATGCATTCAAACCATGAGCATGGAGAAAATGAAATAAGTTTCCTATACCAGTGTTAGTATCAGTACTATGGAACATGATAGGGTTTTCCCTTAGGACACTCTTGAAGTTGTTTCAATTTAATAAATAAAATATGGTTACTTACAAAGAAGATTAGTATTGAATTAGTTGTGTACACATGTAGATGTGAGGGTGTTAGTTTTGGTTTATTACCGAATTGTCTATTCGTTAGAAATAATTTCTTGGTTCCGTTTCTTAAACTTGTTATATTTAAATGGTCAGTGTCTAATTGATAAGGATTTTTTTTGTTAGTAATCGTATATTCATTCCTTTTTAATGTGTACTTTTCGGTGCTTGCAATATAAGGCTTTACTGGTGATAAAATGAATACCTGCTTCTCTTCTTCCAATCAGTTATTGTATTTATGGCCCTTATCATTAGATGTGGATTTTTTGAATACTTTATAGGATGTTGATCTTTTCACTTTGTGGGCTGAGGAGACACTGATTGAAGACAATTTGGTTTTGGACATTCTTTTCCTGCTTTATTACGAGTCACTTTGTACTTGTAATGGTGAAAAATGGAAAAAGTTATGCTTGCTATACAAGGTATATTGTTAACCTTTTATGGGAACTGATATCTGTATCCCTTATTTTTATCCTAATCCTGTCTCATAAACATCATTTCACAGGGGATCTTATCAGGTTCATATAACTTTGGAAAGCTGGCAATCTCAGCTGAAGCAGTAAAGTCTTCTTATCATGCCAGCATCCAGCTCCTACTTATTCTAATAGATACCCTGGACCTTGAAAATCTTCTTCAACTGGTGCATGATGGAGTACCTTTCAGGTGTCTTCCTTGCTTTTAGTTCTATCTCATCCTTTCTAAAGTATCATTTCCCTTCATTTTGTCTACCTATGTGCTTTTGTAATTGTTATAATGTTTGTTTTGTCATTTTCTCAGGAAGGGTGCTTCTGTGTTTTCTGTGACTGATATTCAACAGATGGATGTGTTGATATCTAGTTTTATTACGCTTGGAACGAGAGAATCCGGCCCACTAATTCTTGCATGGGCAGTATGTCTCTGTCTAATTGCATCACTTCCTGGGAGCGAGGAAAATAATGTACTAATGGTGAGCAGTTTTTCAAATGCTCCTTTATTGTATCATTATGCGTTCATACACCTTTTTTGGTTTCCAGGAGATTGATCATGTTGGCTATGTTCGTCAATCCTTTGAAGGGGCACCGCTGAATATTTTTGTCAACATACTTGAAAGTGATTTGTTGAAGGAATCAGATGTAGGTTATTCTCACTTTGGGGTTTTTAGGGGTTATGGGATGAGTTATAAAGTTACAAAAAAATTTGGGTTTGATGTCTAGGTTACTGATGCCAGCTTACATTTTCATTGGCTGTTCCATGCTGTCTTTTCTCTCTCTAGGGGCCTGTTGCTGGTTATCAAAGTGTCTTGAGAACCTTTATTTCTGCATTCATTGCATCTTATGAGATTAATCTTCAGGTAATTGCATGTGTAGGTTGTTTTAATTGGTTTTGAGCACTCAATCAACATGTTTCTTATTTTTACAACCTCCTGATGCAGTTAGAGGACAGCACCCTCAGTCTTATACTGGATATCCTTTGTAAAATTTATCGGGGAGAGGTTTGTGTACTGCTATTATCTTATGGCTCATTATTTGTTTTTGGATCATATTTATTGCTCACAATTCACTGATTCAAGAGACTCTTGCCCATTAATTCTGTAGGAGTCACTTTGTATTCAGTTTTGGGACAAGAAAAGTTTTATTGATGGTCCTATCCGGTGTCTTCTTTGCAACTTGGAAGGTGTATTTCCCTTCAGGACTGCAGAATTTGTTCGTCTTTTATCAGCCCTCTGTGAAGGAAGTTGGCCGGCAGAATGTGTGTAAGCATGAATTTCTTTTTCTTGGGGTTCCTTTTACTTTAGTAAAATGTCCTTGACTCGCATAGCATGGGAGCCCCTTTTTTAATGGTAATGTGGGATGGTGAGCAAAGTGATGGGCAGATATATGCTTCAACGATAAGTCACTAGCTCAATGATTGCAAACTGATACATTGTCTATTCATGCTGTCAACAGGTATAACTTTCTTGATAAATATGTTGGTGTATCAACCTTGTTTGAAATTACGAGTGAGTCCCTGGTTGACAGAGCCTCTCAGGTAGTTGAAACTCAACTGCCACTGCAAGTTCCAGGGGCAGACAGTCTAATTATTCCTAGTAAAACTCGTGGACATGTTTTAAAAGTTATTGATGGGAACACTGCTCTTGTACGTTGGGAGGTAAACACAGAAGTTTATAAATGTTTTTAGTGTTTGCTATTGTGTGCCATGACTGTATCCTTTCAGATTTTGCAACAAGGGTATTCCAATTGGGATTCTTACTGTTGCTGAAGCTGAACAACTGAAGAACAATAAAGATTGCATTTGTGATGTTGTGAAATTGTTTTCTTTCTTCTTGGCTTTTGTGCAGTCTTTCACTATGTCCTTGTAGGGTTAAGAAAAAAGGGAGGGGGCTTTTCTTAAGTGCTTATGCAGATACTATCTCCTTTTTTATAAATGACAAGCATGGTACTCGTTTCTGAAAGAAAAATGCCATTTTCTAATTTTTAAGAAACAGCATTGAAGCATAATTATGTTTTGATTTGTTACCTGCTTTTATTAGCATCTTCTTTATTAGCAAACAATCAGGCCGGGTGCAAATCACTCATTTCAAGCACTCTTCCCAGAGTTGTAACTGACATTGGGAGAAAGTCCTTCCACTGTTTCTGCAATTGACAAGGATAGATATTCACTTTTTATACATCTCCACCTTTTACTGACTTATTCACTACATGGTAGTTATGAGTGTTGGCTTTGTTTATAACATCTGCATGACTTGACTGCTGCAGGTAGAACTGATTTTTGTTTCCTCACATTACTCGCTGGTTCTTGTAAATCATAATATTTTATATTGCATGTGGATCCTAAAATGTCAAAATGAAGTTTCTTTTTTGAGATAGCTTTATTTGACTAGGATACTTCATAAACATATGAATTGGCAGAGCAAAGGTTGAGATATTTATTGTTTCAATGCAATCTGTATCATGTGCCCCTTCCTTGCTAACATGCATCTATTCTTGTAGTATGAACAATCAGGGGTGCTTGTGTTGCTCCTGCGTTTGGTCAATGAGCTTTATCTGGAGAGCAACGAGGAAGTTTTTCTTACTTTTGACTTGCTAAGCCGACTAGTGTCCTTTAACACGGTAAATTTCTTAAGGTTTTGCTGCCACATGTTTGATGTATTTTTAGAAACCAGTATGATATTGTGTTGCAAGGAATGGGATTTGGATTTCAATTTTTTCCCCTAACCAGATATGTTTCTTGCATATTCATGTGTAGGCCATAACTTTTACATTGATGGAAATCGGCAACACATTTTATCTTCAAGCAGCAGGAGTGAATGAGCAGATGGAAAAAAAGTTTTGGTAATCAACTGCATGATTACTTTTGCATTTTTTTTTTCATTTTATTATCTGATACCTTGATGGCTTTATTTCCAATACGCCTCTATCTTTTCTGATCAATTAGATTTTTCCTCACTTTTTCTGTAGGGTAGTTGAGGTTATTTGTGCTGTGATAAAAAAATCATCTCCTAATTCTGGCAATGCTGCAGTAATGTCCATGGGTGTCAGTATTTTAGCAAGTATGCTGACATGGTAATTCATCTGTTCTTCTTGTTACCAATTCTGTGTTCATGTGATTTCTTTAACCACTTGCTAGTATACAGGGAATTCATGTTTTTGCAGTAACTGCACGATGCATTTTAATTCTTTTTAAGAACATTGTGTATATTTTCTTCCTTGTTATGCTAAATTTATGTTTCACTAACATTGTTTATAATCAATAACCAAACTCATTGCTGCAACCTCAATCATAATGTATTTATTCCCTGTCCTCTTTTGCTAGTGCTCCATCTCATATTGCTGCTGTTGTCCTGAAAGCAAATATATTTGATGCGGCTTGGAAGACAAGTGTCTTTGAAGTTGGCTGTGATGGTCCATCAAGGTAAAACCTATAGATCTAAGCATACCTGTGATTATGTTAAAGCATGCTTGCATTTGATATTCATGGTCTCTTTACCAGCCTTTTGAAGTCTTTTTTTTTATAGGATTTGCTTTATTTATTATTACACAAATTTGATTCTTTCAATTATATATATAAAAAAGATAAAACCTCCCTTTGCAACTTTTTATAGTTTCACTGTCACATGGGGTTTGGTATAAAAAAGATAAAACCTCCCTTTGTAATGTTGTACTGCATTATAGAACTGTAATATTGTGGAATTATTGCTTCCTGTTTACCTGAGCAAGCCATATAGTTGATTATAAGATAAAATCTAACTGTTATCTTTACTCAGTTATGCACCAAACTCTCTACAGAAAGAGAGGGGACATGAGGTTCCAGTGAGGAAGTTTGCCTTTATGTTTATTCATAATTTGTTGTCATATATGGGCTGCATTTTCTATTGTCAGGGACTATTATTCATTATACTCACTTTTGTTATCTGATTCTACCTACACTTTCTTTGATCTAGTGGTTCGTGGTTGCTTTCGGGAAAACTGGTAAAAATGCTATTAATAGACTCTGAGCAAAATGATTATGACAAACCATTAACCATATCAGGTTTATCTCTTAACTGTATTTTATATTTCATCATTAGTATGGTTAGCTTCTTTTCAATTTTGCGATTTCTGCTTGGATTTATTATCTGATTTTGGAAGACGGTACATGTCAGTTTATGAGATGTCCTAAATGTAAGATGTGTGGTTCATCTTTTTTCTTCTCTCTGTTTTTTTTTTTGCTTTCCATGCTTTTCTTGGTTCTTCTCTAGAATACCCTATTTTTTATGCTCAGTGTCTGTGTCCCAGGGAACTAGGATGCTTGTTTGTCTTTTGGATGCATTTAGTATCATAGATACTTTGTGTGTACTGTCAATAATGGAAGTGATATGACTGAATCTTAAACTTGGCATCCGAGTTGCTGTTTCAATCTATTAGTTGGACATAACCATTTGAGGATTTAAACATAAGAACAATGGAAATAAATCAACATAATTGTGGTTAGATAATGTGGCTATGCACACGAAGGAGAGGAGAGAAGTTCTCTATTTGCAAAAGCCATGATTGCTAGTCTTTTTTATATTATACAGTCATAGTGATCTCAAGATGATTATCTGATCGCAACCAATATGGGAGATAGCAAATCAAAATAGCCGTGCATCTCTCTCTTACTTTTAAGAGAATCTTTTTGAATTATTAGCATTTTTACATTTTCACTTGGCTCTTTTGATAATTTCATATTCCTTGTTTTCATTAATCTGCGATGCTTGCGATGTCAATGGTTGGTTTTCTTATCATATCAGTACTATTATTGTGGCTCTAATATACTTCTTTACAGTTTAGATTTGTGTGGACCTATTCTTCTTGTTTATTAGCAATTCTTTTTATTGATTGTCATGGATTTTCATACTTCTCTATCATAGAGCTACTCTAACTTTGGTACTCTCTGTATTTTTTTGCTGGTGTGCATGCTGTTATCCCTTGCAGTGCTGGATTTTACCATGCAGCTAGTGGAGGCAAGATTAGAGAATGATCTGGTTCTGGCCCTGGTCATTTTCTCTCTGCAGTATATTCTAGTTAATCATGAGTACTGGAAATACAAGGTGAAGCATGTTAGGTGGAAAGTAACACTGAAGGTGCGCATTATATTTTATGCCAGCTGCAATTAATCGGTTCCCTTGGTTGTTTTGTTTCTACTTTTCAACATATTTCACATCTTTTTTTAGGGCCATTGTATGTATGTTGAAATGGTAGAAGTCTTAGTCTACTGAGTAGTGTAGGTTGTCACTTGAGAGCAGCCAGGCAACCCTATGTGAAATTTTTTGAAGGATAGGAGAGTGGCTGGACCCAAGTTGAAATGGTGGAAATCTTATTTGGTTCCCTAGTGTGTGGCTTTTTTCCTGCTTTATTATTGGCTGAAGTTATTTATAATAGGGGTTCAAGAAATATGAAATATTTTGAGGGGTAGGGGAGCAACTATTCGCTATTCAAGAGTAATATTCACCCTCTCATATAAAAAGTGGGACCCACCATGATAACCACATACAGCTCTGCTTTTATGTGATTGGGACAGTAGTACTCCTACTAGAGTACCAAAAAACATTATGATCGAGGTGAAATTCCATGATCAGAGAGAAACAATGTAGAGCAAATTTGATGTTTTCCAATAGCCAGTCCAAGAGGTATTTGATGGTTGTTATCCTATGTTGGTAATAGGACCAATTCTCTGTTTTAAAAGTTTGTATCTTGAAGCTGCTTGGGGTTTCATGCTGTGATGGTTATCATAAAATCATTCCTCCAATCTGAAGATTCTTCAGTTTAGCTGAATTTTAAGTGTTTTGTACATGCCAAGTAGATTTTTTTAAATAGAGTCAGAGGTGCTGGTGTTTCTATGGAAAGTAATAAAGATGCCATATGAATCAATTTTTAATAATGCTTGCACTGTTTAGGTTCTGGAAGTGATGAAAGCATGCATCACGTCAGTCTCTTTTTCTGAAAAATTGGCCCTGGTAATCCGTGATATGTTACTCAATGATTCTTCCATCCACAATGCACTCTTTCATCTTGCATGTACAACCAAGCAAACCTTAGAGGTAAGCCATGTTTTCTGCTCTTGTTCCATCGTTTTCCTTGGTAGCAAGAAGTTGGTTTGCTTTTGTTTGCTTACTATTTAAATAAGCATATTTGTGAACAGAATCTTTATGTCAGCCGTCTTGTTGAGCTGGAGGAGATTGAAGGGTGTCAGCTTGCTGTTAGCTCTGCTTTAGATATTATATATACGATGCTCTCCAAATTCTGTAAGGTATTGTTCTAGGGTTATAGATGTTTGTCATTGCATATCATGTGAAATAAATTGACATGTCTTCCCAAGTTTTCTTGATTGTTACTTTGAACTGAAATCTCTAATGCACTACAAATTTTAATCCATGCTCCAAAATAAATAAAATAAATTAATCTTCAACTGCCATACTTTTTTCTGCTTTGTAGATCTTAATGACCCATGTTTTATATTAATATTCATGTTCTCACTTCATATATTTTTTGTTATTTTTTCAGGATATCCCACCGACTCTTCCTGTCCTTCACCTATCAGTGCTGTCATCTACAATGAAACCAATCCCTGTTGTTGCAGCTGCTATATCTTTGATATCATATTCTCGGTCTCCTGTATGGAATTGAAATTCATCCTGCTAAATTCTATTTCTCTCTTAGTAATAACTTTCACCTCCTATAGCTAACATGACTTTTCTGGTCTATTATATTAAGTTGCCTATATCCTTTTGACTTCCTGTTTGTTCAGTATCAGACACATTAATTTTCAAAAATATCTGTGTTCCATGTTCAATTGATCATATGGCAAATAACTCTTCATCTTTGCATTTTTATGTTATATGCAGGCAGTACAGGTTGGTGCTGCTAAGGTGCTATCTATGTTGTTTACAACAGCAGATTATATGCAACCATATTTGTCTGGCAATGTATGCTTTGGTCTAGATGATAAGCAGGTTTGGCATCTCAAGCTGCCAATTTTTTTCTTGTCATTTGCTTGCTGTTATCCTAATTCTTATTAATTGCTTTCTTTTAGATCGCAGATATGAGGCATTTTGTTAAAAGCACGTTAGTTAAGCAGTTGGAATGGAATGAAGATTACTTTGTTGCTGCAGTCAATCTGCTTACTTATGCAGCTCGTTTTCAGGTATGTTGCCCTATGCAGGAGTCAGCAAGTTTAACTTTGGTTGGTTTATTTGCTATTCTTTGCCACTTAAATTGGACTTCTGTCACTGAACTTTGCAACCCTTTTGTCATGTATTTTTTTCATGCAAAGAACGGGGTGCAAGAATAACCACTTATGCTTTTCAAAACCAAGTTTGTCACTTGTTAAAGTCAAAGTAATTTACATTTGTCTCAATAGTTACTCCCTCATGGAAAATATTTGGATAGCTTTTATTTTGTGAAGTCTGATATCTCAATAACAGCCTTCTAGCTTGTCTACATTGTTGCTAATTGGTGGTTTCTCTGTTGCAGCCTGCTTATCTTCTTGCTATTTTTTCCGCAAAAGAGGATACAGAGGTCCATTTGAGTAATGCTGGTGGCACAAAGCAACTTATAAATGAACCTTCAAATGGTTCAATGTATTCCAAGAAATCAAGTCTGTTAGATGAGCTTATGCAATATGTTGAAAGATCAAATGAATTTATTGACAGGTTTGCTCACACAAAATCAGCCATTATTTTTCAGGAATTTTACTATTTGATGTGACATGAAATGCTAATCAGCTTAAGGAATAAACACAGAACTTGTCAGGGGGAGAAATGTTAGAGAAGGGATAAGAGAAGAAACAGGCGTTTAATTAGGGTCAGGGATAATATAAGTAAATGTTTTTCTGTAACTAAACAAGTTCCTTCTATAAATCCAAAATTGGTGCTGAAAAATGCCATGAAATTTTGCTATTTCAGACTGATCAATCGCTATCTCTGCTGTTCAGATTATGTTTTTTGTTTAGCATGCTTTATATGATTCATTTTCATAAGCTGTGTTGCTATAATTTGTTGAAACTTTCTTTATCTCCAGCAATCCTCGCATACTGCTCACTGTTCTTGATTTCCTCAAGGCACTATGGCAAGGGGCTGTTCATTATATATCTATATTGGAGTGCCTGAAGAGCTCTGGAAAGTTCTGGAAACAGTTGTCCAATTGTATCTCATCAGATGCTCGCTTGATAGCATCACCGTTTGAGAATCTCACTGCAACTCAATCTCAAAGCTTGGCATTAAAATATCAATGTCAATCTGCTATATTGGAAATCATGGCACATGACATGTTCCTGATGAAGAAGTTGTTACACGCCGAGTCTGTCTTAAAAGAAGTTTCTGAATTGAAGGAGAGAAATGAAAAGGCCTCAAGCACGGAAAAATTGAAATCATTAAATGATTGTGAGCTGAAAGATATCTTGTCAAGCTGGTGGAAGAGGCCGATTTTTGGCAATCTTATCAATCTATATGCTTCTTGTGAATATGACAATGAAATATCTAATCGTGCAAAGGTCCCTTTTAAATTTTCCACTGTTTATTTCTATGAGTTTGGCTCTATTGATTCTGTTGTTATCATTTATCTTTGATGAACCATTTGAGGATCTAAGCCCCTCTGGAAACACCTGTTAAAGGAACAATCCACAATTACATTGTCTTCTGCATCTTGCAGGTTGCTGCCAGTTTGTTCATTGTCCATGCAATGGGGAAATTAGTGATTGGTAATGCAGGAAGTTTATCTGTATCATTGGTTGAGAAGATCCAGATCACTTTTAAACATGTATGATCCTGTCTTTAATTGGTCAAGCAATTTTTTTTTTTTTAGTCAATTGTTCAATTACCATTCACTTCTAAGTTGACAGTTCATTGGCAATCCCTTCAAGAGATCTTTATTAATTTCTTAACAGGATTATCCCAATTTCCTTGCTATCCAACTATTTTAAGGTGACATTGCATCCTTTTTTCTGTGAATTAACAGTTGAGTTGCCAGCTTGCCTTTTCTGAATTGTTGACACAATATTCTCAGCGGGGTTACAGGTAATGTCAAAACAGTTTTAACTTTTATTTGAACATCTTTTTAATGCATCACTCTTAACTGAGAAATCTATATGCTTAGGATTGTGGTTGTATGAATTGAAATGCGGAATCTTTTCCCACGTCTGATGTGACATCACCAAGGGTTTAACTCCTTTGGTAGTTTGAAAATTTGGGTTGGGTTTTGATTCATTTGAACTTATAACCTAATAGGATGAATTCTTATAACTGCTCAATCTTCTCAGTGAAGGAAAGGAACTAAAAGGTCTGATCCTCAACGATCTCTATCATCATCTACAAGGAGAGCTAGAAGGTCGTAAAATTGGTCCTGGACCATTTAAGGAACTCTCTCAGTATCTGGTGGAATCAATCTGTTTTTTAAGCTATCAACACAAGTATGGTGGCGACCATTATGGAAATTCCATGGATATTCACCTGTATGACCTCATGCGCATACAATCAGATTTGGGATTAAACATGTGGGATTATACAGATTGGAAAGACTCTAAAGCAATTGGACAAACTATGTTGGAGTGTTTCCAGGATGCAAATTCAATGGTTTTGCTAGCTTCTTCAAAGCTTTCTGCACTGAAAGCATTGCTAACTGCCCTGACTATGTGGGAAGATAATGTGAGTATCTGAATTATCACAGCTATATATTGCAGCTTCTAATATTGCACTATTGAGTCGAGGACTAAGATCTGTTAACAGTTTGTCAGGGCTTGACAGATGCTGTTTTTTTGGCTAGGGACACAAATATTTGAAAAACTGAACGCTTGCCGCAAAGTTTGGTGTTTTTACAAAATGTTTTAACTCATTAAAATATATGTTGCATTAATCATAATAACATTTTGAGGGATAACTTAGTTGTTTGAATATGCAACACCAGCCTTTGTTTTTGGAATTTTTTGTTGTCTGTATGTGATAGTCAGAGTGCATGTGATAGTAAAGAGTGCAGTGCCAAAATGATGTCTATGTCGCAGTCTATTTTTTATAACATTCAGCTAGTTCTATGTAAAGTTTGTTATAACACTATTGATTGAAGTCCTGGATTATTTGATTGGAAACTTCTACTAAATTCCAGGATCAATGTCTTCCTATCTTTCTTCCTATGAGCTGTTATGAAGAAGTCATGTACAATAATTTTGAAGATAAAGGCTAAGATATATGAAAATGATTGCAATAGACAATTTTTATTTGTAAATCACAGGGTAAACAAAGTTTTTGGTTTCAGGCTATCTGGCGTTGACATCTGTTAACTGTCCAGTATTTATAGCCTTTTTTTAAGGGCTTATTTATTTGTATGCTTATCCTTGTTTCCTTTTTGGATATAATCATTAAAAAAATTAGCTTTTAGAATTTCTTGCTTGTTGAACTGATTAGTATTTCTTTCCCATACAGTCAACAGAGAATAAGGGTACTACGGAGGGGAAGATTCCCCGCCAACTCTGCTTTTCATGCATTGATAACCTGTGCAAATCGTTTCACACCACAGTGGAATCGCTAGCTCCATTTCTGGATGCCTCTGAAGAGATTCTTGATTTCCTTTCTGCACTAGCAGAATTAATTCTACATCTCATGAAATCCGCGCAAAGCAACCTATCTTTATCTGTTTGTGTACTTGTCTTGAAAACATCAGGTTCTGGACTCAAATTGCTGAATGACTTCAGGTCATCTGCTACTGGGGTTAAAAAAACAATGAAGCTTCTGCTCATGCTGCTTCTTTTCGCTTTGGAGATTAGTAATACTTCAGATAAGGAATCTGAAGACTTTGCTGAGGTTTCAAATGGTTGTCTGGGGCTTTTGCCTATCTTATGCAATTGCATCACAGCTACTGAGCATTGTTCCCTCTCCTTGGCTACCATTGACTTAGTTTTGACAAGTTTTTTGACACCTAACACTTGGTTCCCCATCATACAGAAACATCTCCAATTACCTCATGTCATTCTGAAAGTTCATGATAAAAGTTCTTTCTCATCTGTTCCAATTACATTGAAGTTCCTTCTGACTCTGGCACGTGTGAGAGGAGGTGCTGAAATGCTCCTTAGTGCTGGTTTCTTCTCATCTCTTAGAGCTTTGTTTGCAGACTCACCAGATGTTGGATCCTCAGTTATGACCAATGATAGTGGCTTCCTAAAGTCTTCTGACAAAATAGAAAAGCCTCAATCTATTTGGGGCCTTGGCTTGGCAGTAATCGTAGCTATGGTTCAATCTTTAGGAGACAGTTCTTCTTATAATGATCTTCTGGACAACGTGATACCTTATGTTTTTTCAGAGAAAGCTGATCTGATTTCTTATTATCTCAGTGCGCCTGACTTTCCATCTGAAAGTCATGACAAGAAAAGACCACGGGCGAAAAAGACAGAGACTTCTCTGGGTGCTCTTAAAGAAACACAACATACTCTCATGTTGATGTGTGCTCTTGCTAGACATTGGAGGTCATGGGTTAAGGTCATGAAAGAAATGGATTCAGAGCTGCGGGAGAAAAGTATTCATCTATTAGCCTTTATTAGCCGGGGAACTCATCGCTTTGGAGAATCTTCCAGCAGAACTGCCCCCCTCTTATTCGCTCCTATCCTCAAAGAGGAGTTAGAGTGCTGCAAGAAACCATCATTTCTAAACAGCAGGAATGGATGGTTTGCTCTTTCGCCGCTCTGTTCCATGTCAAAGCCCAAGTCTTCTGCTTTCTCAGCTAACAGCAGTGCTATTGCAGTCAAGGGCCAGTCAACTGAAATTACCAATCCAGTTTCTCCGACTTATTTTTCAGACTTGGTTGCTCTGGAGATCTATAGGATTGCTTTTCTTCTCTTGAAATATCTCTCTATTGAAGCAGAAGGTGCCGCCAAAAGGTCCGAGGAAGTGGGGTTTGTTGATCTTGCTCAGATTCCTGAGCTGCCAATGCCAGAGCTATTGCATGGCTTGCAGGTAAAATGTGTTTAGTTCTCTTATATCATCTTCTAGTCCACTCCTCTCATTGAAGGGATTTGAATGGTTTGAGATAATTGATGTTCAGGGCATACTTCTGGGCCAAAATTTCTAGTCTGCCAAAATTGAAGTTTCACCGTCGATGAGTGATTTCTATGTTCCTGTCCATGTATACATCTGTGTAAACTCTATGCTTTTGATACCTGGACTTACATGTTATGATTTAAAATGCAGGATCAAGCAGTTGCTATTGTTTCTGAACTGTGTGGTTCAAGCAAATCGAAGCACATGAATCCTGAAATCAAATCAGTCTGTCTCTTACTACTTCAAATAATGGAGATGGCCCTGTATTTGGAGCTCTACGTTTTACAGATATGTGGAATAAGACCTGTATTAGGGCGCGTGGAGGATTTTTCAAAGGAATTGAAATTGTTATTAAAAGGTAATAGCCCTTTCATACTTCTATCTATCGTTCAAATGTAGTCTCTAGATTTACTATAATTACCTTGTTTTATCTTTTGTAGCCATGGAAGGGCACACGTTCATAAAAGCATCGGTGACATCCTTGAAACACATAATATCTCTTGTCTATCCTGGATTGCTTCAAGGTTTCCTGTGAAACACTCGTGGAGGAATAGGTAAGCTTAGTTGGGTTAGTTACAGGTTATGAAAATTGTGTACAGATATCAGATTTTTTTCAAGCTGAGAATGTAAAATTCTGCAAGACATTAACATGCGTGCAATATCGGGACCATAGAGCGTCGATCATCACATAGATTCTCATGGTTCCTCGATTTCAGAGGAGGATTATCACGCAGAAAACATGAAAATGGTCCCAAATATCATTAATCTTGCTTTGTCTTGTAGTCGTCGTCTTTCTGTGATTTGAAGGTATCCTGTTGCACGATATTCACTGTTGTAATCACGCAGGGAAATGGATTTATCTAGCGGACTGTTTTTTCTCTTCCGTGCCTGGAAGTCTCAAATCTCAAAATAGTATAAAAATAATGCATTTTAAAACTGTAATTGGAGATAAATTTATTTATGTTTTCATCGATGTCTCGTTTCTTTCAGCTGCTGCTATAAATCTTGAGAAATCTATTTTCTTTTTCTGTTTTACATGCCAATGGTAATGCTGTTCATCTTGAGACGAAATTTATCTTTTTTTTGGAATGGGTCACAGGTGATTAGTTCCTTGAATATTGTCAAATCATATCATTATCATGTAAATATCAAATATTAATTCCGGGTGTATACCTTCATCTATATAGTTTTTAAAATATCTATAATTGTATATGCATGCGTTCCCGAATAATATTAAAGATATGAACCTCGTATTTATTAATTTAAAATGGAAGTCTTGGTAGCGCAAACTGGAATTCTTTGGTAAACCAACTAATCGGGTAAACTTAAGCTGCCACTGCCTTTTTTCAGTGTTTGATATTGGAAGTGATTGTTGTTTTATTTGAAAATATAATTAAGTAATGTTTATTTCATTTTTTAAAAGTAGTTTTTGATATTAGTATAAAAACTTTAAAATAATTTAAAGCAACAAAAAATAAAAAAATTATGAAAATGTATCTATTTTTTTATATAATAAATGTTTCTTAAAGGCTTTAACTTTTGAAATTATAGTAAAATATTGGTTTGCTTGAATACACTTTCCCTGGACAATAGTATGGTGAGGTTGAATGCCTTATTAAATGGATAGATTCCTCAATGCTAGTAGGCCGTCCTAGCTAATTATAGCTTTCACTTCCAATGTTTATAGAATATTTCAATACTTTATTGATTTGTTTAGCATTAAAATTTAGATAGTGTTTGGCACGTGATGAATATTAATTTTTATTTCTTAAAATTAAAATATGTATTATATAATATTTTTTTACTTTTAATATAAGTATCTCAAAAACAAACATTGAAAATATTATTTAAATTTTTTTTCAAAAAAAATAACAAGATTTTGAAAAGATTCGACAACCGCACTCTAAACAGTGCTTTAATCATCTACCATTAGGATCATGAACGCATAATCTAATCTTACTAGTAAGATTTGAAATCAAAATCAATGACACTACCTCAAACAATCTCCACCGTAGATTATATTTAGGTTTTTCTCCGTCAAAATATAAAAATCAAATCACGGACCACCATTGATCATGGCCCATCATGCACGAAATTTGTACAATTTACCAGTCCCCTCATAAATCCTAACAAGGAAACCACGAGCCCCACCAAACGGCGCCGTTTCTACACGGCGCAAATAACGCAAACAGTACATACCACTTTGGATCCCTCACTTAACCCTAGTCAAAACAAACCTAACCTCAGTTGAGTTCCGCCCACCTCGATTCCTCCACGTGCCATGATCTAACGATCAAAATCCACCTTCTCTCCCTATAAAAACACTAAAATCTCCTAACAAACCACCCTCGATTCAATCAATTACAATTCAAATCCCTAATTTTTCTCGTTCAAAATGGCAAACCCCAAGGTTTTCTTTGATATGTCCGTCGGCGGCCAGCCTGCTGGGCGGATCGTCATGGAACTCTTCGCCGATGTTGTTCCGAGGACCGCCGAGAACTTCCGCGCACTTTGCACTGGCGAGAAAGGTGTTGGCAAGGCCGGCAAGCCACTTCACTACAAGGGTTCAAGTTTTCACCGTGTGATCCCTAACTTCATGTGCCAAGGTGGTGACTTCACTGCCGGAAATGGCACCGGCGGTGAGTCGATCTATGGAGCTAAATTTGCTGACGAGAATTTCCAGAAGAAGCACACCGGACCTGGTGTGCTATCTATGGCTAATGCTGGGCCTAATACTAATGGATCTCAGTTCTTTATCTGCACTGCTAAGACCGAGTGGCTTGATGGGAAACATGTCGTTTTTGGTCAAGTTGTTGAAGGCCTGGATGTGGTGAAGGCTATCGAGAAGGTTGGATCTGGAAGTGGCAAGACTTCTAGGCCTGTTACTGTTGCTGACTGTGGTCAACTCTGTTAGAGGGCATTGATGGACATGTCGTTTGGTTGTGTCTTTACTATTAGGTCTTATCCAGTCATTGGGTGTGTTTTAGTGGTCTAGGATTTGGGGTGCTTTATGTTTTACTTTCGAGGCCTTTTGTTTTATTGTCCTCTTGGGTTTTGGTGGCCGCCATGCTTTCATTTGTTGAAACTGAGCTACCATAAATAAGATAGACTTATTACTACTATCCTAATTGCGTCATCTTCACCTTTTAATCTGCTAATAATATTGTGTTTTTATTTTTTTATGGAGATTAATGCTTTTTCGGTGCTTTGAATCTGAACCCGGAAGAGTGTTCGATAATTTGATATGAGAGAAGATAAGGACAAGAGAAGAGATAGACGATGATGTGTTTTTTAAAGTGAATTGTCTTGTAGCAATGGCATTGCTTGGAAAAAATGTGATCCGCATGAAATCCATTGCTTGGATCGAGATTCGTGGAGTGGAAAATATCTTTCAACGCTATTGCCCTTTTGAAATCTGGATAAGAAACCCATTGGATGTGGCGCCCCGCCATTGCCTTGGGTTTTGAGGCCATATTTATTGGTCGGTAGTGGGTTGTTCTTGATTTTCTGTCATCTCTATAACCCAACTAGTCAATAACGTAAATGGGCTTAGAGAAAGTTAGTTTTTTGGGCGACTTTGGATACGAGAAGTGATGCTGGGGCTCTTAGCTCCCTGTGCGCATGGTTTCGTAGGATGACGTTCTCTAACCGTTGGCTAAGATTTTTATGGGCCAGTGGTTTGCCAAACTTTTTTTTCGTGGTTGACTTTGTCCCGTTCTGGGATTAAAGGACGAGTGGTAATATGGTAAATTGAGTCGATAGGAATGAAAATATGACCCATATAATCACCTGATCAAACCTGAATAGTTATGAGTTTTTAGACCGTCAAGCCCAATTAAAATCCACCTAGCTTATCCTGCAGATATATTTATATTATATAAATATATTGTAGGGTATTTAGATTTTTTTAATACAATACGAGACATCCATACTTTAATATTAACATAAAACTATATACAAATAATATTTATTATTTAATATACATGTACATACTTCGAATACTGCGTGCGTGTTGGTTGTTTTTTATGATTAATAAATAACTCGTAAATAATGAATGCTTATTGGACACTTGAAACCTAATAAATAATTTATAAATATTTAAATTTTTTATCTGATGGATAATAAATGGAAGGTTGAGTGCGGGAATTGAGAGTGAGAGAAAAAAGAAGATAATCAGCAAAAAACCATAAATATATTCTTAACACGTATCATCTAGGCATAGAGAAAGGTTGAGTATATTTCCAATATATTTTTAAAATAATATTTTTATTTTTTAAAAATTATTTTTAATATAGTATATCAAAATAATATAAAAATACCAATTTTTTTTAATTTAAAAAAAAAATTAAATAACTTTTAATTTAATTCATAAACACTTAAATAAATATACAGACAAACGGTCACTAAAAACTAAGACAAGACATCACTACTGTAGCCCAAATTCATATATCATCTTCATAGACTATCCTAAAAAAGGAAACCATTATGCGGTGGTTTTTTTATACTAAAACCGCCATTACATTCCAAAAAACACAGTTGAAAAAAATAAATATCACAAAGCATGACGATGCAATTTACTTACTACTATTTGTTGTCGACGGGGGTATTAAGAAAGATTTTTTTAATGAAAATTAAAGGTTTATGTAGTTTTTTTTAAAAAAATATCTCACCGACAAGGCCGTTCAAATTTAATTAAATCAGAGCTTATCTGTTTTTTAAGACTTAACTCAAGTAATTTTACACACGTTAACACTCACAAGTCACAAAAGCTACTTAACACCCCAAGCCAAACCCTCTGGCTGCTCTAACGACGTTGTTCAGTCGTCTATTTAAATACTCCTACGCGAAACACATAACCACTACGAAATCACACCAGGACCAGAGGGAGAGAGAAGAGAGAGACTTTTCAAAATGCTGTCGTTTTTGTTCAATTACTTCTTTTGAATAAATTCCTCCATGCATGTACTGAAAATCTAAGAATCTCAGCTTTGAAGAAAAAAGAAATGAATTAGTAAGCATTTTCTTTCTTGTATATAAAAATAAAATTTATGGAGAAAAAAAAGATGGGGGCATTGGAGAAATCAAGAGGGCTAATACTAGCGGTGCTAATGGCACTCGCCCAGGTCACTTCATTCATTAATTTTCTATTTCTCCCTCTCAATTAGCTCAATCTGTTTAGATTTCCAATGTAATTGGGAGCATAAGAACGACAACCTGTTAACATTTTTATGTACAAATTCGAGATTTGGAGGGAGAAGGAATTCTGGGTTTTACAGCTCTGACCATCATTGGCAGTGCAACAATGTTCAAGGTGAATCGAGTGAATCATCCACTAGGATTAGTTTCCGCTGTGTATGTATACTACTGTTTTTTACAATTACCAGGATCCTATGAAAGTGTTCGTCATCACGTGCTTGCTGCAGGATTGGGCTGGATAAAATGGGAGCAGAATAGCATCTGAGCTATGTGGACTCATCATTATTCTCTCAGGAATATGTATACTACTGTTTTTTATAATTACCAGGATCCTATGAGCTCAAAGTGTTTGTCATCACGTGCTTACTGCGGGACTGGCTGGCCAAAATGTGAGCAGCATAGCCTCTGGGCTATGTGGATTTACCATTATTCTATCAGGAACAACCACACATTTCATATTGAGGTAAATACATTTCATATCCCATTTCTCCTCTTTTTTACTCCTTGCAAGAGAACTGTCGGTGTTGGGGAGATGATATTAAATTTAAAACTCCGCTTCGCCATTTAAGGTTGAGGCAAACAAACATATATACTTCGGAATCATATTTAAATGCTCGGGCCTGCTTGCTATGATTTAGAAGCGTGCAGATGATTGATACTGTATCTGATAAACCCCCTTTACTTTCTCTTCAATCCAGGTGCTTTCCTGGCATCTAATGTAGCTTAATCTTCGTTTTCCGTGCTGGTATTGGTTAAAACTATCTGCTTTGATTAGTAGCAGTGTCCTTTCTGGCTTCGTTAATGCTAGAATTTGCTATTAACTTGAGTTTATGACAGGGATTATCACTCCTTGCAGGAACTGTAATTAGCGCGGATTCCCTCAGGGGTGTCGAAGAACATTTAATCACTGCACAGAATTCAGATGAGCAATGAGCTTTCTTTACTTCAACTTGGATGTGAAAAGATGGCGCCCGACCATTGGAGCAAGAAAGCAACCAAGGTCAAGGTGTATTTGCAGAGTGACGAGACGTTTAAATACAGGGCTGCTTCTGCGGATTTCATTTCTTGACAGGCTACTGGAAATCGTCCCTCGATTGAAATTGTCATTCTCAAACCTGGAATGCCCAACTTTTCTGAAACCTGGAACAAGCATGACAGTATGCAATCAAAACCAGTGCAAGGAACGGCGTTGGGCCAGGTCCCTGTTCTTATTCTGGGATTTGAAATATCGTTTTGATTAAAGAAAACGTAAATAGTTAGTCGAGGTTTTAATCTATAATTTTCATTATTTTTTAATATATATATTTTAAATAAAAATGATTTGAGTTTCAAACTTTGCATCTAGAAGAACGTTGCACGTTACTTAATTGTCCCCTCTTCTGTCGTGCTAGACAACTCTTCTGTAGATATTTATGTCTGAATTTGATTACTTATTCAAACAATTCTTCTGTGAGTGCAAATCTGTTGTCATCCTGATCTGGATTTTAGGATTTTTTTGTCATTATCTCTCTGTATTTAAGCACTAGCTGACAAAAGTGAAATATGATTTACTTTCCAGTTCTCAACACGCAGTTCGTTCATGGCATTTCAACATAGGCGCCTGTGTTCTCTTCATGGGAACTTCTCATCGATTCTCTTTGCAAGTGTATACTGATCATTGTCTTGTTGTAGTTGGTAATAATATTAAGAGCTAGACTGGACTGCCATTGATCTCTCGAGGAACTTCGATCTGAATACCAGAGGTGGGATCCGTCCGAATTCGGCGATCCCACACGGCTGATAAAAATATATGTTTAGTAATGTGATTGAGATTATTTTTGAAAATATTTTTTGTTTAAAAATACAATAAAATAATATTTTTTATTTTTAAAAATTATTTTTGATATTAGCATATTAAAAATATCTATTAACATTAATTTTTTAATTAAAAATTAAAAAAAATAAAATTTTTCAAAAAAACTTTTCAAAGGGAATTTCCGAGTGGAATGTGGATTTCCGAATTACAGCGCAACGTTCTCTAGATTTCAATGCCTGAAACGGAGTATAATTTTGGTTGTAGCAGATCTAAAGGATTACAGCTGGTGGACGTTCTCTAGATTAAAAAACTATTTTAATGAATATCATTATGTGAAAAGTAATTCTGTAAAATCCCCTCGTCTTTTTAATTTTTTTAGTTAATGTAATTATCCTTTCCATTAATTAAGAACTTGGTATATTTGATTTTGGATTTGAGTTGGTTAAAACTGATATGATTTTTTTTTAATTATTTTATGAAAAACATTGTTTTTTTATTTGTTTCAATCTGAATTAATTGTAACAAATCTATAGCACACAGATTTTGCATGGAGTCAATCTTGGATCGAATTTAATAGACAGAATAAAGGAAGTTTACCGGACACAATAAAAAATTTAACATGTTTAAGATATTAATAATTTATTAAAGAAAACCCACTTATTTGATATTGCGGCGGAAATTATATTTTAAAGTATTTTTTATTTGAAAATATATTAAAATATATTTTTAAAATTTTTATTCTTAATACCAACCCATTAAAAAAATCATTAAACGAATTTAATTTATTTTCCTAAAAAACTATTTTTTAAATATAAAAACAAAAACAAATAGGCAGTATATCTTCACAGTATACAACCCCAATTTCATAATGCTAAAAACACATTTAAATATAATTCTGAAATAAGAACTAATCCTTACCATCAAATACTCAAATAATCTCCAACACCCATTATCCACCGTCCGATCAAACCCACCCACCTATATTCTCCTTTCCGCTGCCAACGTACGCAATCTTTACAGCCCCAAAACCAAAACCTTCCCAGACAAAACAGCCATAGAGAAAACATCAGCTTCACCATGGCGGCAACAATGTCTTCTCCCTGGAGCAAACCCGGTGCGTGGGCTTTAGACGCCGAAGAACACGAAGCTGAACTCCAACAAGAACACGAAAATTCCCAAAAAGCATCCACTTTCATAGCTGCACCACTCGGTGGCGCTGCTGAATTCCCTTCTTTAGCTGCAGGCGCCGCCACCAAACAACCCAAAAAGAAAAAAAACCAAACCTTATCTTTAGCTGAGTTTTCTAATTATTCTTCGACAAAGTCGAGTCATGAGCCTGATATCTTCAATCTCCCAACTAGACCCCGCGAACGCTCCGCTGAAGAGCTCGACCGGGCCCGCCTCGGCGGCGGGTTTAAATCGTACGGTTTAAATTATCGTAGCGGAGGAGAAGAATCAAATTCGAGATGGGGTGGTGGTGGTAACGGAAACTCTAGGGCTCCTAATAGGGAGTCGAGTAGGGAATTTGCTCCTTCACGAGCGGATGAGATTGATGACTGGTCGAAAACGAAGAAATCCCCAGCAGGGAATGGCTACGAGAGGAGGGAGAGGGAGAGGGGATCTTCGTTTTTCGATTCCCAGTCAAAAGCTGATGAATCGGCTAGCTGGGTTTCTAATAAGACAACGAATGATGGACCAAGGAGATTTGGAGAAGCGAATAATGGTGGGTTTGAGAGGAGAGGGAGTTATGATTCGTTATCGAGAGAAAGACATGGATTTAGTGGAGGTGCTGCTGATTCAGATAACTGGGGGAGGAAAAAAGATGAGAGTTTTAGCAGTGGCAGTGTTGGTGAGAGGCCGAAATTGAAGTTGCAGCCAAGAACTTTGCCTGTCAGTGATGGGAATGGGGCGGTAGAGAAGGCTAAAGGGTCAAACCCGTTTGGAGATGCGAGACCAAGAGAGGAGGTGTTGAAGGAGAAAGGGATGGATTATAAGGAGATTGATGAGAAGTTGGAGTCTGTGAAAATTAGCAGTGAGAGAAGTAAGGATGTGGAGAGAGGCGATTCCTTTGGAAAAAGGGGATTTGGGATTGGTCGTGGAGGTTCAGGTAATGAGAGAAGTTGGAGGAAGCCTGATGTTGCTGATTCTGGTTCTCGTCCTCAGAGGTTTGTTTTATTAGCTCTTTGATTGATTAGTTGGCTGTTAGTGACCTTTATTGAGATCTAGTTTGCTTAGGAGATGTTAGTCTAGCTTAGATGGTATATTGGTGTTCTTTCATGCCTGGTTTAGTTTTTGTTTGCGGGGCCGAATTAAGGCTACTTGTTTTAATTGGGAGGGAGTAGGTGTCTGTTGAATTGTGTTTACTTGGGAACACTGCCTGAAAAGTTATTTTAACCCTGATAAGATAGCTTGTTCTGTTTTTTCTGTCTTATTGGTATTTGAGAGCTGTTTTGCCCTGTCGAAATTGTAGGAATTCATGTGAACCTGATTAGATAGAGCCTCCTGCTGCATTCCTGTTCTTACTTGCTAAGCTGAACTGAGCTACTGAACTTTATTTGATTGCTTTTATTTTTTCTTCATAACTTTAGAGAAATCTATGAGATTGCTGTGTGAACTACAATTCTTGATTTCCGCCCTTGGAATTCATGTATTAAGCAATGGAATCTTTCATATTCCTTGGAATTTGGATTGCACTTGGATCTCAATTGGTGTTAGCTTTGTGGAAGGGAGCTGATTGCTAGGTCTGTGCAAATTTGTGTGGTTTGAAGTTTAAAAACTCTCTACTTTTAAGTTTGTGCTAAAGTGGTTGATATACATGAAGCACGACTCTCTCTGTATATTCTAGCTATGAAGATATGTCAGATGGATTTCTTGTCTCCTAAAACTGTTACAAGTATTAACTGGCCTTACCATATCGGATAATTAAACCTACTGAGAAAGTATTTGGCCTATGATATGGTTCCTGTTTGCCATGTTTGTTTGATTTTTATTGATGTCTGGCTCAAATTGTACTGAATGAAAGCTATTTAAATGAAATGTGAAAGTTTAGAGTTTTAGGCATTTGCATGTATTTGATTATGTATGATTTGTTATGTAATGAACTGCTTAATTTTGTGAAATAAATATTTCCTTGAATGCAGTGCCGGGACAACTGAGAATGGAAATAATGCTGAAGATGGGCTTGCTACTGACGACGAAGTTGTTGAAGGAAACTGAAGATGGAGTTTTTGCAAATGAAATGCCGAGGACTGAGAAAAAGAGAAGAGTAGGTACATTTAATTTATCGGTAGTCCAAGGTGTTTTGTTTCTCCATTATAATTTTGCGAGTTTTGCCAGGACTCTTGCTATTGTTGACCACGGTGTTGAGATAATTTTTTAGGGTTTCAAGTAATTAACACTGGTATGCTTTTGTAGCTTGTTTTATAGCTGGGGTTGAAACTTCAGGATTGTGTTTTATTACATTACACTACTTGTTCATCTTTGTCTACTCCTTTCTATTCATTATGAGTGCCGATTTTGATTGTTTGAAATCTATGTCCAAATAAATTAGTAGACCAGCATCCGCATCGATGCGTTTGATATTTCTCAGTGCCGGACCATTAAATCTTATTTTTGTAAATTTCTATTACAAATGCTCTAGTGAACAAGGCAACACATATTATTCCCCTGTAAAATTGATGATATGATGCAGGTTTTTCTTAGATATGCCTTGATTATACTATGATATATCTCGACTGTCTATTTCCAGACAATATCAAAACGCTATCTAAAAGTATGATTTCAGTAGAAATAGCTGAAATAAGCTTGTGTTTCTTTGCTCTTTTGTGTTTCTGGTTCTGGTAGAGTTGCATCCCCAAGACCCTTGATTCTCCAGCAAAAACTGTTCGCATTTAGTATTCTGTGTTGTACACTACAAGTTGAAGGCACACAGAAATAGAAAAATGTTCATTTGGTGATCTTATCCCAAAATTAGCAAGTCCTGTCGGTCCAAGAACGAATCAAAATTCCAAGTTGTGGAAACCCACTACTGTCATTATATTCCTCAAGGATTGGCCACGTATTAGAGTATGAGACTTTCGATGCTTTCTTTACAAGGATTCCTCATTTTGATAGCGTTGGTGCGCCCACAGCTCCATAAGATAATGCATCTTATTCCACCTTTGTGGAGATGGGGACGCAGCATCGCATGCTGGCCGGCCTTTCCGAAGCTGGTTCGGAAGTGGACAAACGGGTACCATAGGACCAAAAGGTTGTTGACTATGAAAAAGCAATTTAGGAATTGAAGATGGCTCGCGCGAGGCCTCTCTAGCATTAAAAAATACAATTTCGGCTCTACCATTGTATTTTAAAAAATTAGTATTATATTTTTGGCTCCACCATTGAAAATGTCCTAAGATCACTCACTAGTGGTAGGATGGCATGGAGAATTATATATATCAACAAGACCTGTCTCTTTATGTTCAAACTGCTTATCAACGAAGTGCACAGTGTAGTAGGCATTGTTAGATTTAAATCCAGTAGTGGATATAACTTATTAAATATCCAAATCCATGGATTTTCACAAGTTTTTTTTTTTAATATGCCTTTTTTTTTCTTTTTCTTTTTTCCGGCCATTTCGGTTTCGGTTTTTGTTTTTTTAGGTTGAAATCGGTAAACTGAACCGGTTCAAATAAAAAAACCCTTCATATTCTTCCAGTTCAATTTAAATTTTTTGGTTTGATTTGATTTTAGTGAAATGGAAAAGGGAAAGATTATTCTAATATGTTTATTTCAAAAATGATAAACACATCAGGCTGACTATACAACTCAACCAAAAAATATTCTAAAAAAATTAACTTAAACATGGACGAGTGTATGCTCTAAAATTTAAATTTATATACGTATAGTTTACAAATATTCATGCTTCAAGCTATTACAAGTCCAAATGGAAAGAAGTGACTTTATTATAGATACGTATATATTATATGACGATAACATCGTTGATACATCTCTACCATGTTTCGATCAAGAAAGGACAACATCTTGATAATTGGACAGCCTGACAAAGATTCCTCTTGTTTTTGTTATGCCGAGGACATCATCGGATCATGTTGTATATCATTCAAGATTGAGTGTACGTTTTCCCATATATCTTTTTTCAGAAACAAGCTATCAAGTTTAGACATGCTCATGGAAACTTAATCCTGGTAAGAGACTATGAATATCTTCACATATATATGTACTTTCACATGTGCACACAAGATGGAAGGAGAGATTGCTTTTTAATTAAGCATGATATATTGAGGTGGACACTCTATAAATCACGTGAAATGTAAATAAAATAAAATTGTAGAATAATGTTCATTTATTTGTCCGAATATAAAAAATCAATTTTAAATTAAGGTTGATTTTCACCTAGAACTTTGTATGATTTTATGATTTTTTTTTGTCTGATTCCATTTTATTTTAAGTTAATTTTTTAAATCATTCTAATATGTTAATATCAAAAATAATATTTTTCTAAATAAAAAATATTTTTAAAACCAAACTCAAGCATCATTACTGAGGTTATAATAAAATAAACTCATATATGATTTATCAAGAATTACTACATCATTTTCCTTTTCTTTTCTTAACAATCGAAACTGAAACGTGACTAAAATATAATTGTAAGACCGAAATGTCAAAACTAAGAACAGCAAAGTTAGAAAATGCAAAAAATTGAAACTTAAGAGATCAAACTGAACATTTACACACCTAATGTATAGTTAAAAGGCATTACGGATACACTCTAGCAATTCACTGTACAAATCTGAGATAGATTGAATTACAGAAAACCTCTAACCTGTTTTAGTTTGATACTTAAATTAAACGCCACTGCCTTGCATTTCACATTTATCATTGCTTCTCCTATAAGACCAAAATTTCGCAAGAAACAGAGCACGAGCAGATGGCGGTCAACCTCCCATCTTCTTCCCTTCTTTTACCGTTGATCTCCCTCTTCTTAACATTCATCACAATCAACGGCCAGCATTTCACAATCCCAGAATCAACCATAGAGGAAATCCAACAAGCCTTCGCAGAAAACAATCTGACATCGACACAACTTGTTTTTCGGATAAAAAATATTGTGTAGTATTTATAGACTACTATAATGTAACAGCTATGCCATATTTAATTTATAAATTCAAATATAAATATATCTGTTACCATAATTTAAATTATACAGTAAATATAGCAGTTACTATAATTCAAATTATATCTGTTACCATAATCAAATTATATAATTACCATACAGCTAAGACTTCTGAGAATATAAAAACAGACCAGAATATTAGTTATTTGCTTCCATTAATTTTTTATCTCAATAATCTTGTTTATGACAAGGACATGCCTTGTTGTCTTCGATTTAGTTGTTTGCGTTGCTTGCATTATTGGTGTAGAGTTCTAATCGAGAAAGTGTTCCCCTTGTTGGTTCTGTTCCTTCTATACATACACTGTTTTAGTTTTTATCGAGTAGAACAGAGCAGAGCAGAACAGAGCATAATAATGAGATTTAAATTTGTGATCGCATAATTAGGATGCCAAGTCAAGAAAATAATATCATCAAAAATTTTGAGTTATTAAAAATATAATTTATATAATTTTGTATCAATTTGTATCAATTTGTTGGTTCTACACAGCTTTTCCCCTTCCTCTATGCGAAATCTATTCTAAATCCACCAGGGTAATAGAGGTTTTGCTCTTCATAAGCTACCACATGGCAGCAAAAACCACAGTTCCTTAAACTTGGCTTAATCATCCATATAAACCTTATAAAATATGGTTCAGTCACTAAACATGATTAGGTGTTTAATCAGGTCCATAATTGAAGGTGATTGTCCTCTTCCATGAACTTTATAAAAGAAGAAAGGAGTGGGCCATCTCTTACTTAAAAATCATGGATCATGGTCTTCCCTGCTAATCAACCAGTAACTTTTTCTTCGCATTGTTGACGCTATTGAGCATGGCAAACTCTTTTACGAGTTGAAAGGCATCCTTGAGATAAGTGGATAGGAGCTAGAATTTTTTTCTAGGAAATTGCTCTCTCTTGTCTGAATAGAGATGCAAAATCAAGGACTGTAATCGGTCAGTGTTTGAAGCAATGACAAGCTTATAGCTCATATTTTCAGCAACAATAATTATTAATTAGGCGCAATATCTACCTTACTGTTTGAAAATCTTGATTTTTCTTTTTTCATTTTTTTTATTTTGATGTGAAAAGTATTTTTTTTTTAAACAATTTTTTTAATGTATGTTTAGATAAAACAATTCTGAAAATTAACGACAACAACATACCAAACACATCTCACGAAAGCAATAAGAACATCTAACATAAAATCCCAACTAATCAAACAGCAAATGCCTTCGCGTGATAAAAGCTGAAGAGAAGAGATTGCTTGTGTGAGCTGGGATTGATCGGAGTTGTTAATGAAGGGTTGGGTAATGCAAGGAAGGCTATAGGCGGTGTCGTTTGGTGGGATTTGAGTGAAGTTTTGAGAGACGAGAGAGTTTTGGTGGAGTGAGAGAGGGCATTGAAGAGAAAAGGAACCAAGCGAGGATGAGCAAACGATGTGTCATTTTTTTTTTATAATTGGAATGTCCGGGTAAATTTACATGTATCTCAATTAATACCCGAATTATCCACTGAATATTTTATAAATTTAATGGACAGTTAAGATACCATGGAGATGACAAGAATATATAAAAAAACTCCAACTCGTGTGCAGAGGAAGGGTGAGACCGTCATCCTTCTATGACTGGGTGGTGGTGGTGGTGGTCTAGCGATCTGGGTCCGGTGAGGTTGGCACCGTAGGTGGGTGAATGGTGGACGGAAGGAGGGGACTTTAGGACGTTATGGCGGCCCTGGTTAGTATTTTTAGAAAGCTAAAATTCGTTGAAATTGTAACGATACCGTAGAGCACTGTTTTCCAGCAAAATTTCATCTTGATTTTTCACTAAAACTAATAAAATAATGCTTTCCTGCGAAGGTTACACATTGAGTATTACACATCTTCATTTTCTACGTGTCAAACGCATGGTTTTCATCATGTTTTTTTTTTAATATTTTCAGATATTTTTAATATATCAATGTTAAAAATAATTATTTAAAAAAAAAACATTATATTTTGATATCTCTAAATATTTTTTTTTTTTGTAAAAAGCAATTACATGTTGTTCAAGACCATCACAATAGGAAGACCACCTCCGTGATCAAAATTTGACTAGCATGTTATCAGGCATGAGAAAAGAAAATAAAAAATAGATAAGTCATAAATTACACCAGCAATCACAAGCATTGTAAAAGCAGTTAGCCAAAATACTTGCACTTTCAAACCGGATAATCAGTTCATGCAGAAACACAGATGTTTGAAAGCAGATCTTACTTCGCTCCATTTTCTGAGGCTTTCTGATCATCACGGCTTTGTTCTGGACTCCATCTCGTGATTGTGCACTCCTCAACAGAGTATCTCTCCAAACAAGATGGAGAGATAGCGCCGTGACCATTTTTGTCAACATTCAGCATTAACAATGTTTTCGCAACACTTCCACAAAGTCTAATAGTGCAGTGGAAATCAGACCACACCCTCAATCTCCCAGCATCCCCTTCTTCTGATAAAACAATCACAGCATATTCTGAATGTACCAAAGATGGATGATGCCGGTAAGCAACGAAATCCACACCGTACTGTAATCCTGGCCTGAGAACCCAGTTTTTCATACGAAGATGGGAATAAGCCTTATAAAAATTCGGGAATTTTCCCTTTTTCAATTTCATATACAACCACAAATCTACATCGTTTTTAACAAAATTATCTTCACCGGCAATCTTTAAACATTTTAAAGAATAACACAAATAAAATGCTTCCTCCAAACCCAACTGAAACCATTGCTTATCTTTATCAGCTATAATAATGGGTTTACCGAAACATGCCCGCGTGAGAAGCTCGGTCTGTTCTGTTTCCACTGCAAGAAGCACACTGCAACCTGAGAGTAACGCACATGCATTTGACTGAAGAAGAGAAGACTGAAGCTGTGAAACTATTTCTGACATGGGATCTGCAAGTGCTTTAGCTTCTGCTCCTTTTCCTTTCCATCTTGGCCTCATTTTTTAAGTATCCTTCAAAAATCTGAACAAATGAAATAGATATATAAACTTTAAGAACCAAGGGACACAAAAGCTCTACAGCTCATTCTATTCCATCACAAGCTTTTTGAGTCTTTCCAATCCAACCATTCTCATCACAGGCTTGACATTTTTCTTCTCTCAGTCCTTCTAAGCTATAAAATGTCATCTATAGTTGATATTCCTTCTGAAAGAAGAGCTGTTGCTAAAGGAATAGCACCTCTAGTAGCAGCTTAAACCCATGAAAGGGTAGATTACAAGGGGCTCGTTATATTTGACTTTGTTTTGAGGCTAGGTTCTGTAATAGCAGCTCTACCTGCCACTGTCACAATGGGTACTAGAGATCAGACCCTTCACTTCACTCAGTTATTCCAATTTCAAGCCATTTATGATCATCTTCCCACTTCTCAGTAAGCCAATCTTTATTGATGTTTCTAATATCTGCTTACCAGTTTTAGATACTTAGGATACCACATTGCAGTTTTTACTATAGGTATCTTGTTAAACAGTATTGAAGCGTTGAATTCAGATCATAGAAACCAACTTCTGTACTGACTGAGGATTTATTGATTACTGCAGGTTCTTTGTGATTACAATGGCAATAATTTCTGTTTGCCTATTCCATAACTTAATGGGGGCGGTTCATGAGTCTCACATAGTGAGTCTCTATCATCTCATGCTTTAGCTGCTCATTTTACCTATATATTGAAGCTATGAGCTGTTACAATGAAGCCACATACATAAATGGCTCAAAAGTTTTTAGTTTTTCCTCCAAAACTTTATAGTGACAAACAGATCAGATCACCCTATGTGTTAAATAATACAATATTTGTTATTGTTTTGTATTCTGGTATAACTATAATTCTTGTATTATAGTATTAGGCTAAGATTGTGTGTATAATGTTTATTAGTGTAACAGACAATACACACTACTATTAATACCTATGCAATGTAAAACTTCTCAATTAATTGAAATCGAATAGAATACTGAAATTTTACATGGTATCAGAGCCAATTATTTGATTTGTCATCCAAATTTGAATTTTTTTTTCGAATTACCACAACTCTGAAGTTCTTCAAATCTTCTCAGAAATCCGAAGTTCTTAGTCTCAGAAACCCCAGCAACCAAACACCAAAATTTTCCCCAGATTTTCCCCAGTTTTTCCCAGAAACTCGTATTTTCTCAGCAACCAAACACCCCAGAATTTTCCCCAGAAATTTTCCCCAGAAACCAAACTTTCAAAGCAACCAAACACCCGAACATTTTCCCCAGAAACTCGTATTTTTCATCCGAATTCGTATTTTGTTTTTTTTCTTTCGAATCATCACAAACCCGAAGTCTTTTTCTTTCGAATCTACACACACGAACCCAGAAATTCCCAGATTGAAACACGAGCCCACCACCACGAACAACCACAGATTCAAACGAAAATTCTCAGAAACCCGAGACCCACAAACCCAGAAAAAAACCAACAACCACAGACATCAAACACAATCAACAAATTCATCCCACAAAATACAAACTGAGAATGGAAATTACTCCAACACTGACCTCCAAACCGTCACCACCAGTGGTGGTTCATCAAGATGACTCCTCCTTCGAACAGATCCGAGGGGAGATTTTAAGAAAAAATTCTGAACTGGATCTTGAAGGTGCATACGCCACCGGCCGCCGCGAGTACTCCCCAAAACAAGTGATGTCAGGCAGTCACGGCGGAGGTCCTCCGATGGTTCCTGAACATACGGTGATGATGGCAGGGCACCATCGATCGGGGGAGCAAGAGAGAGGAAAGGGACAGGGGGCGGCGGCTTGGGGAAAAGATGAAGAAAATGAATTAGGGCAAGTCTTTTATAGGGCTGCCCGAAATGATGCTGACCGGAATAGTTGGGCTGACCGAAATAGTGGGGTTGACTGGAACAGTATAGTTGACCGAAGTTGGGCTGACCGAAAATACAAAAATGCGGGTGGGTTGATGTGTTCTCACTGCGGGGAAATAAGACACTCAAAATAACGGTGTTATGAAATTATTGGCTACCCGGACTGGTGGGATTTTTCAAAAAAAACCCGGAAAAATATCAGAAAACCTATGACACATCTGACGGAAGTAGATCAGGTACTGCCTACAGCGAATGTGGCTCATCCAGGTATCATCAAAAAACCTTTTGCACACTTTGTTATTACTAAGAATAGTGATTGGATTATTGATACAGGTGCATCTAATCACATGACTAGTTATTCCGATAATTTAATCTGTCATAAACCCTCCTCACGTATAGCTATACGCACTGCTAATGGTAGTACCTCCCCTGTTACAGGGGAAGGATCTCTCATTTTGAATCACTCTATAACACTTGATACTGTCCTTATTGTTCCATCTCTTGCGTATAATCTCTTGTCGGTTAGTCAAATTACGACTACTCTTGAGTGCACGGTAACGTTTTGACCTCAGTTTTGTGTTTTTCAGGACATGCTAACCCGGAAGATTCTTGGTTATGGTGTTAGACGAGAAAATCTGTATTATCTGGAATTAACGAAACAAGGGGGGTCAAAACTGGGTTATGCGCATCAAACCAGGAGTACGGATCAAGCTCACGCGAAAGTATGGTTGTGGCATCGACGACTCGGACATTTGTCATTTGGGTACCTTAAGAAGTTACAACCGCATTTATTTTCAAGGTTAAGTATTTCAGATTTTCAGTGTGAAATTTGTGAATTGGCGAAAAGTCACCGTATTCCCTATTTGCCTAGTTTGAATAAAAGTGTAGAACCATTTGCAGTAATTCATTCTGATGTTTGGGGTCCAGCAAAGGTCCCATCCTTTTCTAATGCACGGTATTTTGTTACATTTATTGATGAATGTACTCGGATGACCTGGATCTCTCTCCTCCGAAGTAAAAGTGAAGTAAGTACAGCATTTCAGGAATTTCAGAAAATGGTGCTGACCCAATACCAACGGCACATCCGTACACTTCAGTCAGATAATGGTACGGAATTTATGGATCAAGTACTAGGTAATTTTTTACAGCATCATGGAATTCGACATCAGACATCCTGCACATATACTCCACAACAGAATGGATTAGCCGAAAGAAAGAACAGACAAATTATGGAAATAGTTCGTGCTTCGCTATTTGGCATGAATCTGCCAAAATACTTGTCGTAACCCAATTTTTGGGTTACTCCCCAAAATAAAATAAAATGACAAAAATAAAATAAAAGGAGTCGGCGTGGGTAGAAAAATCAATGTGGAAATTTTGGTTGTTTTCGCGAGTCCAATCGTATCTCTTTGGTTCCAAAAATAGAGAAAAATACAAATTTAAGGCAAAAATAGTTTATCCTTGGATGAATCTGTGTAAAAACTAAGTTAAATGACATAATTATATTTTTTATGGGTTGATTCGATTTAATCGTCGACAAATTTAAAGTTTAATTATGATCAGGAATTAATTTAAGGTCCAATTGAAGGATTTAATTAAGTGCAAGGACTTAATTATACTTTAAATTGGTCAAATTAATTTTATTAAGGGCTTAGTCAATGAGAAATCAATTTCTTGAATTTAATTCGGGCTCAATTGATGAGAATGGATTTTTCGGAGATCGATTTGAATTTTTAAGTCAATTATGCGAAATCAGGGACCGAATTGAACGAATTGAGAATCTAATGGTCAATTGAGGGTTAAATCGCGCAAATCAGAAAGCAAAGACCAAAATAAAAAAGGCGCGCACATTTAAGGTTGCTGTTGAAATTTTGACGGGGATACAATTGCATAAAATTAAAAGTTTAAAACTAATCGGGGGTGCAATTGAACCAATTAAATATTGAGGTACCAAATTGTATTTTTTTCACATCAATTTTACATGTCCCTGCACTGTTCACAGTGCAGGAACACGACGCTGCAACATTCCCTCCCTCTGCAAAAATGCAGAGGCCACAGTGCAGGAAACATTCCCTCAGCCCTCTGCATTTTTGCAGAGGCCACAATGCAGGAACAGCCCTGCATCGCCTCAACCCTCCGCATTTTTGCAGAGGCCACAGCACACACATACAAAATGCATGCCTCTTTGACTATAAATACACGTTCGCAGCATGCACAAAGGGGGGAGGAGAAAAAAAAAAGAGAAAAGAAAGGAGAAAAGGAGTTACGTAAAAAAACAGAGAAGAAAAAGAAAGAAACAGCGAGAGCAAAAGAGAGAAGGAATTCTGAAAATTTTCAAAGAAAGAAACGAAAGAAGAAGAGAAAATCACATGCAATAATACCCTCACCATCTTCTTCCCCGACAACGAGTTTTTCTTCATCTCTCTCTCGGTCTGCATATCCCTTCTCTCTCTAAAAATCAGCCCCGTCAAAGTCTCTCTGTCCACCAGTGACGGTGGCTTGACCACCCATCACCACCCTTAGCACCACCGTTAACCTCCCCTCGATGACAGCAACTAAACGATAATCTCAGGCGAAGCAAAGGCCACCGTTGCAGCAGCTGCAACGTAAACTCCGGCAACTTCGGAAGCTTCCTCCGGCCACCACAGGCCACCGTTGACGACGCCACAACCACCAGGACAACCACCTCGACTTCAGCTACCCGACCATACCAACAGGTGCGCTTTTCGCCACATTTGAATTTTGCACTATTCATCGCCTTCAACCTCGTCCCTGCATGCAGTGGGACGTGATCGTCCCACTGTTCATGCAGGGCCGGGCGTGAGTGTATTGGGCCGGGCTTTTATGCCCGGCACGAGAGTCTGGACCGTCATTTCGGCCCAGACCCGAATGAGTTGGTCTCCCAGCCCATGATGGCTGGAAGCCCAGCCCATATCCTTTTGGACTTCCAGCCCACGATGGCTAGAAGCCCAGTCCATATCCTTCGGCTTCCAGCCCACGATGGCTTGAAGCCCAGCCCACACATGTATGGGCTTCCAGCCCACGATGGCTGGAGGCCCAGCCCACTAAGACTGGGCTGTCAGCCCATTGTGGCTGACAGCCCAGCAACAACCTTCTGGGCTTCCAGCCCGTGAGGCTGGAAGCCCAGCCCACTAAGGCTGGCTGTCAGCCCATTGTGGCTGACAGCCCAGCCCCAAAAAAAAATTAAAAAATACAAATTGACAAAAAAAAAGTATTTTTATTTTTTACTACTATTATTATTACAAAAATTCAAAAATATAAAAAATGTATTTGTTTTTTGTGCATACGGCCAAATTTCATGATTTTTCCATACATATTTTTCGTAAAAATTATATTGCATCTTTCTCATATTTTGAAACGAAAATTGGATATCGTAACCGGTTATGATTATCCGTTGGAATTTTGCAAAAATATCAAAAATAATTATAAATATTTTTGTTTCATCTATCAGGGTGTAAATTTACATTGTAAAGTACACCCGCAGATAAAAATAAATTTTACTACGATGTAAATTTACATTGTAAAGTACACCCGTAGATAAAAAAAGAGATTTTTACTACGGTGTAAAATTACATTGTAAAGTACATTCGTAGATAAAAAAAACACTTATAACTGCGGTGTAAAATTACATTGTAAAGTACACCCGCAGACAAAAAAAAATGTTTTTTTTTTTTGAAAATGCAGTGTAAAAATTTTAACTTAGAAAAATAATCAAACAACAACGCAGCTTACCTTAGGTAGGGTGCACTGGGGGTGATGCGTCTTCCCCTTGCACAACAAGTCTCCTTACCCTAGACTCTCGCAGACCAATAGGTTCCTAGTAACCTTAATACTAGGTGGCGACTCCTTAGAATTATAGTCGTAAATTTTATGGCTATAAACAACCCCATTTTCACCGCGCGTCGTTGTATCCCCCGAACCAAGGGGTGATGGCGGGGCGCGAAGCGCGTAAAAAAATCGCCGTCGCGACAATACTATTGGGGTGAGGCAGTCAAATCCGCTGCGTACTTAATAAATCGAACACCATCCAGTGCAATTGTTTTTCAGTCTCCTCAACAGAAAATGGAATCTCTTCTGTCAGTTCCTCACCTTCCAAATTTGGAGCCGCGTGTATTTGGTTGTACGGTATATGTCCACATTCCTAAGGTTTTGCGGAGCAAACTCGATCCGTGTGCCAAACGGTGCGTGTTTGTAGGTTACTCGGAGTTTCAGAAAGGATATCGGTGTTATGATCCTCATCATCGCAAGCTACATGTGACCTTGGATGCATCATTTCGAGAATTTGAACCCTACTATTCAGGGGGAGTTCCTGGTTCTTCTCTTCAGGGGGAGAGTAACAATGAAGAGAATGAAAATATATTCGAATTAGAGGAAATGAGACCAAGCCGGGAGGGTAACTTGGAAGGTTGCACAGACCAGAATGATCTCAGTAAGGACCCCCCTATGTCTCTTGAATTACCAACGCCTACACCATTAACCGAAGAATCAACCGAGAATGTCTCTCCTCAGTCCCCTCAGGTAACCCTAAATCCTATCCCCAATGAGATAAATGAAATTCCTGTCTTAGAAAATAATATGACTAATAGATACCCACAAAGACTAAACCGGGGAGTCCCAAAGAAACAGTATGAACCTGATCCAAAACACAAAACTAAATACCCCATCAGCAACTATATCTCTACCCATAGATTATCGGAATCATATGCATTTACTGTTAATCAATTATCCAATGTGTCTATTCCTAGTAATGTACAGGATGCATTAGCAGACCCATAATGGACCAAGGCGATGAATGAGGAAATGAGGCTTTGCAGAAGAATAACACGTGGGAGTTATGTCAATTACCAACAGGAAAGAAGAAAGTTGGGTGTAAATGGGTGTTCACAGTGAAGTTGAAAGCAGATGGGAGCATTGATAGATACAAAGCAAGGTTGGTAGCAAAGGGATATACACAGAAGTATGGGGTGGACTACCAATCTGCCTTTTCCCCGGTCTACCACAAGTTTTGCAACCATGTTGCTAGCGAGGCTGACTTTATAGTTGTCTCCGTGGAGTACGGTCTCTTTCCTGCCCGGCCCATACCTGCATGCTATGAGGATTCGTGGGCTGTGCTCCGGTGGGTGGCATCACATGTTGATGGGAATGGACATGACCCGTGGCTGAATGACCACGCTGATTTTGGGAAAGTTTTTATCGGGGGGGGATAGTGCTGGAGGTAACATATCATATACTTTGGCTTTTCGGGTCGGGTCAATCGGGTTGCCCCGAGGGGTGAAGGTTGTGGGGGTGGTTATGGTGCATCCTTTTTTCGGGGGTACCAAGGATGATGAAATATGGTTGTACATGTGTCCAACGAATAGCGGGCTGGATGATCCTAGGATGAATCCGGGTACAGAGGATCTCGCGAGGCTCGGGTGCGAGAAGATGTTGATCTTTGTAGCCGAGGAAGACTATTTGACAGTTGCATCCAAGAATTATTACGAGAAGTTGACCAAGAGTGGTTGGAAAGGAACTGTCGAGCTTGTTGAGAATGAGAAGGAAAATCACTGCTTCCATTTGTTTGATCTCGATGCTGAGAAGGCTCTGGAAATGAGACACAAGTTTGTTTCGTTTCTCAAACAAGACCACTTCAAAGTTCAATCTTCTCTAAAACTTTGATGATGTCGATTATATTGTTTTCCTTATCTTTGTAACGCGGTTCAGTGTAATTTTTAAATTTTTTGAAGTTTTTAAAAAGAATTTTTTAATATATTTTTAAATAAAAATATTTTTTATTGCAAATACAGCCATACAGGGCATGACAGTCCTAGTTTACGAAGGTTCTAGATGACCCATGCCACCAGAAAAAGACTCGGGAAAACGATTCAGTCCAGGCTAAAAACCGAAACACTGGAACACATAATAGGGTTACAGCTTTCGGTCAAGAGTTATTTATGTATCTTGCAAATAAGCGACGGATTGCCTCTAATGGCAGGTGATTTGTTGCTTATTGGAACGTTTTTAGGGTGAATCAGGATTCAAATTTTTGAATTCGAATAAAAAAGATATTCAAGTCATTTTTACTTGATTTTTCTAAAATATTTCATAAAAACTCAATAAATCACTTACCATTGCAAAAAAAAAAAAAAACATTATCAACACTCAATAAAATAAAAACTAATAGAATAAAAGCATGTTTATAAAAAAAAACCATCATCAAACTATTTTTTGTTAAATAAAAACAATTAATATCAAGACTGATAGTTGTTGGTGCTGAAATGTGGCTGAACCATAATTTTCTTTTTTTTGTGTTTTTTATATTTGAAATACAAAAAACTGGAAAATAAATAAACTAAACTTTTAAATTGAAAGAAATTCTAAAAAAATTAGAGTGCCAATATATTTTCAACCTGTTTTACATGGGAGAGTTCGGTTGCTTGTGTAGTTGAAGGCGTTTAAATTTCAATTTTAATATACCATTGTTTTGGTAGCGTGACAATAATAAGTGAAACACAGTCATTTTTTTTATCGTAGATATCTGAATCAATTTATATATATTTCAGCAAATTTTATAAAAAATAAAATTAACAATTATATAAATCTTTATTATTTTTAAGAGACCCGAGCCCATGCAAGACATAATTAATTGAATTATCCCTCGGGTTAATATATTTCATGTTTTAGTTATGTAAGAGGTGGTTATAATTTAGAAACAGGGTAAAATTACCCCCTTTATATAACCCATGTGTACCAAATGACATTGTTTGTTGGCCACTTGTCACCTTGTTTGCTTAAACTGCTTTATATTTATATATCTAATTTTAAAAAATAAAATCAAACTTGAAATGACAATTTGGTTTAGATTTTAATTCAATTGGGATGTTGAAAACCAGGTCTCTGATCACTAAATCATCACAGGTTCTAGCTGATTTTTTTTTTATTAATGTGGGTGTCTGGGTCAGGTTGTGTGTATCTCGATTAATCACACGAGTCCTAAAATTAACGACCATATAAGTTTTTAGTGATTATCATATCAACAGACACATAACTTGAATTTAAAATTAGGAAAGAAATAAACCGTATAATTCCAAAATCTTATTACTCAACTATCCACTATATAGTTATAGTTGATATCATCGAGGTTCATCCAAACTCCGAATATAGTGTAAAAAAAAAGAAATAGAGAAAGGGGAAGAAGGGCTAGACTAAACTATAGGATCCTCAACACGCAACAACTTTAATCACAAAAGTTGTTCAACATCACTATCAATTGAGAATCAGGATGTCTGATAATGCGTAAAGGAAATGTTTTTGAAAAAAAATAATTTTTTATTTTATATTAAATTAAATTCTTTTGGTGTTTTTAGATTATTTTCATATGCTGATATATATATTTTTAAAAAATATCATTTTGATATATTTTTAAATAAAAAATATTTTCAAAAGAAACCTCAATCAAGCAAACACTTAATCTCTAACCAAGTTATTGTTCTTTATCAAAATAATATTATTTAATCTCTAACCAGCCTTAATATATTTTTATTGTTATTTATAAAAATAATATTATTTTGATAAAATAAAAATAATATTATATTAATAAAAGAGAATTAATCCGACGAGTAGATCTACAACCCAGATTCGATTTGGACCAATAGTCTAACAATAGTAACAATCCTATAACCGCTTGAAAGAACCAAATAGCACTTCTCTCTCGCTTCTTGCCTTCTTAGTCCCGCTCTATGTGGCTACTGTTATTTTTTAAAGTGTTTTTTATTTAAAAATGTATTAAAATAATATATTTTTTTAATTTTTAAAAAAATATTTTTGACATCAGCATATCAAAATAATCTAAAAATACCCAAAAAATTTAATTTAAAATAAAAAATATAAATATAATTTTTTTAATTTTTTCAATAATACTTTTTAAAAAAAACTCTCAAACACCATACTCGGCGGATAAGTCCCCTTTCAACGACACCGGCCAGCCCACCAAAAACCCCTGCCCAGAACAATAATTCAGGCTACACTAAAAAACAACAGTAAAGCCCGGGCCCACATATAGACCCTCACACTTTCCTCCTAAGTCGTTGGTGCCGAAGCTGTTATTAAAAAGATTTATTGCATTAATGAAGAAGCCTAGTTGTTTTTTCATTTTTAAAATAATTGTTTTTTTATAATATTTTTGTACTTGACTAATAGTTTACCCTGGTCAACTGCTTTTATAGCAGCGGGGCTGTCCTTTCCATTCTTAACATCCAAACAGATCTTATTTAACTATACTTAAGAAATATTTATTATAACTTAAGAGATCATAGAAAAAACAAAACAATGAACACTGAATTTGTAACACTGAACATTTACTCGACCATTTACTTCGATGGTTATATTTCATAAAAATTGGTCTGAAGAGTTCGTGATGGGAATGGGATTCTGTTAATTTCTACCACTCAACAAACCTAGATTTGTCTCTTCCTCCCACTTACACCACTGGACAAATGGAGGTTCGGTGAGATCTCTTATCCTCCACCAAGTCCACCTGTAAAGTTTTGGCAATTGCTTAGCTACTATTAAGTTGTCTTTTTAAAAATATATTTGTTTTTTTAAGAATATTTCTTTCACTTATTTTTATGATTTTAATATATCAGTATTATTTAAAGAAAAACTGAAAATTATCTCAATATAATTTTAAATAAAAATATATTTTAAAAAACATCTACACCGCAATATCTCAAGTGAATGAGAAAATAAAGGATTTTTTTTCTCTCTTTTCGTATGATACTTTTGGTCTGTCGTGTTCTCTATATATAGACGTCCTAAGCCAACGCATCGTTATTGCTACTTCAACCCTTCTCTTCTCCTCAAATGGGCAGCAACGAAGTAGCTAGCAATGAAGTAGACCGTAAATTCCGATTCCTTACAGCATACAAAGATGGGCGGGTCGAAATACACTACTCGACCCAAAAAACTCCTCCATCTAACGACCCGAATACCGGGGTCCAATCCAAAGACGTTACCATTTCAACAGAACCACCTGTATCCGCCCGAATTTACTTACCTAAAATCATTGACCCGAACCAAAAAGTCCCAGTCCTCTACTACATTCATGGTGGTGGTTTTTGCTTTGAGTCTGCCTTTTCACCACTTTTTCACAGCCATTTAATGGCATTGGTTGCCGAAGCCAATGTTATTGCCGTGTCGCTTGAGTACGGGCTATGGCCGGAACGGCCCTTGCCCGGAAGTTATGTGGATGCTTGGGCGGGGCTCCAATGGATAGCATCACATGTAAAGGGAAATGGGCCTGAGCCATGGTTGAATGACCATGCGGACTTTAGTAGGTTTTTTATGGGCGGGGATAGTGGCGGGGCTAACATGTCCAATTTCTTGGCGGTTCAGATCGGGTCATACGGGTTACCCGGGGTGAGGTTTATCGGAATGATTATGGTTCACCCGTTTTTTGGTGGCATGGAGGACGATGAAATGTGGATGTTTATGTACCCAACAAACTGTGGGAAGCAAGACCCGAAGCTAAAGCCACCACCAGAAGATCTAGCTAAGTTAACGTGTGAGAAGGTGCTGCTCTTTTTTGCTGAGAAGGATCATCTGAGAGAAGTAGGTGGGATCTTTTCCGATGACCTGAAAAAAAGTGGGTATAAAGGGGCCGTGGAGGTTGTGGAACATGACGGCGTGGCGCATGAGTTCCATCTTTTTGACCCTGCTCATGACAAGTCTATAAGTTTGGTCAAAAAGTTTGCTTCCTTTCTCAATGAAGTGTAGCTCTCCCTCTCCCTCTCTCTCCCCCCTCTCTCTGTTTCCCCTTCATTTTCATGGTCAAGGCCTGAGTTCGGGATGGGTCTTTGAACTGCTGTATGGTGTTCAATTATGGCGAATACAACAAGTTTGTTCTAAAATTAATTTCATATCTTTGTTTGCATGCGAAGGTGAAGTAATGCTTGATTTCGATAACCACAAGCTGAAAACTCCATTCGGAACCCAGTTCATACAAAAACAATTCATAATTTCTAAGATTTATTTATATTTCAAGGCTGCCTTTTCTCCTATTTTATAACACAGCTACCTCCATTCGGGACCCACTTCATATAAAAATGAACAAGCCTCTTTTTACTGAATGATTGTTTTTTAAAATATTTTTTTATTTAGAAATATATAAAGTTATTTTATTTTTTAAAAATTATTTTTGAAAAAAATTTAATTTTTTTTAAAAGTAATTTTGAAATACCAAAATTATATATTTTTTATTTTTTAATTAAAATTAAGATATTAAAAATAATTTTTAAAAAATAAAAAAATAATTTTAATACATTTAAAAACAAAAAAAAACTTTTTAAAAACAAAACAACTTTTTAAAAACAATCTCTAACCCTACTTAAAAACAAACAGACAAAAGGGATACAAAGCTCAGAAGTTACTTAAAAACAAACAGACAAACAGGATACAAAGCTCAGAAGTTAATTCCATAGCTTGTCCGAGACTTGCAAATTACTCTATTTTTGGTCCACGGAGACCTTGAGGTGACTTTTGTTAAACAATACGGGGGTTCGTCAATTTCTCGTGATTACCTACTTCTAAGACTTTAATTTAAAATCACCTGACATGTTATAAAAATAAAAATGTTAACATCGGCTTCATATTTTTTAATCGATTATATGAGTTGTAAGATAAAGCAAATATCAAATATACCACTGAGCTATCGAGTAATATCAATTCTGCACCCAAATTAATTTTTTATATCAATTTTATCACTTAATTTTTTTTTTTTCAATTAATCTCACTCTCCAACGAAATAACGTTACTTCTTAAAAAAAAGAGTTGTTTAAATTAAGATATAGGGTGAAAAAACCCTTTAAAAATAGATGAAAGTTTTTAATTAAGAATTTCTAAAAGTTTGAAAATAAAATTGATTGAAAAAATATATTTGATGATAATATTGAGAATACCTATATAATCGAGAGAGATTTATCTAATTACCATGTCATAAGTCAGTATTGATGGTGTTTTCAAATGAATAGTTTCTCGTGATTTTTTCTTGTTTAGTGCCTGTTTAGAAGTCTAGTTACGATTATTTTTTAAAATGATTTTCATTTAGAAATACATCAAAATAATATATATTTTTAAAAAAATATTTCTTGCATTAGCATATCTAAATTATCTAAAAATATTAAAAATAAATAAATTAAAATAAATAAAAAAAATTTAATTTTTTTTAAAAATACTTTTGAAAAACTCTCCCCAACACCGCTGACTGTTTTGTACATTTCTCATCACTTTTCCTTCAATCGCCTATATTTTTTTATACATATCGTGACACATACGTATACGAGGAATTTTCCTTCAGTCCTACTGGTAGGAAATTATTATATATCAAATGGTTATGAAATCTTATAGAATCCGAACGGTCCCTTTTAGGGTTTTTTTCAAACGTGAAACCCGGAAATTCTATAGCCTGCTGCGTTTGTCGTTTTTAAAAAGTTAGAAATTTCTTTATTTTTATTTTTTATATTATTTTCATATAACTATCAAAAATATTTTTAAATAATTTCTATACATATTTAAATAAAAATTACTTTAAAAAAAAATATAACTGACCTTCCGAATAAAGCCAAGGCAAGACACTCCCATTATTTCAACGCCCCTGAAGAATTCCTCCTCGACAAATCATATTTTACGTTCAGTCCAATACGCACCATGGATGCTTTTACGGTCCAGAATATACTACAGTCGGTGCACTGTTTGACATGTCGGCCGCTTAAGAAATCGTAGCAGGACCTGAACGACAAAAAGAAAAGGCATTACAACACAGCTTCGCGATACTGAAAAACCCTCCTTGTAATTTTCAAGATGGATTTTTCCCTCCATTTTTTATATAAACAAAAACTAATCCCATAATTACTATCCATGCCAACATCGGCTTCATATTTTTTAATCGATCATATAAGTTTTAAGATAAAGCAAATATCAAATATACCACTGAACTATCGAGTAATATCAATTGTGCACGCAAATTAATTTTTTATATCAATTTTATCACTAAATTATTTTGTTTTATCAATTAATCTCACTCTCCTACGAAATAACGTTACTTCTTAAAAAAAAGTGTTGTTTAAATAAAGATATAGGAAAACAAACCTTAAAAATAGAAGGAAGTTTTTAATTAAGAATTTCTAAAAGTTTGAAAATAAAATTGATAAAAAAAGTGATGATAATATTGAGAATACCTATAAAATCGAGAGAGATTTTTGAGATTTACACAATTACTATGTCATAAGTCAGTATTATTGGTGTTTTCAAATGAATAGTTTCTCGTCATTTTTTCTTCTTTCTAAATTGTATTGTACTTTTCCCATCACTTTTCCTTCAATCCAGTGTATTTTTTTTATACATATCGTGAAACATACGTATACGTGGAATTTTCCTTCAGTCCTACTAGAAGGAAATTATTATATATCAAATGGTTTTGAAATCTTACTCATGTTCTAGAATCCGAACGATCCCTTTTAGGTATTTTTCCAAACTTGAAACCCGGAAATTCTATAGTCATTGAGGCTGCTGCATTTAGCACTGTGTTAAAAAAATATTTTTGATTTTTTTTAATTTTAAAGTAAATATTTTTACATCATTTTCATATCTTCATTTCAAAAATAATTTTTGAAAATTAAAAAAATAATTTTTTACGTTCAGTCCAATACGCACCATGGATGCTTTTACGGTCCAGAATATACTAAAGATGGTCCACTGTTTGACATGTCGGCGGCTAATGAAATCGTAGTAGGACCTGAACGACAAAAAGAAAAAAGGATAACAGCACAGCTTCGTGATATTGAAAAACCCTCCTTGTAATTTTCAAGATGGAGGCCCCAAGCCTACACTTTTTAACTTTTAACAGATTTTTCCCTCTATTTTTTATATAAACAAAAACTAATCCCATAATCAATATCCATGCCTTTTTTTAAATGATGACCTTAAGTCTCTGCTGCCCAGTAAAATTAGTAAAGTAATTAGCCGCCTGTCATTCCTGATGTTCTCCTGTAATTTTCTTTTTCTGACGAACCTCGACGCTGAGATCAATTGTAAAATATTCTTGTTTAACGAATGTACTGAAATGTTTCTTTTTCTTAGAATTTATGATTGATATCAATATATTAAAATAATACAAAAACATATAAAAAATAATCTGGAACAAAGAATAAAAAAAAAAAAAAAAAAAAACAAGTTGGCTTATAAAATTTCATCATTTTAGCGTTTGAGGTTTGGAACTTCGACACTCTCACCTTATAATTTCGAAACAGCCAACCCATCTAGAAAACTTTTACCAAGCCATTGCTATATTAGCTAGCCAGCATGAGGGAACACCGTAAGAATTCAAGTTCATGACTGTCTGTCTTTTCACCGGTCTATAAAAGACCCTCCATTCTTTTCTCATGCTACCACAACTTCATCGTATATTGTAAATCAGAGCGAGAAGAAAAGAAAAGCCACCATGTTTTCATTCAACATGGACGCAGCCAAGGCTGATGTTGCCAGAGATCTGTCTCCCTTTATCATCTTATATAAGGATGGCAGGATAGAGAGGCTCATCGGCAACGAAATCGCCCCTCCTTCCGATGATCCCAAATCCAATGTCCAGTCAAAAGATGTCGTCTATTCAAAAGAAGCAAGACTTTCCTGTAGACTTTACCTCCCAAAAAGAGTGAATCCCACTGAAAAGCTCCCTCTCCTAATCTACGCTCACGGGGGAGGCTTCTGCGCAGAAAGTGCCTTCTCGCCAACTTACCATAATTACGTTAACCTCTTAGTCGCCGAGGCTAAAGTTATTGCTATCTCTGTCGATTATAGGAGAGTACCAGAGCATCCCATCCCAGTTCCGTATGATGATTCATGGGCTGCCCTAAACTGGGCTGCGTCTCATGTTAATGGAGACGGACCTGAAGAGTGGCTAAATAAACATGCTGATTTCAGCAAGGTTTTCTTGGCTGGTGACAGTGCTGGTGGCAACATAGCACACCACGTGGCTATGAGGTTTGGCCAGGAGAAATTAAATGGTGTGAGAGTTTCAGGTATTGTTCTGATAAATCCTTATTTCTGGGGAGAAGAACCAATTGGAAATGAAGTTAATGAATTAGAAAGAGTGTTGAAAGGGATTAGTGCAACATGGCACCTTGCATGTCCTCAAACAAGTGGATGTGATGACCCTCTCATCAATCCTGCTAAAGATCCAAATTTGTCTAGTCTGGGGTGCTCAAAGGTGTTTGTTGCTGTTTGTGAGGAAGATTTGCTGAGGGATAGAGGCCTGTTATACTGCAAAACTTTGAAGAAAAGTGGATGGAGTGGAGAGATTGAAATTATGGAGGTTAAAGGAGAGGGGCACGTCTTTCATCTGTTCAAGCCAACCAGCTTCAATGCTGTGGCTATGCTTAAAAATATTGTCTCTTTCATTCATGGCCAAAACTGAATGTGTCTGTTAGTTCTCTCTTTTTTCTTTCGGAGATGTATTCGATGCGGTTGACCCTTAATGTTTTTTCAGATTGTGTTTTTTCATCAACATTAAGTTAATCCAATATAGATGGTAACCTTTTCCTTTTTGAACGGGAATTTTCATTCTATTCAAACAAGGCACGATCGAGCTCATTATAATCGTTGGATGCCGCCCAGAGTTACAAAGCATGCACTTAATCCTAAAGCCCGTATCAGAGGAGTACGTATAAATTACAAAACATGGACAGGCTGGCGATTTGAAAACCGAGTGGCGAAGTCAAATCTTTGGAGCGTCGACTTAATTATTGCATTTGGTATTTGCAATCTCAAACATGGACACAAGCAACGACACATTAACAGCGTAAATTAATACAAATTTGTCGGGCTTCAAACTTACTGTTCTCTGATTCCGAATCCATGAGGTCGCATTAGAATAATCAGGAGCGACTGCTGAGAAAAATTCTCCATCAAGATTGTTATAGCAGCTGAAAACTTTCTTTGCACCTGACAAATTTTTCGGTATCTAAAGGCAAGTGGTTTTGTACCGTTACTTATTTATGCCAACCCTAAGTATTCGTTGAAACATATTAGATTTATTGCTGGTTCTGTGATACATCTGGGTGTTTTCAATGAGATGGCGGTTAGTCCTGAAGACAAATAAGGTGGAGATCCTTTTGATTTCTCTCGTTGTTTGAAGTTTAAACAAGGGATTGATGAGTGTAAACTTATCGATTTGTGTTTCATGGGTTCGACGTGTTTTACTTGATGGAGTCAGGAAGCAAGAGGTTATGGTTCGGAAGGATCGTTTGTGCTTTCTGCAATCAATTTTGGCTTAGGAATTTTTGGTGATGCCATGGCTCTTCATTTTCGTCGGATTATAAATCTGATCACCGCCCGATTTGTGTGCTAGCTTGTAATTCTGATACGGCTGAAATGTGGCCTGCTTTTATGGGTCTCAGATGAAAATGGATTCGTCTCTTCTGGTGGCAGCTTCGAGTTGCAGTTCCTCTTCCTCAATTCATAATACTATGGTTTGTGAAATCTTGAGGTTTCTCGGCTTTGCCTGGGAATTTTGAGTTGCCATCCTCTCAGAGAAGGGAATTCTTGTGCTGATTGGTTGGCTGATCAGAGTTTTTTTTCCTAGGAATGGTCGATCTCTTGCATCGGGATGTCTTCTAGATAGCCATGTCACGGGCGATAAAAATACTGCAAAAAAAACTTATAGCAGATGCTCGGGTAAGGCAAGAAAGTGAAAACAACGTTCCGTTTTAAAAATAGTTTTAAAAAATATTAAAAAAGCTTTATTTTTATTTTAAATTAAAAAAATTTAGTGTTTTTAAATATTTTTATATGATAATATTAAAAATAATATTTAAAAATAAAAATATATTATTTTAATATATTTTTAAATAAAAAATAATTTCATAAATAGTTTCGACTAGACTATCAAATAGTCACATGTAATGTTAAAAGGGGAACGGAAAGGTGTCTTCTCTATTCTTTTTAGTGATTTGTTCAGCACTACGGTCTAATTCGGCTATTGGATTATTTTTTAATTATTTTAATATGTTAATATTAAATATAAGTTTAAAAAAATATTATTTTAATATATTTTCAAATAAAAACACATTACCCTACCTATGTCCATAGGCTCAAGACCAATGTATAGTTAATTTACCTATTGAGGGCAATTAAAGTAAAATAGGATTTTCGGTGTTAAATTAAACAGATAAATATAATATATGTGATCTGCTTGTTTAAATGTTAAGCATGTTTATTTTTAAAATTGTAATTATTATGTATACATTTAAAGATAATAAAAATAAAATTTCTCGTGAATATGAACAGGTTGGCTAGATAATAAAAATAAAATTCTCGGTCACTCTTAGGGTGTGTTTGGCATTGCGATTGCGATTGCGATTGCGGTTGAAAAAAAGCAGTTTCAAAAAAAGCGCTTTTACTGTGGTGCAAAATAAGCAGTTAAGTGTTTGGTTAAAACTGTGGTTGAGTTGGAGGTTGGAAAAAAAGCAGTTTTGGGTGTTTGGTTACCAAACTTTTCATATTACTTTTAACTTGTGAAATTACTTTAAAGGGTATATATATATATATATATATATATAAATTTTTAAAAAAAAATATTGTAAATTTAATAATTATAATAATATAATGTAATTATTAATTCATGAAAAAACAAATATTAATTTTTATTCCCCCATCAATCAAAAAATAACAGGGTTGTGAAGTGCAACGAAGTCACGCGTCATTTTTTTTCATCAGAAAAATACATTTTTTTTGTTATTTTTAAAATATATATATTTTTAAATTCGGACTGGGCCTCACCCAGCTAAATGGGCCGGCCCAGCTTGGGCTGGGCCGAGAGCAGCCCAGCCCAGTTTCACGAAGAAGACTTTAAACGGTGCGCTGCACTGTGCACGTCTTCTTCGACAGTGCAGCGCACCTGCACGTGAAATAGTGGCTTCCGACCGACCACGACGAGAGCTTCAGCGGAGGATACCGACAGGTAGAGGAGGCCGAGGTGGTTCTTCCTGTGGTGGTGGCGTCTGAAATGGTGGCCTGTGGTGGCCGGGAGGCAGCGTTGGAAGGTGGCGGTACTGTTCACCGACCACGACGAGAGCTTCAACGGAGGATACCTACAGGTAGAGGAGGTCGAGGTGGTTCTTCCTGTGGTGGTTTCATCGTAAATGGTGCCCTGTGGTGGCCGGAGTCAACGATGAAAGCTCTCGGTGACGTTGGCTGTTCTGGGGAGAGAGAGAGAGAGAGAGAGAGAGAGCCATGCGATCGATTACATGCAAAATACAGTTTTGCATGTAAAATTCAGTTTTGCATTCTGGGAAGTTTTGCATTTTGGGAAGTTTTGCATGCATCGTGGTTTGCATCGTGGTTTCTTTAATCAGGAATCGCAGATAAAAAAGCATCAATTTTGAGCTTTTTTTGAATCGCCGTTTTGGTTAAAATTTGGTGTGGGTCCCACAAAAAAAAAAAAGCACTTATTTCCTTAACTAAACGGCAAATTGTGGTGCGATCTGCGAATACCACAACGCCAAACAGGTACTTAGTCGTTAAAGTTAACCCGAAAAACACTTAATTTAATCACGACAACCGAGCAAATAAATCTTTCTTGGTTGGCTCAAAGGGCTACAAAAGAGAATGGCTATCGGCACAGCTTTATTGACTTATATTTTTATTTTTAAATGACTAAAATGCCCTTATTTTTGCTATCCCACATATTTTTTTTTATCACAGTCAGTCAGCCAAAAAACCCATTCACCCAGGGCAAGTCAATGAAAAATACCACGACCACAACAAATCCAACAACCATCCTCCCAATCAGTCCCGGTCCTCTGTCTTCATCCCACCCTCAAAAATCAAAACACTGTTGCCCCCAGCTGGCCACAACTCCCCTCCCACCTACTACATGCAGCAATCACTGAGTCAAATCATTAAAGTTAAAACAAGAAGAAATCCCATCCTCAAGGTTTAACAAGATCTTAAACCATCCGCATCAAATCTATTATCCAAGATGGAGGGAGGGGGTGGATGGGTTTAATTTCAATTGAACTGAAAAGTTCAATAAGCACGAAACAGTTGCAGTGTTGAAGATTTGTTGAAGTCCGTGTCGTGGGTTTTTGGTGGTGGCGGCGGGGTTGCCATGGGCATGATTGTTATAGTGGCAGTCAAATAAGTTGGTATTTGAAGGACGGAGGAAATCCGATTCCAATGTATCGGTGATATGCTGTTCATAGATTGCTATGGTGATGCCCTCCCCTGGTAGACAGACAGGCACCCTCTTCTTTGTGGTCTGTGAAGTCGATTTTGGAATTAGGATTGTGATGAATGCATAAATTAGTTAAAAATAAGAGAGGATCCATTTTGTTCAAGAAAGAGTGAAATATTGAAACGCATGGAGTTCCTAGCCACAGTCCGACGAAAATAATTTTATTTTCTCATTTTATCATACAGGGTTCATCGTAATGAGAAGACAATCCCCTGCAATCACCTAGCTATGGTTGATAAACGAGGCCAGCTTTTTCAGCAAGGCTTCAGCGTTGTGACAATTTGGGTTAAACAGATGAAACACATGGCCTTCTCCTTCTGTCTCCGCAATCTCCACCTCTCCACTCCACCCGCTCTTCCTCAATGTCTCGTAATAATACAACCCCCTCTGTCTCAGCACATCCTTCTCAGCCAGACAAATCAGCACCCTGGTGCACCCCAGGCTAGCCATCCTTGAGTCAGCAGCCGGATTGTATCTAAAATCATCTAATCCACTTGTAGTCGGGCTCACAAAAATCCATGACTCGTCCACGGTATCTTTAATCCCAAAATATGGATGGACTAAACAAAGTCCCGATAACTTCATCCCATCTAGATTTTCTATCCCAGCTCGAGCAGCCAAGTCATGTGAAATATTGGCACCTCCACTATCGCCGGCAAGAAAAACTTGGTCAAAATTAGCATAGTCCCTTATCCATTCTTCAGGACCTTTACGATTAGAATGTGATGCCACCCATTTTAGGGCGGCCCATGAGTCCTCGTAACATGCCGGGATTGGATACTCAGGGGCCAGTCTGTAATCAACAGAAACAGCAACAACACCAGCTGCAGCTACAAGAGATGTCACATAATTATGATATGTTGCACAAAATGGTGATCCAACCCTTAACCCTCCGCCATGAAAATAGATTAGGAGAGGGAGTAATTTGTGGCCTGAATCTATGGTGGCAGTAGGGATAAAAATGCGTGCTGAGACATCGGTTTCTGGCACGATTAGCACGTCTTTGGTTGACACCCCATCTGCAGAATTGAAGGATGAGGGAACTTTAGCAAGTTGCTTTTCTTGGACCGGCGTTTGGCACAAAAATGAACGTGAGTCTCATATTCAAATTCCACTTAGCAGATTTACCAAACACTTAATTCAATAAGCAAATTTGCAATCACTGGTGGGATCGCTATGCCGAACGGTCACTCAATAAATCACGATCACAGTCATTGATGTCATGACTCGTAACTACAAGACCTTGCTGTCTTTATCAAATCAAGTCAAATAATTTATTGTTGACTTAAATTAATAATCGTGCGTGCACCTGGCAGTTGCTGACCGCCTTCGTGATTAATATTTAATAATGCTATTCTTTTCCAGAAGATAGAGATAAATATAACTCGATTTTTGTGTTTTAAGGAAACCAATACATTATTTTTTTATGCTTATTATATAATTAATTTTTGTAGTTTTTAATTTACTAGCGATTTAGTGTTCACAGTGCTTTCCAAAAATAGTTTTTACTTAAAAACACACTTTTAAAATGCATTATGAAATAAAAATTACTACACACGAATAAAACATTAAAAATAAGTAGATAAGATTGAAAATTTTGATAGAAAAGAAAGCATTTTTGGAATAAAAAGTCACTGGAATGAGAATTTTTTAACCCCAACCACATGATTATTAATTTTTATACGCTATTTTAGCTAGTTAACTGTTAAAGGATTATTAAATGGTTTCTGATCATGCAATTATTTCTTTGGATGGTTTTATTTTTCAGGGAATCAAAGAACGACAGATGCTTGCAAGGGAAGCAAATTATTTTGGCAGATGGGTTGGTGATCAATAAACTTTCTTGATTGGCCCAATTCTTCTTTTAATTAAAGATCAGGCACCCTCTTTATGCATCTCAGTTCAGATCCCAGCTAACCTTTCTTGAACAAATCCATTTTATTTCTCTCTCTCTCTTTTATCAATGGCATCATCACCAAATAATGAAATTGCCCTCAAATTCAGGTTCTTTCAGGTCTACAAAGACGCCCGTGTTGAGCTATTCAAGCCACCCTGCAAACAGATCCCACCGTCCGATGATCAAGTCACCGGAGTCCAATCCAAAGATGTTAATATCTCATCTGAACCTCAAGTCTCTGCCCGTATTTTCTTGCCAAAACTCAAAAACCCTGACCGAAAACTCCCTCTCTTACTATACATCCACGGAGGTGGATTCTCCATGCAATCTGCCTTTTCTCCGGTCTACCACAAGTTTTGCAACCATGTTGCTAGCGAGGCTGACTTTATAGTTGTCTCGGTGGAGTACGGTCTCTTTCCTGCCCGGCCCATACCTGCATGCTATGAGGATTCGTGGGCTGTGCTCCGGTGGGTGGCATCACATGTTGATGGGAATGGACATGACCCGTGGCTGAATGACCGTGCTGATTTTGGGAAAGTTTTTATCGGGGGGGATAGTGCTGGAGGCAACATATCACATACTTTGGCTTTTCGGGTCGGGTCAATCGGGTTGCCCCGAGGGGTGAGGGTTGTAGGGGTGGTTATGGTGCATCCTTTTTTCGGGGGTACCAAGGATGATGAAATGTGGCTGTACATGTGTCCAACGAATAGCGGGCTTAATGATCCTAGGATGAATCCGGGTACAGAGGATCTCGCGAGGCTCGGGTGCGAGAGGATGTTGATCTTTGTAGCCGAGGAAGACTATTTGACAGTTGCATCCAAGAATTATTACGAGAAATTGACCAAGATTGGTTGGAAAGGAACTGTCGAGCTTGTTGAGAATGAGAAGGAAGATCACTGCTTCCATTTGTTTGATCTCGATGCTGAGAAGGCTCTGGAAATGAGACACAAGTTTGTTTCGTTTCTCAAACAAGACCACTTCAAAGTTCAATCTTCTCTAAAACTTTGATGATGTCGATTATATTGTTTTTCTTATCTTTGTAACGCGGTTTAGTGTAATTTTTAATTTTTCTGAAGTTTTTAAAAAGACTTTTTTAATATATTTTTAAATAAAAATATTTTTTATTGCTAATACTGGGCATGACAGTCCTAGTTTACGAAGGTTCTAGATGACCCCTGCCACCAGAAAAAGACCCGGGAAAACGATTCAGTCCAGGCTAAAAACCGAAATACTGGAACACAGAATAGGATTACAGCTTTCGGTCAAGAGTTATTTATGTATCTTGCAAATAAGCGACGGATTGCCTCTAATGGCAGGTGATTTGTTGCTTATTGGAACGTTTTTAGGGTGAATCAGGATTCATATTTTTGAATTCGAAAAAAAAAAGAAATTCAGGTCATTTTTACTTGATTTTTCTAAAATATTTCATAAATACTCAATAAATCACTTACCATTGCAAAAAAAACATTATCATCACTCAATAAATAAAAAAACTAATAGAATAAAAGCATGTTTATAAAAAAAACTATCATCAAACTATTTTTTGTTAAATAAAAACAATTAATATCAAGTCTGATAGTTGTTGTTGCTGAAATGTGGTTGAACCATAATTTTCTTTTTTGTGTATATTTTTTTTATTTGAAATACAAGAACTGGAAAATAAATTAAATAAACTTTTAAATTGAAAGAAATTCTAAAAAAATTAGAGTGCCAGTATATTTTCAACCTGTTTTACAAGGGAGAGTTCGGCTGCTTGTGTAGTTGAAGGCGTTTAAATTTCAATTTTAATATACCGTTGTTTTGGTAGCGTGACAATAATAAGTGAAACACGATCATTTTTTTTATCAACCTAGATATTTGGATCAATTTATGTATATTTCAACAAATTTTATAAAAATTAAAATTAAAAATCATATAAATTTTCATTATTTTTTAAGAGACCCAAGCCCATGCAAGACATAATTAATTGAATTATCCCTCGGGTTAATATATTTCATGTTTTAGTTATGTAAGAGGTGGTTATAATTTAGAAACAAGGTAAAATTACCCCCTTCATATAACCTATATGTAGCAAATGACATTGTTTGTTGGTCACTTGTCACCTTGTTTACTTCAACTACTTTATATTTATATATCTAATTTTAAAAAATAAAATTAAACTCGAAATGACAATTTGGTTTAGATTTTAATTCAATTGGGATGTTGAAAACCAAGTCTCTAATCACTAAATCATAACAAGTTCTGGCTGATATTTTTTTTATTAATGTGGATGTCTAGGTCAGGTTGCATGTATCTCGATTAATGCCACGAGCCCTGAAGTTAATGAACATGTAAGTTTTTAGTGATTATCATATTAACAAGCACATAACTTGAATTTAAAATTAGAAAAGAAATAAACCTTATAATTCCAAATTCTTATTACTCAATTATCCACTATATAGTTATAGATGATATCATCGAGGTTCATCCAAACTCCGAATATAGTGTAAAAAAAAAAAGAAATAGAGAAAGGGGAAGAAGGGCTAGACTAAACTACAAGATCCCCAACACGCAACAACTTTAATCACAAAAGTTGTTCAACATCACTGTCAACTTGGAATCAGGATGTATGATAATGCGTGAAGTAAACGTTTTTGAATAAAATAATTTTTTATTTTATATTAAATTAAATTCTTTTGGTGTTTTTAAATTATTTTCATGTGTTGATATTTTTTTTTTAAAAAATATCATTTTAATATGTTTTTAAATGAAAAGCATTTTCAAAAGAAACCTCAATCAAGCAAACACTTAATCTCTAACCAGGTTATTGTTCTTTATCAAAATAATATTATTTAATTTCTAACCAGCCTTAATATATTTTTATTGTTATCTATAAAAATAATATTATTTTGATAAAATTAAAATAATATTATATTAATAAAAGAGAATTAATCCGCTAAACAACGAGTTGATCTACAACCCAAATCCGATTTGGACCAGTAGTCCAACTATAGTAACAAACCAATAACTGCTTGAAAGAACCAAATAGCACTTCTCTCTCGCTTCTTGCCTTCTTACTCCTGCTCTTTGCCTGTTTGAGAGTGTGGTTGTGGTTGCTTTTAAAAGTGCTTTTCATTTAGAAATGCATTAAAATAATATATATATTTTTTAAAAAAAAATTATTTTTGATATTAGTAAATTAAAATGATCTAAAAACATCAATTTATTTTAATTTAAAATAAAAAATATAAATTTTTTATTTTTTTTTCAAAAACACTTTCTAAAAAAACTCTCAAACACCGTACTCCGCGGATAAGGCTCTGTTTGGTATTGCGGTTGCTGTTGTGGTTGAGGTTGAAAAAAAGCAGTTTTAAAAAAAGTGCTTTTACTGCGGTTCAAAATAAGCAGTGAAATGTTTGGTTAAAACTGTGTTTCAGTCTGAAGTTGAAAAAAAAGCAGTTTTGTATGTTTGGTTACCAAGATTTTTATATTGCTTTTAACTTGTAAAATTACTGTAAAAGGCATAGAGTAATATACTAATTATTTTTTACAAACATGTTTTTGTTTAATAATATATTAAAAACATTTTTTAAATATTTCATCTTTATATCCAAATTATTAAAAAACACTTAGAAATATTAATTTAAAATATATATATATATATATAATAAAATATCATTTGAAACAAAATTAAGATTGCAAAATAAAAATTATATTGTGATATTTTTTTAATATATTTATTTATTGTAATTATTTTTTTAGATTATAATTATAGTAATATATAGCGGCGTATATATATATATACCCCCAAGACCCACCCACCCTTTCCCTCCCAAACCGCTCGGCAAAAAGCAAAAATTATCTACTTTTTTCAGACCAGCGTTTCATTCATTTTTTTCATGGGACCCGCTTAATATTTTTACGTTTCAAATGGAAACCAAACACTGAAAGATAGGTGCAAACTGCGTTTTTAACAAAACGCAGTTTGCACCACGCAACCAAACGGGCGCTAAGTCCCCTTTCAACGACACCGGCCAGCCACCTTCATTGTCACTGGGTCTAGATGACCTGTTCCACCAAAAACCCCAGCCCAGAACAATAATTGAGGCTACACTAAAAAACAACAGTAAAGCCCGGGCCCACCCTCACACTTTCCTCCTAAGTCGTTGGTGCCGAAGTTGTTATTAAAAAGATTTATTGCATTAATGAAAAAGCCTAGTTGTTTTTTCATTTTTTAAATAATTGTTTTTTTATAATATTTTTGCACTTGACTAATAATTTACCCTGGTCACCTGCTTTTATAGCAGCGGGGCTGTGCTTTCCATTCTTAACATCCAAACAGATCTTATTTAACTATACTGAAGAAATATTTTTTTTAATGCGGTTGTCGGAGTTCATTTTTTAAAATTGATGATTATAATTTTTTTCAGTATTTATTATAACTTAAGAGATCATAGAAAAAACAAAACAATGAACACTAAATTTGTAGCACTGAACATTTACTCGACCATTTACTTCGATGGTTATATTTCATAAAAATTGGTCTGAAGAGTTCGTGATGGGAATGGGATTCTGTTAATTTCTACCACTCAACAAACCTAGATTTGTCTCTTCCTCCCACTTACACCCAAGGTAGTCAAAATCGCGAGCCAACTCGCAAAATCGTACGATTTTGCGAGTTGGCTCCGAAAACCTGGTTGAACCGGTAGAAAAACCGAAACCGGTCAAACTCGGTCAAACTCGGTCAAAAATCGGTCAAAATCGCAAAATCGTAAAAATCGGACCGATTTTACGATTTCATGAATTCGGCCTTCGCAGCTTCCTTCACTCTTCGACTCTTCGTTCATTTGAAATTTTCCTTTCTATTTTTCACAGCACACTCACACACACCCGTTCTCTTCTTCCCCAAACGCAGAAAACCTTTTGCCCTAAATTCTCAGCTCGAAATTCTCTTCTCTTCTCAGCACAAAACACCCAAATCATCAGCCCTAAACCCCAAAATCTTCTCTTCTCTTCTTAGCTCAAAACCCCCAAAATCGTCAGCTCTCAACCCCTAAATATTCTCTTCTCAGCTCAAAACCCCCAAAATCGTCAGTTCTGAGTTCGGTGGCCTCCTCCCCAGGACCCCAGCTGTTGTTCTCATCCTTCTCGTCGCCATTAAAGGTTAGTGCTTCTCGTCGTTCTCAGTTGCTTGATTTTGGTTTTATCATTTATCAATTTTAAAACAGAACTGACGATTGAAAGAGCTGTGAAAAAATGGATTTAAATCCTGTTCTTGAAGAGGATTGGTTTTGTTCCATGCTTTGTTTAATTTATTATAATCACCCTGGAATCAAGCTGGATTTTCTGTTTGGATTTTTGTTTGGTTTTACGAGATATAGGCTATATGATTATGATTGATGTGCTGTTTGGTAGGCTATATCTCCTCAATTTACAATAATATGATTGATGTAAGGATTGGTTTTGTTTGGTTTTACGCCATTGATGTGCTGTTTGTTCCATGTGTTTCAAGAAGAAGTTAGGTTAACATCAAATTGTGGATACCAATTAGGATAATGTGAAGTCATATAATTGTTAGTTGAGCTCCTTGTACTATTGGTTTAAGCATCTGATAGATCAGTAAAAATCACAGAAAAACACATGTATAAGGAAATAGATATTTCTTAGAAAAGATTATGAAAATATTTTGAAACTGAATTCGATCCAAGTACACGAGATCACTGTTAACTGAAGTTAGCGCAATCAATCTAAACACCTAAAGATCGTTTGATTAAGTTCCACTCATCATTTCCCCTTTTCTAACTGTTAAGCTGAGTTTGCCACAGAAAGTTTTGATCTTTTCCTTGCTCCAAAATTCTGGTTGGTTTTGAGGATGGCTTGCTAATACTGGATGTGTGTCCTTTCTAAGCTTTCTTACTCGTAATCCTGAAGCTGCAGCCTTTTCATTCTTGATGGGGACAACTTTTCTTCTTCTTGGCTTTTAATTAGTCCTCTTATCAGATTTCAAGATGACAAAGACTCAATCACCATAGATTAAGCCATCAAAGCAGTCAAGCTAGCTGAAAATATTAGAGCATTCTACCAGGGAAATTAATAAATCACTGATTTCACACGCAAAGTAGACTTACTGAAGGAAATATCTCTGCTCTTCCTGTTATTAACTACTGAAATTTTGACATATCTTGCTCTTTATCACCATGAACTTTTAAATAAACATGCCATAATATTTTGAAATAATTCATATCGATTGAGCATGATGGCAGATGAAATGGATAAGCTGTTTAATCATTGTTGGACATAATCTCTTGTTCTCCTGCATTTCAAAATATATCCCAAGTTTCAGATTATTGGATGTCATGCATGGGAATTTCATTGTGTAGCTGAGATTTTATTGCGTGGCTTGTAATTGTCGAATTCCCAAGTTACCTTATTTGATGTATTATTTCAATGAATTGCAGATTACATGGCATCCAAAAAAACTACCAGTGGCAATAGACTTGATGTGGGATGGCAGCATGGTATAGATATTGAGAATACTTCAAGAAAAGTTCAATGCAAGTATTGTCAGAAAATTTTTAGCGGAGGCATTTATCGTTTCAAGCATCATTTGGCTTGCACTCGAAAGGATGTTGAGCCATGCCATCAAGTACCAGCAGATGTGAAGCAGATGATGTTACATGTGTTGGTGAAAAATCTAGAAGCATCTGAGAAGAAAAGAAAGGCTTCTCTGTTTTTTAGAAGTGGCGAAGATGCAGACGAAGATTTTGAAATGAGCTCAATTAACAAGGGAAAGAAACCAATAAGTGGAAGTGGGAGTGCTCAAATGACCATCAATCAGATGCTAAAGAAGGATATTAGAGAAGAAGCATGTCAACAAATAGCAAGGTTTTTTTACACTAGTGCTATTCCTTTTAATTGTGCTAGAAACCCTGAGTTTGTTAAAGCGCTTGAATTAGTTGCAAAACATGGGCCAGGATTTAAGCCTCCATCTTACCATGATATTAGAGAGAAGTACTTAAAGCAAGAAGTAGATAACACAATGCGTTTGCTTGATGACTATAAGCTGGAATGGAAAAAAACAGGTTGCTCAATAATGTCTGATGGATGGACTGATAGGAAAAGACGCTCTATTTGTAACTTTTTGGTTAATAATCCTAGAGGAACTTTTTTTTTATCATTTGTAGACACATCTCATATATCCAAAACAACTTTTAAAGTATTTGAGATGTTAGATGCTATTGTTGAAAGGATTGGAGAGGCAAATGTGGTGCAGGTCATTACTGATAATGCTGCGAACTATAAGGCAGCTGGGCATTTGTTGATGGAAAAAAGAAAAAACTTGTATTGGACACCATGCGCTGCTCATTGTATTGATTTGATTTTGGAAGATTTTGAGAAGAAACTAGAGGTGCATGCTGTAACCATTGGTAAGGGGAAGAGAATCACCACTTATATATATTCAAGATCTCTCCTTATTTCCATGCTGAGAAAGTTCACAAAAGGACAAGATTTGATCAGGCCTGGTGCCACTCGATTTGCCACTGCATACTTGACTCTTGGATGTTTGAACAATTGTAAGATTACACTGATGTCAATGTTCACTTCCGTCCAATGGAGGTCAAGTCGGTATTCAAAAAGTGAAGAAGGGCGACAAATTCAAAATTGTGTTTTGGACAGCAAGTTTTGGCATTATGTCTCTGAATGCATCAAGGCAGCATTTCCTCTTATAAAAGTTCTTCGATTAGTTGATTCAGATGAGATACCGGCCATGGGTTTTATATATAAAGCCATGATGGAAGCGAAAGAGAAGATAAAAGTGAATTTTGGAAATGTGCAAAAAAGGTGCAAATTATCTATTATGTCAATTGTTTATTTAATATAACTATTGTTTTATCTTATGTTATTTAATGTTGATGTTAATATCCTAATTTTAATTTTCTTTTGTAGATATATACCTGTATGGGATATTATTGATGCAAGATGGGAGGTTCAACTTCACAGACCTTTGCATGCATTTGCTTATTGGTTGAATCCTCGTTATCATTATATTACTGATTATAAACAAGATAAAAATATTAAATATGGAATGTATGACTGCTTGGATCGGATGGTGCCTGATGAAGTAGAGAGGGGTAAAGTTGATTTACAACTTAATATATTCTCCGAAGCAAAGGGGTTATTTGGCATTGAGGCTGCCAAAAAAGCAAGGGATAAAAAGACTCCAGCTAGATGGTGGGATTCTTATGGAGATGAATGTCCAGAGCTACAAAATCTTGCAATTCGAGTTCTAAGCTTGACTTGCAGTTCATCTGGATGTGAGCGTAACTGGAGTGCGTTTGAGATGGTAAGTTTTTTTTTTTAAAAAACAAATATTGTTTTCATTTTTTATAAGAATCTTATATTTTATCAATTGTGAATTTTTTTTATAGGTTCATACTAAACGAAGAAATCGTCTACAGCAGAAAAAAATGAATGACTTGGTTTTTGTGATGTGTAATTTGAAAATGAATGATAAGGACAAAAAGCAAGTCATTGATTTTGATGACGTTGTAGATGATCTTCCATCTGATGATGAATGGGTGACTGAAAGAGAAGGACATTGTGGTTCATCGAACATTAATTTACTTCAAACTATTGATAGTGCAACACGAAGACAAAATGGAACAGAAGACGATAGTGATGAAGATAATTTTAATGGTGTTGAGATGGGTACTGAAGCCACTGAAGATTATTTTGAAACTTTGCATTCAAGGAGTTTAGAGTTAAATAATGTTGGAGCTCAATCTCGTACTACCAATATCGCTGTTAGCAATCTTTTTCATTGTGATGCTATTGATGCAATTCCTGGACATAGTGAGGGGGGTGAAAGTGAAACTGAAGCTGATTTTAGTTTACATTGTACGCCAGCTGAAGATTTGTTTTAAATTTGTTAGTTTTTAACTTATGAACTTTTAGGGACATAATTATTTTGTAATGTGTTTTGAAGTTATTTTACATCATGTATGAACCTAAACTAATTAAGTTTTATGTCCATAATTATGCTATTTTGTATTCAGAAATATTTTACAAATGATTTTACGATTTTTCTTCTCACACGATTTTAGCTGTGATTTTACGATTTTTGTACGGACATTTCGGGTACGATCTTTCTACGATTTTACGATCCGATCTTACGATCCGATTTTTCAGAGCCCTTTCCGATCCGTGTCAAAATCTCGATTTTGACTACCTTGCTTACACCACTGGACAAATGGAGGTTCGGTGAGATCTCTTATCCTCCCATTTTTTATATCACCACCTATAAAGTTTTGGCAATTGCTTAGCTACTATTAAGTTGTGTTTTTAAAAATATATTTGTTTTTTTTAAGAATATTTCTTTCACTTATTTTTATGATTTTAATATATCAGTATTATTTAAAGAAAAACTGAAAGATATCTTAATATAATTTTAAATAAAAATATATTTTAAAAAAATCTACACCACAATATCTCAAGTGAATGAGAAAATAAAGGATTTTTTTTCTCTTTTCGTATGATACTTTTGGTCTGTCGTGTTCTCTATATATAGACGTCCTAAGCCAACGCATCGTTTGCTACTTCAACCCTTCTCTTCTCCTCAAATGGGCAGCAACGAAGTAGCTAGCAATGAAGTAGACCGTAAATTCCGATTCCTTACAGCATACAAAGATGGGCGGGTCGAAATACACTACTCGACCCAAAAAACTCCTCCATCTAACGACCCGAATACCGGGGTCCAATCCAAAGACGTTACCATTTCAACAGAACCACCTGTATCCGCCCAAATTTACTTACCTAAAATCATTGACCCGACCCAAAAAGTCCCAGTCCTCTACTACATTCATGGTGGTGGTTTTTGCTTTGAGTCTGCCTTTTCACCATTTTTTCACAGCCATTTAATAGAATAAAAGCATGTTTATTAAAAAACACAATCATCAAACTATTTTTTGTTAAATGAAAACAATCAATATCAATATCAAGACTGATAGTTGTTGTTGCTGAAATGTGGCCGAGCAATAATGTCCTTTTTTTCAGTTGTTTTTTTTTTTTTTTAATTTGAAATACAAAAACTGGAAAATAAATAAAATAAACTTTTAAATTAAAAGAAATTCTAAAACTTTTAGAGTGTCAATATATAGCGTTTAAATTTCAATTTAATATACCATTGTTGTGGTAGTGTGACAATAATAAGTGAAATACAGTCATGTGTTTTTTAATTCCAAACTTGTATTGCATCGCATGACAGTTGTTTATGTATTTTTGATAATTCAACATAATTTTTAATGATTCAACAGTAATATTTCTATATGAAATACAGTCCTAAATCGACCACTCAACAAAATTTGTCTCATCCTCGCACGTAGGTTCGGTGAGAGATCCTATCCTCGCACATTTTAGATAAAAGGTTTGCTTATGTTTTTGTAGTATCTTTATCTTTTAGACAGCCAAAACTCCTTCCGCACAAACACCACTCAAACTTGCAATGGCTACTTACAACTCAGAAATAACCCATGATTTTCCAGGCTTTTTCAAGGTATACAAAGATGGCCGCGTAGAAAGGTACTGGCATACTGGCTTTGTTGAAGCAGGTGTTGATACAGAAACCGGGCTCCAAACCAAAGATGTTGTGATCTCACCAGAGACCAACGTAAAGGCTCGTATTTTCCTCCCAAAAGTCAACGGCCCAGCTAAAAAGCTCCCTCTTCTTGTCCACTATCATGGTGGCGGCTTTTGCTTAGGCTCACCATATGGTCGTACCTTCACGACTCTTCTCTCAGCTCTAGTCACGCAAGCCAATGTCATGGCTGTGTCTATCGACTACAGGTTAGCGCCTGAACATAAATTGCCAACTGCATATGATGATTCACTGGCCGGGCTTCAATGGATCGCTACGCACTCTGATGGGAAAGGGCCTGAACCGTGGATTAATGAACATGCAGATCTCGGGCGGGTCTTAGCCGGTGAGAGTGCCGGAGCCAACCTAGCCCAGTATGTGGCAGTCCAGGCTGGCGCTGCCGGATTGTGTGGTGTGGCTATAAAAAAGCTACTGATAGTGCATCCATTTTTCGGGGGCAGGGAACCAGATAAATTCTATCAATACATGTGTCCAACAAGTTCCGGGACAGATGATGATCCGAAACTGAACCCGGCAGTGGTTCCGGATTTGTTGAAATTAAAATGTGATGCGGTGTTAGTTTGTGTGGCGGAGAAAGATAAGTTTAAAGACAGAGGGGTGGCTTATTATGAAGCAATGAAGAAATGCGGGTGGGGTGGCACTGTATACTGTCATGAATCTAAAGGGGAGGACCATTGCTTTCATTTCTTCAACCCTGGGAGTGAGAATATCGGGGCCCTTATGAAGAAAATGGTTGATTTCATTCAACTGGATTGATTTTCTTATTTAATGCAGTAGGGACAAGGTGGTGACTTTTCTATCTTGGCGTGATAAGAAACATAATGGTTGAATAAAGGCTGTTCGGGTTCCTTCACATTTGCGTTTATATAGTTCATTCCGTTTATTGTTTGTGATCTTAGAGGTTTTCTTTTGGATTTATCTTAATAAAATATTTTTCATAATATTAATGATGTCATTATAGAGCGTCCTGTGTTTTTCGTTTATCTCTTTGAGATTTTTTTGTGAATTTTTTTTATTAAAATATTTTTAAAAAATATAAATAAAGTCGCCAATAAAATTTCAATTGTTTTTTATTTTTCCCTCCATTTTTTGTAGGAACATGTGCGTGTCGTTTTTCAATCTGTGAATCACGAATATAAATATTTTTATACTGTATTATTTTATCTAATATCTTTTTTTACTGTGATAAATTGCAAAAATACTCGATTTATCTTTCTCGAGTTTGCCCGACTTCCTCGTTTTATACAGCGAGCTTGTTATCCTCTTGACCGTTAAAAGTAACCTCGGACTGCATTTTCCTTAAATTTTTTCTTTAACGTGTAATTAATAATGGATTAATTTTATTTTACTCCCTTGTAGTACAAGGTACTTGTCCATTTTTATCCAAGAAATTGATTTTCTAACAATAACAATTTCTCGTTTTCTCTGCCTGGTTGGTTAGCAAAGAGAGGAAAATCTCAATAAATCACGAACACAGTCGTTGATGTCATGACTCGTAACTACAAGACCTTGCTGTCTTTATCAAATCAAGTCAAATAATTTATTGTTGACTTTAATTAATAATCGTGCGTGCACTTTGCAGTTGTTGACCGCCTTCGTGATTAATAATGCTATTCTTTTCCATGAAGATAGAGATAAATATAACTCGATTTTTTTTGTTTTAAGGAAACCAATACATTATTTTTTTATGCTTATTATATAATTAATTTTTGTAGTTTTTAATTTACTAGCGATTTAGTGTTCACAGTGCTTTCCAAAAATAGTTTTTACTTAAAAACACACTTTTAAAATGCATTATGAAATAAAAATTACTACACACGAATAAAACATTAAAAATAAGTAGATAAGATTGAAAATTTTGATAGAAAAGAAAGCATTTTTGAAATAAAAAGTCACTGGAATGAGAATGGTTAACCCCAATCACATGATTATTAATTTTTATACGCTATTTTAGCTAGTTAAAGGATTATTAAATGGTTTCTGATCATGCAATTATTTCTTTGGTTGGTTTTATTTTTCAGGGAATCAAAGAACGACAGATGCTTGCAAGGGAAGCAAATTATTTTGGCAGATGGGTTGGTGCTCAATAAATTTTCTTGATTGGCCCAATTCTCCTTTTAATTAAAGATTAGGCACCCTCTTTATGCATCTCAGTTCAGATTCAGATCCCAGCTAACCTTTCTTGTCAAATCCATTTTCTTTCTTTCTCTATCTCTCTTTTATCAATGGCATCATCACCAAATAATGAAATTGCCCTCAAATTCAGGTTCTTTCAGGTCTACAAAGACGCCCGTGTTGAGCTATTCAAGCCACCCTGCAAACAGATCCCACCGTCCGATGATTCATCACATTAAAGCGATTCCATAATCTCTTGGGTTTACCTAGATGTGAGCAAAAAAATCGATTACACTGAGAAAATCGAAAAGAATTAACCGAGAAAAATCAAACCATTAAAAAAATCAGATTAAACCGATTAGATTTTTTTAAAATTTTTGGTCCAATTTTTGTTTTTTAAGAAAAAACCGATAAATCAAAACCAAACCAAACCAAACCACACCGGTTCAAAATAAAAAAATGCTATAATTTTTTTTATTCTCCCGCTTCAGTTCATTTTTTTTTATTTGCTTCCATTTTGGTTAAATAAGAGAAGAGAAAACTTGGTTAAAGTTAAAAAAAATCAAAACTATTTTTTAGATTTTAATTAAAAAATTGAACTGAACTAAACCAGTCGATTTAAACCGGTTACAATGTGGTTTAATTTTTTTTTTAGTTGATTGTCTTTATTTATAAAAATAGAACCAAACTAAAAATAATTACCTCTACCCCTAGGTTTACCTATTCATTCCCACAATGAGTGAATTAAGATGGGAAGAAGCAGATCCAAAAGATTGCGTGATATATTATTTTCATGACAAAATTCACCACGATTATTTGAAGAAACTTGGTCAACAAAGCACTAATCCCATCCCGACCATCCAATCACAACCATCCAAAATATAATGAAGTGGTTTTCATCCAGGGATACTATAGTTTGATTTCCCACCAAGAACATGTCTTTAGTGGGAGATCCTTTTCCCTCCCCAAGTCTAGGATATCATGATACACAATCACTACCCTCCTCATTGCCCATCCTCTCTCTTTTTCCTGTCCTATTATCCAAAAATCCAAGGCCATCATCAAGTACTTCCCTGCTATTGGAAGGAGCTGGAGGTTAACCAGCAGATAATCAAGGGTGCCTTCTGTAAATGCTATTTTCGTGTAAATTCAGTAGCCTCTGTAGCCTGCACTGCTGCATCCTAGGCATAGGACAGTGTAGCTATATTCTCTTTTACTGTGCATAGATTCCTGGGATGAGAAGTCTTGTCTTCATCCCGTTAGAATTTCTCCTTTCTTGTAAAGAGGACTAGCCTCCATTATAAATAGCTCTTCATGTTCTGTAATGTTGTTATGACAAATACATAATACAACAAAGAAATCTTCTTTTCGATTTCTTCATGGTATCAGAGCAAGGGAAATAGGGAAAATTATTTTGCATTATCTCCATCTTTCTCTTCTGCATTTTCTACACAAATGGCTGAAGATCACTCATCTGCACTTGAAGCAGAAAGTTCACAGGTCATTCCAGCAGCCAATGTTTCTGAGGTAGATGTAAACCCAAATCAAAGATTAAGCTCAGTCTTATTGAATGAGTTTAATTATCTGCCTTGGTCAAGGGCAGTATCTCTTGCATTAGGAGGAAGATCCAAACTTGGGTTTATAAACGGAAGCATTGCAGCTCCAGAAGTTGGTTCATCAGGTTATGAATCATGGCTTAGCAAGGATCAGCTGGTGATGTCATGGCTCTTGAATTCTATGGAGCGAAAACTAGCTGAAATATTTTGTTACTCAGAATCATCACTCATGTTATGGGAAACTGTCAAGGAAATGTATGGCAGTCAGAACAATGTTGCAAGAGTCTTTCAATTGAAAAAAGACATATCCAATCTGCAGCAAGAAGGAAAGCCGTTTGTACAACTTCTTGGTAGCATGAAGAGCAAATGGAATGAACTGGAAACATATCGTCCTCATACCACTGATTCATCTATGCTACTGAAGAGGGCTGAAGAAGACAAGATATTTCAACTCTTGTCTAGCCTTGATTCAGAGTATGAAGACTTGCGAAGTCACATACTTATGAACCCAGAACTGCCCACATTCAGCAGTATATGTTCAACCATTCAACGTGAAGAAGTTCGAAGAAAAGTCATGAATATTGGTATAAAAACCAATGTATCTGAAGCTAGAGCATTCATAACCAATGACAAACGGTACAAAGGAAAGCATCCACACTTAAAGTGTCAACACTGTAACTATTCTGGGCATGCTAAGGAGACTTGCTGGATTTTACATCCACAATTAAAGCCAGAATTCATGAAAGAAAACAGGGGAGAACACAGGGGATCACAAAGGCCCATGCGATCCTTCCACAAGGCTAACAATGCATCTGTTTCCACATCCAAGGGAAGTGACAATCTGCTGAACAACTTCACGGCAAATCCAGCTGCACTTATAAATGAGTTTGCAACATATCTTCAAGGGAAAAATGGAGGGGCTGGAGCTCACACAACTAGCACCGAAGAGGGAAACTCATCAGCATTACTGGGGAAATTTGCTGGTTTTCTAGCAGACACCGAATGCATCCCTCAACAAGAAATGCCAGGTATTATCAATGCCTTCAAAACTGCTCTTGATATAAATATGTTGCATGATTTTTGGGTCGTAGATTCGGGTGCCACAGATCACATAACCAACCATATATCTAAGCTTCATAAGTTTGAAAAATTAGACACACCTTCTCAAGTCTCAATTGCAAATGGTGAAGGTGCAGATATTTTGGGAAAGGGAAAAATCCATCTAATATCAGAAGATATTGAGTCAATAGCATTATATGTTCCCACCTTTCCATTCCAACTTCTATCTGTGGGGAAAATCACAAATAACTTAAACTGTTTAGCCATATTTTCTCCTCACAATGTCATTTTTCAGGATTGTATCACCAAGAGGACGATTGGTGAAGGGTTCTATCTAGATGGTCTTTACTACATATCAAAACATAGTTCCAGAGTTTTTCAAGCCAAGTCCATCTCCCTTCAAGATAACCAATTGTGGCATCAACGTTTAGCTCATCCATCTCAGCCAGTTCTGTCATCTTTATTTCCGAAACTAGGAACTTCATCCATTCCATGTGAAATCTGTCATATGTCTAAGGATACTAGACTACCTTTTAGCTCATCTTTATCTAGGTCTAATAAGATATTTGAGCTTGTTCATTCGGATGTATGGGGGCCAACAAGTGAATCTTTTGATGGATTCAAATATTTCATAACTTTTGTGGATGATTTTTCGAGAACTACATGGTTGTATTTGTTAAGATCTAAAACTGAAGTTATGGAAGTTTTTTCAGATTTTCACAAGCTTGTTACAAACCATTTCGCTTCTAAAATTCACACCCTAAGGTCTGATAATGGCTCCGAATATATGTCTCATATCATGTCAAAATATTTGAGCAATCATGGCATTATGCATCAAACAAGCTGTACTGGTACTCCTCAGCAAAACGCCATCGCAGAAAGAAAGAACCGTGATCTTCTTGAAAAAACCAGAGCTTTAATGCTTCAAATGAATGTCCCAAAGAAATTTTGGTCTCAAGGAGTTATGGCAGCTGCATACCTTATCAACAGACTTCCCAGCCGTGTCTTGGGGTTTCAATCACCCATAGAGATTATGAAAGGAAGAAAAGTTGATCTTTCTCATCTTAGAGTATTCAGCTGCATTTGTTTTGTTCATGTTCAGTCTCAGCATAGAGATAAATTGTATCCTAGATCTGTTCAATGCATGTTTCTTGGTTATTCATCCACACAAAAGGGATACAAATGTTATAATCCTCACCTTAGGAAAATAATTGTATCTAAAGATGTTCGATTCCATGAAACTAACCCTTTTTTCAGCAAGCTACCTGAAACCACAAGTCACGTGGAAGGAGTCTTGGATCTATTTCCACTGCCAAGAATGGAACTCAATATTTCTTCGCAGAACAACAAGGCAGATGAGACAACTCAAAGTGCAGACACTTTGCATATGGAGGGCATAAACGGTGAGATGAATACAGAAGATGACAGTAGTGAAGGTGGTAACAGTCATATTGCCTCTCAAAATGAAGTTCAAGAAGGGCATGATGATGAGAATGAGCTGTTGAATGAGCATGAGTCAACAACAGCAGCTCCCAGGCGTAATCCCATACGTGACAGACAGCCTCCAACAAAGTTTAAAGATTTTGTCCCCTACAAATCTAAGCACCCAATCTCTCAGTATATGTCATACCAAAAGGTGACGCCTTCACATGCTGCATTTCTAAATATTATTTCAAACTGCCGAGAGCCTCAAAATTTTCATGAAGCCAACAACCAAGAAGTATGGAGAGAGGCAATGCAAGAAGAAATTAAAGCTTTAGATCATCATCAAACTTGGAGCATCACCACTCTTCCCAGCAGGAAAAAGGGCAGTAGGGTGTAAGTGGATATATAAGATCAAATTTAATTCAGATGGGTCCATTGAGAGGCACAAGGCAAGAGTGGCTCGGGGATTCACTCAAACATTTGAGGTGGATTATAAAGAAACATTTGCACCGGTTGCGAAGATGAACACAGTAAGGGTTTTATTATCTATTGCAGTCAACAAGGCATGGTCTATTTATCAAATGGACGTGAAGAATGCTTTTTTGCACGGTGACCTCGAAGAAGAAGTCTACATGAAATTGCCACCAGGTCATCCTCAAACTCATAGACCCGATTTAGTTTGCAAATTGAACAAATCAATTTATGGACTGAAACAATCTCCCCGAGCATGGTACGCCAAGCTCAGTTCAGTACTAGAAAGCATTGGGTTCAAACGAAGTAATGCGGACTCATCACTATTTGTTCGCACTGGGGATATGGGAAAATTGGTGGTGCTGATATATGTTGATGACTTAATCATAACAGGGGATAATGCTGACGAGATCTCCAAGCTTAAGCAATCTCTTCACCAACGATTTGACATTAAAGATCTTGGTATCTTGAAGTATTTTCTTGGAATAGAGATTGCAACGTCGCACAAGGGATTATTTCTAAATCAGAGGAAATATGTTCTAGATCTGCTCAACGAAGCTAACATGAGCAACTCTAAACCAGCTATTACTCCTCTTGACTGCAAGCTAAAGCTCAGCTTAGACGACACTCCACTTACAAATATTAGTTACTATCAACGACTTGTGGGTAAGTTGATCTATCTCACAATCACACGACCTGACATACAGTATGCAGTAAGTATTGCGAGTCAATTCATGCAATTTCCCACAGTGGAACATTTGAATATTGTTAAAAGGATTTTACGCTACTTAAAAGGGTCCGTGGGTTGAGGTATCATCATGAAAAAGAATGAGAGCACCACCATCCTTGGCTATTGTGATGCTGACTGGGCAGGAAACGCAATTGATCGCAAGTCCACAACTGGTTACTGTACTTTCGTAGGAGGGAACTTGGTCACCTGGAAAAGCAAAAAGCAAACGGTCATCGCCAGATCAAGTGCCGAAGCTGAATATAGAGCCATGGCTTCAACTGCGTGTGAATTAATATGGCTAAAGGGTCTCTTATCTAATTTAGGGGTGTCCTCATCTTATCCTATGTCCTTATTTTGTGATAATCAAGCAGCCATGCATATAGCATCGAATCCAGTTTTTCATGAGAGAACGAAACACATTGAAGTTGATTGTCATTATATTCGAGAGCAAGTTCAATCACAAGCCATTCAAACAATTTATACTAGAAGCATTGATCAGTTGACAGACATTTTTACCAAACCTTTGGCTTCTCAACACTTTCAACGTCTGCTCTCCAAGCTTGGCTCCATCAATCTTCTGGATCCAGCTTGAGGGGGAGTATTGGAAGGAGCTGGAGGTTAACCAGCAGATAATCAAGGGTGCCTTCTGTAAATGCTATTTTCGTGTAAATTCAGTAGCCTCTGTAGCCTGCACTGCTGCATCCTAGGCATAGGACAATGTAGCTATATTCTCTTTTACTGTGCATAGATTCCTGGGATGAGAAGTCTTGTCTTCATCCCGTTAGAATTTCTCCTTTCTTGTAAAGAGGACTAGCCTCCATTATAAATAGCTCTTCATGTTCTGTAATGTTGTTATGACAAATACATAATACAACAAAGAAATCTTCTTTTTGATTTCTTCACCTGCCCATTAACAAACCTATGAATCTACGATCTTTTGATCATTTCCCCTACAGAACCCACCAAAATAAGAAAGCAACAAAGACCAAGCACTTTGCTCTCCTGTTCATCAAAGCCCTCGGATTGGTGGGGGCCAAGGCCAAGAATTGAAGGTAGAGCATGATGCGCGCTGGATTATCAATACAAAAAGCCAGTGGGAGCCACGTATATAGATAAAGAGTATAATAATAATAACAACAAATAAAAGGAAGTTGGACCCGGAGCTCTACAGTACAGTCCCCTTGAATCGACCGTTAAGCAAGGTAGTGATAATGGAAGAGGGCGTTGTTTGTTTAGTGGGCACATAGGGACTGGAGAATATTAGAAGTTGTGTAAGAATTAGGAATATATATATATATATGTATATGTTTATATATAAAAACCAGAGGGAGGGAGAGAGAGAGAGAGAGAGAGGGAGAGAGCATTACATAACAAATGTAGAAATCTGCAGGCAGGAATGAGGACTGTGACTTCGAATTATTCTTCTCCCGTGGATGATTGCTTTTATATTTACTCAGTGACTCTTTTGGACCATATAGATAACAACAATAACAGTAATAATATTACCATCTTCTAATACTAAACTCCACCCCGCGCTCTAGTCTTGTCTACCACTTTGCCATTTTCTTAAGCGAGTCACTTACATATTTGCTTGCTTATTTTTATATTTTCTTTTCAAACCACTCCTGTATTTTTAAACAATGGCACGTCCCCGAGGCTGCGCAATTCAGTCATCAAGAACTGAAACCGAAGGGGGAGAGAGAGAGAGAGAGAGAGAGAGAGGGGCCAAAAGCAGGGTAGTCGTAATCAAGGTAGTCAAAATCGAGATTTTGACATGAATCGGAAAGGGCTCCGAAAAATCGGATCGTAAGATCGGATCGTAAAATCGTAAGATCGTACCCGAATTTGTCCGTACAAAAATCGTAAAATCACGGCTAAAATCATGTGAGAAGAAAAATCGTAAAATCGTATGTAAAATATTTCTGAATACAAGATAGTATAATTATGGACATAAAACTTTAGTCCATCTTCCTTAAAATACAAAAACAAACATTTAGTCTATATATATTTTACTTATGCAATTAATTATATAATTAATAGGAGTAAGTTATATAATTAAATAATTGCTTTTGAAAAACCCTCCAACAATAAAATTGTTTTTTAAAATTATATTTAAATTAAAAAATGAATTTAAATATAATTAAAAGACACACAATATTTGAGATTTGAAATTTAAGCTACTTATTGTATGTTTTTCAAGTAATTGTATGTTTTTTTTATGGTAGTTGTAATTGAAGTTAATTAATGTTATTTATTGTCTTAAATTAATAGGATTTTTTTATGCTAACTATTTTTAATAATAATAATAATAATAATAATTAATTTATTATTATTATTATTATAACCCCCCCTAATAAACCTACTTTTTTAATTATTATTATTATTATTATAACACACAACCCCTGCCCCCCAAAAAAACGTGAAACAGGCTCTCTTGTGCTGCCGAACCTATTATTATTATTATTATTAGTTTATTACAAAAGCCCACAACGGCACAACCCTAATTCCCTTAACACATTTTTTCATTTTTTCCTTGTGCCGCCGCTCATCTCCCTCCCTCGTGCTCATCTGCTCATCTCCCTCGTGCTCATCTGCTCATCTACTTCCCTTTCTTGTGCTCATCTCCATCCCTTTCTTGTGCTGCCGAACTGAGAACTGGCGATTTGGGGGATTTTGTGCTGAGAAGAGAAGAGAAGATTTTGGGGGTGAGAGCTGATGATTTGGGGGATTTGGAAGAGCAGAGAAGATTTTGATTTTGAGTTGTAATTGACAGAATGAAAAATTGAAAATGAAAGCTGATGGCCGAATGTCTTGAACTCGTGAAATCGGACCGATCCGGTCCGATTTTACGAGTCAGACCGATTTTAAACGGGTTTGACCGAGTTTGACCGGATTCGAGTTTTCTTCCGGTCCAACCAGGTTTGCTGAGCCAACTCGCGATTTTGACTACCTTTGTCGTAATATATAAAGCATAAAGCAGGAGAGATGGAGAGAGAGAAAGGAGGCATGGCAGAGGGCCTCACTCACCAAGCCTTTTACACGTGATAAAGAAGACACCAAAAGCACACTTGCATGCGTGTATAAAGATTCATCATCATCATCATCATCTTCTCTCTATAGTTCTCTCTCTCTTGCTCTCTTTTATCTCTAAAGCCAGAAGAACTGAAACCCTCCATAAAGCCTTCACTTCCCCTTTTCCTTCAGCCCATAATTTCACGTATTTTTGCCTCCCTTTTCTCTCAAACATTTCTCTTCCTGAAACCTCACCTCTATTGTCTTGGTTGTTACCCGCTGAGCGAGCAAGCAGGTGAGTGTTGCGTATGAGTAACTCTCTCTCTCTCGTTGTCGGAGCGTTGTTGGTATTTATTGCTGTGACATTTCTATCAAGGCAATAAATTTGCTTGGGTATGATAGTGATTTCACTGCCCTTTTCAAAGTTTATTCCTTCGCTTTGTATACACCATCCTTATTCCTCCCTGTTCTTGTTTTTTTTTTTTTTTCTTCCACGTGTACTCTTGTGGGTTTCAAATCTCTCTTTAAATAAAGCAGAATTTTCTGTAATGCTCCTCTTGTGTTTTTATCTGCTTGTTTTGTTACCTGATCTTTTATTTTATAAACTTTCAGTTTTGTACAAGGAACAGATAGGCTTCAGGTTGTGGTTCTATCTGCTGGGTATCTAATGTATTTCTCGGGCTTCTTATATATGTGATTGTTTTTTGTACTACTGCTTTGTTCGCTTGCTCTTGTCCTTTCGATTCATTGTCATTGGGCTTACTAAATAGAACCATCTATAAGAAGAATTTGGATATTGGGTTGGCGGTGGTCAGTTTTTTCTTTGAATCTGGTATCATTTTTCGAGTGCAGACCTGGTTTTTACCCATGGTCTTAAATGGGGTTTCTTGTCTTCATATTCTCCCTTTTTTTTTCTTGGTTCTTTTCCTTCAAAATTAAAGAGATCCAACAAACAATCTATACCATATACATGTACCCGTGCTATTACTGTATTGTGCACACTCGTGCTTTGCATTCTCCACTTCAATGGTTCACCAGTCAGAGAGAAACTGTAACTCTTTCTTTTGGGTTTTCATTTTTTTGTACTTTATATATGCTTATGGGGTTTATATGCTGAATCAGAGGTGAAAGGTTTGGTTTCAAAACTTGCAAAGGACTAGTGCTGCTTGTGAAGTCTCAAAAAGTCCCGTCCTTTTATCCATACCCTTTTACTTTGAGCATATAAGTTGTAAAATCCGTTCCGGTTTTTTGTTTGGAACGGAACGTTCCGGTTTCGGTGTATTCCGGCGTTCCGTTCCGGTTTTGTACTGTTCATTTATTTTTATATTATTTTAAATATAGTGTAATTATTTGTATATAGTTTAATTATACAATTAATTAGATTAAGTTATATAATTAAATAATTGCTTTTGAAAAACCCTTCAACAATAAAATTATTATTATTTAAATTATATTTAAATTTAAAAAAAAATATAATTAAAAGACCCGCAATATTTAAAATTTAAAATTTAAGCAATTTATAAAAATCCCCTTAAAAATCCTATTCTATTATTATTATTATTATTATTATTATTATTATAAAAACCCACAAAAAATATTATTATTATAACTCCAATTATTATTATTATTATTATAAAAACCCACAAACCCTATTGCCCCCCTTTTATTATTAGTAGTATAAAAAGTAAAAACCTTCTTTCTTGCGCCGTCCACTTTCCCAGCCCCCCCTTTATTATTACTAGTATAAAAAGTAAAAACCCTATCTCTTTCCCTTTGCTTTCCTTTTGCTTGCGCCGTTTGCTTCCCTTTTGCTTCCCTTTTGCTTGCCTCCATGAACATAGATCAGCTCAGGTTCTCCAAGCAGTAACCAAATATGCATCCATCCGAGAACAAGTAAACAGGATTCAGGCCAACTTTGTTACGGACATTCTCGAACCTCCTCCCTTTGGTTGCGCCGTCGCCTCCCCACCCACACAGAGAGCTGAGCCTCGAATGCAAGGGAGCTTTCTCTTTCGGCGTCGTTTTGAACTTTTGATTTTGAACCCGGAACGGCACGCCCGGAATGAAACTGGGGCGTTCCGGCCGGAATTGGGCCGGATTTTCCGGATCTGACCGGAATTCAAACCGGGACAAAAACGTCGCCGTTTTGTCCCGGATTTGAAGTGGAATGGGCCGTTCCGGCCATTCCGGCCGGAACGGAACGGAATTGATAACTGTGATTATTATAACTACGTTGATTTGCACCGTCATCATTATCGTTATCAGTGTCTAATTTTTGTTCAATAGGCTGCCATGCATTTTCTAATATTGATTTTGAACCTTTTTTGGTTGCAGAAGAGAAGTAGTCTTAAGTCCAAGCCTGTGAGGCCAACAAGCAAAAGACTAGAAGATAAATCAAGTTTTTTTTTTTTCCATTCGGTGAATCTTTACTTTTTGAAGACACAGTATCTTGCTGCTTTCACATAAAGTTTCAGCGAGCGAAAGGAGAAAGTAAAAGAAGAAACTAGCTATGCCTATAAGGCAAATGAAAGAGAGCTCAGAGCAGCACTTAGTGATAAAGACTCACATGCAGAGCTCCATAAACCAACCTCAAAAACACCACAAAACTGCTCAAAATGGCAAAGGACCACCACAACCACTCCAAGAAAGCTCCAACACTAAACCCCCAAACCAGACCTCCCCTCCTGCAAAGAATAGAGGGAGAAGGAGAGGCAGAGGTGGTAGAAAGTCTGATCAAGGGGATGTATGTATGCGGCCTAGTTCAAGGCCTTGTACCGTGGTACACAAACCTGTCTTGAATCCAATTGGTGATCTCCTGTCAACTACTTCAAACGGGCCTATCGAGACTGGTAAAAATGTTTGTGAAATGGAGATGGGTCTGGGGTTCCCAACCTCAAGCAAGTCTTTGAGTTTCGCGCGCAGGCCTGGTTATGGTCAAGTTGGTAGCAAGTGTATTGTTAAAGCCAACCATTTCCTTGCAGAGTTACCAGACAAGGACTTGAACCAGTATGATGTAAGCTCCTTTCTTTAATTGTGATGAAGGAAATATGATGTTTTTGTTTCTTTTCTTTCCTTCCTCTTTCTTTTCTTCCCCAAGTTTTGTCTAATAAATTGTGCTATATTCACCATTCGGGCCCTTAATCTGACACTGGGCACATAAATGCTGTTTTTTGTTCTCATTGTTCTCTGTTTCTTGGATGAATTCTTACGGTACTGAACATGACTGTTGATATACGCTGCTGTAGAACAGTAAAGTTTTTAATTTCTTTGCTGAAGAGAATTTATGGCATTGCAGATTTGTGGCCCGATATCTGACAGCGGGCGTGTTTAAACTGTTGTTTCTTCTTATCGTTTGCTGTTGCGTTGTAGATGAAATAGAGTGGGTTCTGTTTTTACTTCTGTACTTCCGGTGACATTTGCGAGTGCGTTAAATCTGTGGCCGTTAATTTGTTCGTTTTGCCTGTTACTTTTTTTCACCATCTGTTCCTTCTGATTCTTGCAGGTTACTATAACTCCTGAAGTGACATCAAGAAGTTTGAACAGAGCTATTATGGCCGAGCTCGTGAGGCTTTACAAAGAATCGGATTTAGGAACGAGACTGCCTGCTTATGATGGCAGAAAGAGCTTGTACCCAGCTGGTAAGCTTCCGTTTGCTTGGAAGGAGTTCGCTATTAAGCTTGTTGATGCAGAGGATGGTATCGGTGGTCCCAGGTTAGTATTTATTATCTCTGTCTTGGTTCCTTCTTTTATATTTTACTTTGTTTTTCTCTGCTGACTCAATATAAGATTGTTATTAATAAGGAATCAGAAAATTGAGGGTAGGAAGTATAAATTTAAGTTTGAGAATAAGAAAGGAAGAAGATGAGGTTCCTGTTTATCACATTAATAATACATGCTAGATTTTTCCTGTTTATTCCTTGTTATGAAGTAATTATTTGGCCCTTATAAAAATTATTCAGGAGAGAGCGAGAATACAAAGTGGTGATCAAGTTTGTTGCAAGGGCAAACCTGTTTCATTTGGGTCAATTCTTAGCTGGAAAGCGTGCTGATGCTCCGCAGGAAGCTCTACAGATTCTTGACATTGTGCTGAGAGAGCTCTCTACAAAGAGGTACAATTTCTTATTGAGTCTATTGATCAATTCAAGTTTTACCACAAGTAATTTTGTAATTCTTGGATTGAGCCTCATTATTTCATGATGTATTTTCTCTGTCAAGGTATTGCCCTGTTGGAAGATCCTTTTTTTCACCCGATATAAGAGCGCCACAGCGACTGGGTGATGGCTTGGAATCCTGGTGCGGATTTTACCAGAGTATAAGACCGACTCAAATGGGACTGTCCTTAAACATTGGTAAATTCACTACAAGAAATTGAAGCGTGTTGATAGTTTTTTTCTTTTCTTGCATCATGTTTTCTCACACAATTTCATCTTATGCTCTTTCTTTCGTTTATGTACTGTGACTTAGATATGGCCTCGGCTGCATTCATTGAGCCTCTTCCTGTGATAGAGTTTGTCGCTCAGCTTCTAGGCAAAGATGTATTGTCAAGGCCATTGTCTGATTCTGATCGAGTGAAGGTACTTAAACACGTGGAGATGATGAAGGCTGTTTTTGTTTTTAATCTCTTCGAATTTACTTTAACTTGAGTTGCCATTTGAAAACACTTTGACAGATTAAAAAGGGTCTAAGAGGAGTGAAAGTTGAAGTAACTCACAGAGGGAGTGTACGAAGAAAGTATCGTGTCTCGGGCTTGACATCTCAGCCTACAAGAGAGCTTGTGTAAGTTTTAGTTCTCTCATGCCCATGTGCTCTTTAAATTATCTGATTACTTGGGCCATTGAGGTTTTCGTTTATGTGAAAAAGGTATGGCAATTTTTAGTTGAGGTTATTCAGCATACAATTAGATCAAGGATACGGAAGATCTGCTCTAATTTTGTTTTATTCAAAGAGCTTCTGAATATTTGTGATTCCTTATGCGAGTTCATATCAAAGCTCTTCTTGTGTAGGTTTCCTGTTGATGATATCTCGACAATGAAGTCAGTTGTTGAATACTTCCAAGAGATGTATGGCTTCACCATTCAACACACACATCTACCTTGCCTGCAGGTTGGAAACCAGAAGAAAGCAAACTATCTACCCATGGAGGTAATCCAAGGTCCCTTTTTCCCTGCTCAATGCCTTGCTTTCAGCTGTCTTTCTTTAACTCGTTGAGTTTTTGTGGATTCCAAATTGGTTTTCTAGGCCTGCAAAATTGTGGAGGGGCAACGTTATACAAAACGGTTGAATGAAAGGCAAATTACCGCCCTTCTAAAAGTTACTTGTCAAAGACCCAGGGATCGGGAAAATGACATTTTGCAGGTATTTGTGGTGTTTTGACCTCGCTTCTCTTCAAGCAAATATTGTTTGTGCAGACCAAACAAGTTGGATTTGTGAATTCGAGCAACACACATCTACCACTGGAAAAATACAAACTGTGCAATCTTAGAGCTTAAAAAAACAATACCCCATGTTATGCCTTGACTGAAGTGCCACGTCATGATTTAAGCTTTGAGTTAGATACGAGGTCGATGACAGAATCTTGAGTGCTCTCGTTTTAGTTGGACTAGAACTGACATAGATGGAATAACCGCTGTCATTTCCATGTTAAAATTAAATTTTACACCTGTTCTCAAAGAAGCATGCAATGTTGCTAGAAATTAGCATTTGGTCTATAGTGTCCTTTGGTATTGCATTAATGTTTTGCTTTTTTTTTTTTTTTTCCTATTTTAATCTTTTAACACTGCACTTTCAAACACAAGCAGACTGTTCAGCATAATGCTTATGATCAAGACCCCTATGCAAAGGAGTTTGGGATCAAAATCAGTGAAAAGCTTGCTTCTGTTGAGGCTCGAATTCTCCCTGCCCCTTGGGTAAGTATAAAGTCTTTGATTGATTTAGAGGAAAATGGTATTGTTTCTTGTTCATCATCTAATGGACATGAACCTCTAGCTGAAATATCATGAAACTGGAAAAGAAAAGGATTGCTTGCCTCAATTCGGGCAATGGAATATGATGAACAAGGTATTACACTGGTACATTAATCATGGACTTCTTTTTTTTTTCCTTTCATCTTGGGTGATATGATGTTATACTCTAAAGCTGCAAATGGACCCTGAATACTGGAGTTTTTTAAGAATACTTTTTAGGAAGGAGAAATAAAGTGTTTTATGTTGTTGTGAACTTAATACTTCTTCTCTGAAGAATTCAGAGTTTCAACAGCGCCATCATTTTCATTTGATTTGACTCCTATTCATTTGATGCCTTCTAACAATGATCTTATGTCTACTGATTCACATATACGTAGAAAATGATTAATGGAATGACTGTAAGCCGGTGGGCATGTATCAACTTCTCAAGGAGTGTGCAAGAGAGTGTTGCTCGTGGCTTTTGCAATGAACTTGCCCAAATGTGTCAAGTTTCTGGAATGGTACACTGCCTTTCAACACTCATCCTCCCTTTTCCTTGCCAATTATTAAGTAGATGATTTGTTTCTGTTTTTAGGAATTCAATTCAGAGCCTGTGATCCCTATCTACAGTGCCAGGCCTGAGCATGTAGAGAAAGCTTTGAAGCACGTCTATCATGCATACACAAACAAAACCAAGGGAAAAGAGCTAGAGCTTCTCTTAGCTATTCTACCTGACAACAATGGGTCCCTCTATGGTATGCCATTTGTGATGAGGATTTAATTGCTGTGATCTATGAAGTTGTCTTATGCTTATTTTTTGTTTTTATCCTTTTGTTGAATTCACAAAAAAAAAAACAATGAACAGCTCAGTACTTGAATTTTGTAACATATGACCTCTCTTTTGTAGGTGATCTGAAGCGAATATGCGAAACTGATCTTGGTTTAATATCTCAATGCTGTCTCTCGAAACATGTGTTCAAGATCAGCAAGCAGTACTTGGCAAATGTGTCCCTCAAGATCAATGTGAAAAGTTTGAATTGTTTTTTTTTTATTTTTTTCATAATATCATCGGTGAAATTTCTTCCTCGGCCGTAGTTCACTCTCTTTCTCTCGCTCTTTCCAGCCGGCAGCAGCAGCTCCAGCAGCCCGCCCCTTCCTAGCTTCAGCAAGGCAGCAACTTCAAGCTAGTAAGTGTCATCCATTTGTTTTTCTCTCAATCTTCTGAGATTTATGTGTTTCTAATTTTTTTTCTTGATTTTTTTGTTCGATTTTAACGTGTTTCGGTGCCTGAGATTTGATGTTTTTTTTTTTTTGTTTAAATGATTGATTTGGGTAAATAGAGCAGATTGTTTGCTCTCACTTATATTCTGGAGATGCTAAAGAAAAGAAGGTCTGATTTGGTGTTACGATTTGCTGAGAAAATAAGGAATCAATAGCTCGGATTAGGTCTTGTAATTTTGAGGCTAAGAGAGGGAGTTTCTTATAAAATGTAGCGTTTTTTCAAGTTATGGTGTGATTTTGCTGTTTCCATAGGGTGATCTGTTTTTGTCACTATAAAGTTTTGGAGAAAAAACTAAAAACTTTTGAGCCATTTATGTATGTGGCTTCATTGTAACAGCTCATAGCTTCAATATATAGGTAAAATGAGCAGCTAAAGCATGAGATGATAGAGACTCAAACTATGTGAGACTCATGAACCGCCCCCATTAAGTTATGGAATAGGCAAGCAGAAATTATTGCCATTGTAATCACAAAGAACCTGCAGTAATCAATAATTCCTCAGTCAGTGCAGAAGTTGGTTTCTATGATCTGAATTCTCAATACTGTTTAACAGGAAATCTATAGTAAAAACTGCAATGTGGTATCTAAAACTGGTAAGCAGATATTAGCCTTGGTATTAACTAAACATCAATAAAAGATTGGCTTACTGAGAAGTGGGAAGATGATCATAAATGGCTTGAAATTAGAATAACTGAGTGAAGGGAAGGGTCTGACCTCGAGTACCCATTGTGACAGTGGCAGGTAGAGCTGCTATTACAGAACCTAGCCTCAAAACAAAGTCAAATATAACGAGCCCCTTGTAATCTACCCTTTCATGGGTTTAAGCTCCTACTAGAGGTGCTATTCCTTTAGCAACAACTCTTATTTCAGAAGGAATATCAACTATAGATGACATTTTATAGCTTAGAAGGACTGAGAGAAGAAAGATGTCAAGCCTGTGATGAGAACGGTTGGATTGGAAAGACTCGAAAAGCTTGTGATGGAATAGAATGAGCTGTAGAGCCTTTTGTCCCTTGGTTCTTAAAGTTTATATATTTATTTCATTTGTTTAGATTTTTGAAGGATACTTAAAAAATGAGGCCAAGATGGAAAGGAAAAGGTGCAGAAGCTAAAGCACTTGCAGATCCCATGTCAGAAATAGTCTCACAGCTTCAATCTTCTCTTCTTCAGTCAAATGCATGTGCGTTACTCTCAGGTTGCAGTGTGCTTCTTGCAGTGGAAACAGAACAGACTAAGCTTCTCACGCGGGCATGTTTCGGTAAACCCATTATTTGAAAGCTGAGAAAGATAAGCAATGGTTTCAGTTGGGTTTGGAGGAAGCATTTTATTTGTGTTATTCTTTAAAATGTTTAAAGATTGCTGGTGAAGATAATTTTGTTAAAAACGATGTAGATTTGTGGTTGTATATGAAATTGAAAAAGGAAAAATTCCCGGATTTTTATAAGGCTTATTCCCATCTTCGAATGAAAAACTGGGTTCTCAGGCCAGGGTTACAGTACGGTGTGGATTTCGTTGCTTACCGGCATCATCCATCTATGGTACATTCAGAATATGTTGTGATTGTTTAATCAGAAGAAAAGGATGCTGGGAGATTGAGGGTGTGGTCTGATTTCCATTGCACTATTAGACTTTGTGGAAGTGTTGCGAAAACATTGTTAATGCTGAATGTTGACAAAAATGGTCACGGTGCTATCTCTCCATCTTGTTTGGAGAGATACTCTGTTGAGGAGTGCACAATCACGAGATGGAGTCCAGAACAAAGCCGTAATGATCAGAAAACCTCAGAAAATGGAGCGAAGCAAGATCAGCTTTCAAATATCTGTGTTTCTGCATAAACTGAGTATCAGGTTAGAAAGTGCCTAGTATTTTGTAGTAGATTTCAAATAATGGGTTTACCGAAACATGCCCGCGTGAGAAGCTCAGTCTGTTCTGTTTCCACTGCAAGAAGCACACTGCAACCTGAGAGTAACGCACATGCATTTGACTGAAGAAGAGAAGATTGAAGCTGTGAGACTATTTCTGACATGGGATCTGCAAGTGCTTTAGCTTCTGCACCTTTTCCTTTCCATCTTGGCCTCATTTTTTAAGTATCCTTCAAAAATCTGAACAAATGAAATAGATATATAAACTTTAAGAACCAAGGGACAAAAGGCTCTACAGCTCATTCTATTCCATCACAAGCTTTTCAAGTCTTTCCAATCCAACCGTTCTCATCACAGGCTTGACATCTTTCTTCTCTCAGTCCTTCTAAGCTATAAAATGTCATCTATAGTTGATATTCCTTCTGAAATAAGAGTTGTTGCTAAAGGAATAGCACCTCTAGTAGGAGCTTAAACCCATGAAAGGGTAGATTACAAGGAGCTCGTTATATTTGACTTTGTTTTGAGGCTAGGTTCTGTAATAGCAGCTCTACCTGCCACTGTCACAATGAGTACTCGAGGTCAGACCCTTCACTCAGTTATTCCAATTTCAAGCCATTTATGATCATCTTCCTACTTCTCAGTAAGCCAATCTTTTATTGATGTTTAGTTAATACCAAGGCTAATATCTGCTTACCAGTTTTAGATACCACATTGCAGTTTTTACTATAGATTTCCTGTTAAACAGTATTGAGAATTCAGATCATAGAAACCAACTTCTGCACTGACTGAGGAATTATTGATTACTGCAGGTTCTTTGTGATTACAATGGCAATAATTTCTGCTTGCCTATTCCATAACTTAATGGGGGCGGTTCATGAGTCTCACATAGTTTGAGTCTCTATCATCTCATGCTTTAGCTGCTCATTTTACCTATATATTGAAGCTATGAGCTGTTACAATGAAGCCACATACATAAATGGCTCAAAAGTTTTTAGTTTTTTCTCCAAAACTTTATAGTGACAAAAACAGATCACCCTATGGAAACAGCAAAATCACACCATAACTTGAAAAAACGCTACATTTTATAAGAAACTCCCTCTCTTAGCCTCAAAATTACAAGACCTAATCCGAGCTATTGATTCCTTATTTTCTCAGCAAATCGTAACACCAAATCAGACCTTCTTTTCTTTAGCATCTCCAGAATATAAGTGAGAGCAAACAATCTGCTCTATTTACCCAAATCAATCATTTAAACAAAAAAAAAAACACATCAAATCTCAGGCACCGAAACACGTTAAAATCGAACAAAAAAATCAAGAAGAAAAATTAGAAACACATAAATCTCAGAAGATCGAGAAAAAAACAAATGGATGACACTTACTAGCTTGAAGTTGCTGCCTTGCTGAAGCTAGGAAAAGGGGCGGGCTGCTGCTGCCGGCTGGAAAGAGCGAGAGAAAGAGAGTGAACGACGGCCGAGGAAGAAATTTCACCATAAATTTTATATATATATACTATGGTTGAAATTGCTCTCTCTTGTCTGAATAGAAATGCAAAATCAAGGACTGTAATTGGTCATTGTTTGAAGCAATGACACGCTTATAACTCATATTATCAGCAACAATAATTATTAATTAGACGCAATATCAACCTTATTGCTTGAAAATCTTGGTTTTTCTTTTTTCATATTTTTTTTATGTGAAAAGAAATATTTTTAATGTATGTTTAAATAAAACAATTCTGAAAATTAACGACAACAACATACCAAACACGTCTCACGAAAGCAATAAGAACATCAAACATAAAGTCCCAATTGATCAAGCAGCGAATGCCTTCGCGTGAAAAAGCTGAAGAGAAGAGACTGCTTGTGTGAGCTGGGATTGATCGGAAGGATGGGACTTTAGGACTTTGTGGCGGCCCTGGTTAGTATTTTTAGAAAGCTAAAATTCGCTGAAATTGTAACGATACCGTAGCACTGTTTTTCAGCAAATTTCATCTTGATTTTTCACTAAAACTAATAAAATGATGCTTTCCTGAGAAAGTTACACATTGAGTATTACACATCTTCATTTTCTACATGTCAAATGCAGGGTTTTCATCTTGTTTATATATATATATATATATTTTTAGATATTTTTAATGTGTCAATGTTAAAAATATTTTTTTTTCAAAAAACATAATATTTTGATGTATTTCTAAACAATTGTTTTTGTAAAAAGCAATTACATGTTGTTCAAGGCCATCACAATAGGAAGACCAGCTCCGTGATCAAAATTTGACTAGCATGTTATCTGGCATGAGAATAGAAAATAAAAAACAGATAAGTCATAAATTACACAAGCATTGTAAAAGCAGTTAACCAAAATACTAGGCACTTTCTAACCGGATACTCAGTTTATGCAGAAACACAGATATTTGAAAGCTGATCTTAGTTCACTCCATTTTCTGAGGTTTTCTGATCATTACGGCTTTGTTCTGGACTCCATCTCGTGATTGTGCACTCCTCAACAGAGTATCTCTCCAAACAAGATGGAGAGATAGCACCGTGACCATTTTTGTCAACATTCAGCATTAACAATGTTTTCGCAACACTTCCACAAAGTCTAATAGTGCAATGGAAATCAGACCACACCCTCAATCTCCCAGCATCCCCTTCTTCTGATAAAACAATCACAACATATTCTGAATGTACCATAGATGGATGATGTCGGTAAGCAACGAAATCCACATCGTACTGTAACCCTGGCCTGAGAACCCAGTTTTTCATTCGAAGATGGGAATAAGCCTTATAAAAATCCGGGAATTTTTCCTTTTTCAATTTCATATACAACCACAAATCTACATCGTTTTTAACAAAATTATCTTCACCAGCAATCTTTAAACATTTTAAAGAATAACACAAATAAAATGCTTCCTCCAAACCCAACTGAAACCATTGCTTATCTTTCTCAGCTTTCAAATAATGGGTTTACCGAAACATGCCCGCGTGAGAAGCTCAGTCTGTTCTGTTTCCACTGCAAGAAGCACACTGCAACCTGAGAGTAACGCACATGCATTTGACTGAAGAAGAGAAGATTGAAGCTGTGAGACTATTTCTGACATGGGATCTGCAAGTGCTTTAGCTTCTGCACCTTTTCCTTTCCATCTTGGCCTCATTTTTTAAGTATCCTTCAAAAATCTGAACAAATGAAATAGATATATAAACTTTAAGAACCAAGGGACAAAAGGCTCTACAGCTCATTCTATTCCATCACAAGCTTTTCGAGTCTTTCCAATCCAACCGTTCTCATCACAGGCTTGACATCTTTCTTCTCTCAGTCCTTCTAAGCTATAAAATGTCATCTATAGTTGATATTCTTTCTGAAATAAGAGCTGTTGCTAAAGGAATAGCACCTCTAGTAGGAGCTTAAACCCATGAAAGGGTAGATTACAAGGGGCTCGTTATATTTGACTTTGTTTTGAGGCTAGGTTCTGTAATAGCAGCTCTACCTGCCACTGTCACAATGGGTACTCGAGGTCAGACCCTTCCCTTCACTCAGTTATTCCAATTTCAAGCCATTTATGATCATCTTCCCACTTCTCAGTAAGCCAATCTTTTATTGATGTTTAGTTAATACCAAGGCTAATATCTGCTTACCAGTTTTAGATACTTAGATACCACATTGCAGTTTTTACTATAGGTTTCTTGTTAAACAGTATTGAAGCGTTGAATTCAGATCATAGAAACCAACTTCTGCACTGACTGAGGAATTATTGATTACTGCAGGTTCTTTGTGATTACAATGGCAATAATTTCTGCTTGCCTATTCCATAACTTAATGGGGGCGGTTCATGAGTCTCACATAGTTTGAGTCTCTATCATCTCATGCTTTAGCTGCTCATTTTACCTATATATTGAAGCTATGAGCTGTTACAATGAAGCCACATACATAAATGGCTCAAAAGTTTTTAGTTTTTTCTCCAAATGACAAAAACAGATCAGATCACCCTATGGAAACAGCAAAATCACACCATAACTTGCAAAAACGCTACATTTTATAAGAAACTCCCTCTCTTAGCCTCAAAATTACAAGACCTAATTCGAGCTATTGATTCCTTATTTTCTCAGCAAACCGTAAAACCAAATCAGACCTTCTATTCTTTAGCATCTCCAGAATATAAGTGAGAGCAAACAATCTGCTCTATTTACCCAAATCAATCATTTAAACAAAAAAAAACATCAAATCTCAGGCACCGAAACACGTTAAAATCGAACAAAAAAATCAAGAAGAAAAATTATAAACACATAAATCTCAGAAGATCGAGAGAAAAACAAATGGATGACACTTACTAGCTTGAAGTTGCTGCCTTGCTGAAGCTAGGAAGGGGCGGGCTGCTGGAGCTGCTGCTGCCGGCTGGAAAGAGCGAGAGAAAGAGAGTGAACTACGGCCGAGGAAGAAATTTCACCGATGATATTATGAAAAAAATAAAATACAAAACAATTCAAACTTTTCACCTCGTGTCGTGTTTTGAAATAAAACTACGTGGATTCTTTTCTTTTCTGCCCGTCCTCCCTTTTAACTTTATAAAGCTATATGGGCTTGAAGCCCAATATCTCATTTATAAAATTGTATCCTGGTCAGCCTTGTAATCACGGGCCATTATTGTTGCTTGACAGAAAAGGAAAAGAACAGAAAAATATCTGACCTTAGGGAGAGGGAGAGAGTATAAAACGGGAGGTGAAGAAACGGATAACATCCCGCGCTCCTATTCTCAACCTGACAACTCTTATCTCCTTCACTTCTACTGCTAATTAGAAGACACAACTACTTAGCTTCTAAGCACTTACTCTGTTAGTGCAATAACACACACAGTCTTAAAACCCTTTGTTAATAAAAGAAACAAAGAAAAGTTTTGCTCTCTTCCTTTAAGGACTTGGAACTTTACTTGTACACAGTATCCAAGAAACCAACACGGGTAAGTTTTGTTTCTCTTATGTACACATTCTTGAGACTTGGATTTTTTCCACGGGGTTATCTGCTTGTAAATGAATTATATATCCGTGGTTTTACTTGCCTTTGATAGGTTACGGTGATTTTTTTTTGGTTTTTGGATGATTATTGATTCATTGAGTGTTCTTTGGTGTCCTGTTGTATTTTACTACTAAAGGTGTATTTATTTTGATTCATTTATTGCTATTGAGTTGGTTTTTGGCGGGATTTTTCTTTGTAAGGGATAAAAGGGTTGTTTGGTGATTATATGTCAGTGTCTCTATCCAATGGTCTCGTATTTGATTTTGTTGGAACTTTTATTCGCAGGCAAAGATATTTGAAAATGGAAAATGGAGTTGATCGAGTTGTTGATGAGACGCTATTAGAAAATAACATCAATGTTAACAATGAAGTTTCTAGGGATAAGGTGGAGGGTAAATATGAGGTTTTGGGTGGTGAGACGGAGGGAAAAAATGAGTTGTCGGGGGATAAGGTAGAGGGGAAGGTTGTGGTGGCGTCCAGTGAATCGAAGGATTTGAAAGATGTAGTTTTTGTGGAGGCACTTGAGTCACCTGAGAAATTGTACGAAGAGGGAGTGAAGTTTGAGTAAGATGGCGGTGTTAAGAGTGTTGGTGACTTGAGTTTGGTGGTTGGGAATGCAAATTTGGACGTGGGAAATGAAATGGGGAAATTTGAGGCACATGAGTCAGATGGTGGTGATTCCGGCCTAGTGGTTGCATTTGGGAAATCGGATGTGGGAAATGTGATGGACAAATTTGAAGAGCCAGTTTCTGTTCCTGCTGAGCCTGGGATTCCTGAGGGGTTGACTGAGGTGGTTGGTGAAGAGAAGGTGGTGGATTCAGTAGGTGGGGAGGGTGTCCATAAGATTGACGAGGGAGGGACTGTTGTGGAAGTGGAGGGCTGCGTGTTGAATGGAGGGGAGGTTGTTTCCGAGATTTCTGGTGATGGAGGAGTAGAGGCTTTGAAGGGTGAGGTTGTGGTGAATGCTATGCAGAAAATTGAATCAAGTGAGGAGAATCTCCCTGAGGATAGTAAGAGAGAGGAAATCAAAGAGGATGGTTCAGTTGAGCTTCAAGACAGAAAAGGTGAAGGACTTCGTGAGAATCCGGCGAAAGTCGAGACAGAAGATCAGGATGACAAAAGTGGGGAATTGATAGGGAATTCAGCTGGCCTTGATTTGGAGGACGAGGTTCGCAAGGGTGAGCATCCAAAGGGCATTTCAGCAGCTGTTGACACATAACACGGATATACCAGCAATGGAGACTTGAAAGATACTCTAGCTTCAATGGATCCAGAGCATCATGAGGAAACTCCTAAACTGACAGCTACTTCAGCCGTCCCACTTACATCCCTGGAAGAATCAATGGCGGTAGCAGAAACCGCAAGCTTAAGCTCATTAGATAAGTGTGTGAATGAGAAAAATGAAGACATTCAGGCTGATACTGCTAATTTGAGAGCAGAGGATAACAAGGATTCTGAACCAGAGCATGCTGTTGAAAAAGCTAATGATGTTGGCCAGAACAATATTGTGTCCGAGGGCCCTGAAAGGATTGCAGAAACATATCAAGAGAAGCAAAACACTCTAGTAAATAAAGAAGGTGAAAGTCACCCTGAACCTAAGTTTGCTCCTTTATCTGGAAAATCTTTGAGTCCTGCTCCCCCTCATTCTCACCCAGCTGGCCTTGGGCGTGCTGCCCCACTCTTGGAACCTGCAACTAGGGCAATGCAGCAGTTGCGTGCTAATGGAGCCATGTCTCACATGCGCTCTCAACAGCTTGATGACCCTACTAATGGGGAGTCAAAGGAGCAAGATGAGACTCATGAAAAACTTAAGATGATTAGGGTGAAATTTTTGCGGCTAGTGCATAGGCTTTGATTGGCTCCCAATGAAACTGTGGTGGCACAGGTTTTATACAGATTGGGAATTGTTGAGCAGCTGCGAGGGAGAAATCGAGGTCGCATTGGCACCTTAAGTTTTGATCCTGCAAGTGCCATGGCAGGACAGCTCGAGGCAGATGGGCAGGAACCCCTTGATTTCTCCTGCACAATTATGGTTCTTGGAAAGACTGGGGTTGGTAAAAGTGCCACTATCAATTCGATATTTGATGAAGCCAAGTTGCCCACCAATGCTTTTCAATCTGGTACAAAAATGGTTCAGGATGTTGTGGGAACTGTTCAGGGGATCAAGCTAAGGGTCATTGACACACCAGGCCTCCTTCCTTCCGGGTCTGACCAGCGACAGAATGAGAAAATCCTTCACTCAGTGAAAAACTTTATCAAGAATACTCCTCCAGATATTTTGTTATATTTTGATAGGTTGGACATGCAGAGGAAGGATTTTGGTGATCTGCCCCTGCTGAGAACCATCACCAAGATATTTGGTCCATCTATATGGCAAAATGCAATTGTTGTCCTCAGTCATGCTGCTTCTGCTCCACCTGATAGTCCACAAGGTACCGTTTCAAGTTATGATATGTTTGTAACTCAACGTTCTCATGTTGTTCAACAAACAATTCGTCAGGCAGCAGGTGATATGTGGCTTGTAAATCCCGTTTCGTTAGTTGAGAATCACCCTGCATGTAGAAGAAATAGGGCAGGGTATAGAGTGTTGCCTAATGGCCAGGTTTGGAAGCCTCAATTGTTGCTACTTTCCTTTGCATCAAAAATCCTGGCTGAAGCAAACACTGTATTGAAGGTTCAAGATAGTCCAGTTAAGAAGCAATTTGCAACTCGGTCAAGAGCTCCTCCTTTACCATACCTGCTGTCATCTCTTCTCCGGTCAAGACCACAAGTTAAGCTACCTGAGGAACAATTTGGTGACGAGGATGGTTTAGATGATGATCTAGACGAGTCATCAGATTCTGAGGATGAGTCTGAATATGATGATTTACCACCATTTAAAAGTTTATCGAAAGCCCAGGTGGCAAAGCTTACTAAAGCTCAGAAGACTGCATATTTTGATGAGTTAGAGTACAGGGAGAGACTTTTTATGAAGAAACAGTTGAAGGAAGAGAAAAGGCGACAAAGGATGATGAAGAAAACTGCAGCGGCAAGCAATCCTCTGCCTAGTGACTACGGTGAAAATGCAGAAGAAGAAAGTGAAGGTCCTGCATCTGTGCCAGTTCCAATGCCAGATTTATCCTTACATGCTTCTTTTGACTCTGATTATCCTTCCCACCGGTACCGTTATCTTGATAACTCTAATCAGTGGCTTGTAAGGCCAGTTCTTGATACACATGGCTGGGATCATGATGTTGGCTATGAAGGTATAAATGTGGAGAGATTATTTGTAGTTAAAGACAAGATTCCTGTATCCTTTTCTGGCCAGGTAACGAAGGACAAGAAGGATGCCAATGCTCAAATGCAATTAGCAAGCTCTATAAAGCACGGGGAAGGGAAATCAACTTCACTAGGTTTTGATATGCAGACTTTGGGAAGGGACTTGGGCTATACTTTACATAGTGAGACAAGGTTCATTAATTTTAGGAAGAACAAAGCAACTGCTGGTCTTTCGGTTACTCTATTGGGTGATGCCTTAACAACTGGAGTGAAAGTTGAGGACAAAGTGATTGCTAATAAGCGGTTCCAAATGGTCGTGTCTGGTGGTGCAATGACTGGTCAGGGTGATGTAGCATACGGTGGTGGTCTGGAGGCCCACCTGAGAGATGAAGATTATCCTCTGGGTCGTTCGCTATCAACTCTTGGACACTCTGTTGTAGATTGGCATGGAGTTCTAGCTGTTGGTTGCAATATACAATCTCAGGTTCCAATTGGAAGGTCTACAAACTTGATTGCCCGTGCCAATTTGAATAACAAGGGTGCAGGACAATTCAGTATTCGCATAAATAGTTCAGAACACCTCCAACTAGCTCTGGCAGGTCTCATTCCTCTATTGAGGAAGCTTTTTGACTATCATCAAGAAATGCAGTTTGGACAATGAAGAAAACTGGCTACTTCTTTTCTTGCAGTAACCAAGCTCTGACAGGAAATGTCCGAGTTCGCCACGTTGTGATGTCATTCATTAGAATGAGCAAACCTAAGCTTCCCTTTTTGTACTGCTGTTTTTTCTGCTGTTGGATTTCAACATCGTGTTACCTTGATAACATTCACTGAAGCAGTTTTGTTAGATATTTTCATACGGTGGTTTTTGTTCCCTCTACACCACTGAGCCAAACAATGTTTCTATTTCACTCATGCATCTGTCTAGCTATTTATTCCATCTACATTGGTGTCCAGCACTTGCATTTACCATCTGTTACTATTTATTCCATCTAGTTTAATATTTTCGTAGAAAGTTACTCGAAGCTTTTATCTTGGAATTGTGTGCTGTTAATCCTCACCAGTCTACGGGCCAATCCTGCTTTCTGCCAAGTGAACTTTACTGATGCCTTTGGCCTGCAACTGTGCTATCAATGTTCGCAAAATCAGAATTCCGGTTTCAAAATGCTACCTTCAAATAATGGTTCCACTTCCAACAGATGACACCATGGCAAGTTCCAGCCTTAGGGAAATCTAAATGCAATGTTACTGCATCTTGGATAAGCAGACCAAGAATAGTGTTTAGTGATGAACATGGTTTTGTTCTTGCAGCAAAATCTGTTTTCTGCAGAGATGTCCCTAGAACTAAGTGATGGGGGCCATGGCTACAAAGGAGGGGCTTTGTCGGGAAAAAGATGGGTGGATAATGGAGATATTCAAGTTGGAAACTGTCTCGAGTTGATTCGTGATGTTCAACAGACGATATGGGGAATTTGATGTGTTGTAGCTTAGTCACTTTTGTTAAAAAAATAATATAAATTATATTTTAAGAAATTTGATTTAGTTGAACCAGATTCTCTGATATGATATTAAGATTTAAACGACGAATCAGCCATCAATCTCACTATCCCTATTTTCATAAGCTCCTAAAATCAACCGAATCTTTGACTATTTTGTTATGATCTGTATTTCTTACATGTTCGTTGGCTTAGAGAGGCTCATATTCATGGCTAAACAGGGGGAAAAAGGGACATGTTTTTTTCTTTCAGTCAAGAGAACCATGTTTACTTTTGTTGATACCTTCACTGTCTGCTTCCAATAATTGGAAAGAGGCCAACAAGAACCCCGTTGACGCAGAAGGATTCTTACGTCCATCACTAGCTTGAGATTTAAAGATTTAATACAGTTTGAGTTTGAGTTTGAGAATATGGTTTAAGTTGTTTTAAAAAAAAAAAATTATTTAAAAATATATTAAATTAATTGTTTTTTTTAAAAAAATTATTATTGATATAATTACATTAAAATAATATAAAAACACAAAAAATATTAAAAAATTAAAAATTATATATATATATATATATTTAAAATCACTTTTGAAACATATTGTAAAACATCTCCTTAATTACATAAGCAACCATGCGTTGTCGCAGATGCGTTTATGAAACCTGTTTTTTAACATTTAATTAATTTTTAAAATCTAAGCTGATGAAATTAAATAAATCAACATTAGTTGTGAGCTTTTTAATTAAATATGTGTTTTGTAGTTTTAATCTCATGTATGTTTTGTTTTTAGTTAAATATATATATCATGGATATGCTTGGTTTTAATAAATAAATAAAATAAACAAAACATACATGCAATTAATTATTTATATACCTAAACAATATCTAATTAAAACAATAATAATTAAAGAGAGAGGGGCTGGAATCGATGTCGAAAGGGTGTTTTGTACTGAAAGAGTGGTTAATTTTAATATTAAAAAACTTTATTATTCTCAACTTTATATTTATTTATTTATTATTGTCACGCATCAACGTGATTTTGAACATCAAAACATTCCCAAGAACCATGATCAATTTTGAAATGAGACATGATCAGCTGAAAAATAATATAAACTTAAATTTTTAACTATCAAAGTACTGTTATTTAGAAATCTTTTTCCTTTGTGTGTTGATCTAAGGTTAGTAATGATTTGTTTTTTTAGACATGATATGTATTCCAGTGTTATTGTCATTAAGTTTTTTAAAAGAATACATCTTAAATTCATCAATTATCAATCATCAAACTTCATGAAAGATTATGTAACAATAGTTATTATTCAGGTATTTTTGAAAAATTAATGATCAAGAAAAAATCAAAATTATTATAAAAATAACCACTATTTTATATGAGGTTGGGTGATATAAATAGTTATTGATTATCCAGATAAAATTAATACTGGAAAAATATAAAACAGTAGATAGCAAGAAAAAAAAAAACCTGAAAATAAAGGCCTCGCCCATTAGGCTTGATGGCAACTAGGCCTAAGCACTTAGGCTGGACACATCCAGAGACATTAAAAAAAAAAACTAAGGATGTTTTTGAGATTGTGTTTTGAAAGATATTTAAAAAAATATATATTTCTATTTTTTATTTTAAATTATTTTTTTTGATATATTTAGATCATTTTGATGTGCTAATATCAAAAATATATTTTTTAAAAAATAAATAAAAGATCAAGTTAATATATTTTTGAATAAAAAATATTTTTAAAAGCAACTTCAACTACACTCCAAACAGGCACCACGTACTGACAGAAATTTGGGATTGTGTTTTACATTGTGTTTCTTAAGAAATTTTTTTTAAGAATTATTATTTTTTATTATTTTTTATGTTGATATTAAAAAAATATTTTAAAAATAAATGATATTATACTCTAAACACTCAATAAAATATATATTTTTTAATAGACATCCTAAAATCATCTCTCGAACAAATGTATATGCTTATTTTGAAATTTAAAACACGTTCTAATCAACCCTAAAAATCTGAAAAATCAAAGCACTCCCCTCTGTCTCCTGCCTTTTCTCTCCGATCTCCCTACATCCAGGGACCTTATTGTAATACAAATAAAGTTTAGAGATTGTTTAGTGAAAACCTAGAAATTCCGTAACCAAAGTAAGAATAAAATATAAAAAATCCAAAAAAAAAAACAATAACTTTTTTTTTTTTTTTTGGAAAACCTACAGTTTAAAGCTAAAAAAACTAGCCTCAAACAACAACCTTTTGTCCACTGGGGGAAGGCTTACCTTAAGCAAAACCCATTTTATTTTAGTTTTTTTATAAATATAATATAATTAAAGGACATGGTAGAAATACTGAGTATTATATTAATTATATATAGACAGACGGATCTCCCAGGGAGGCCAAGTTGGCCTAGTTGAAACCAAATTGAATAATCCTAGGCTGGCTATGTACACGATGTACCATGGAAGTTCATGCATGGCAGCCTAAAAACTTATTTCTTGTGCACCGTAATTTCTTTCTTTGCCCTGGAAAAAAAAAATCTCAAGCTTCTCCCTGTCCAGGAACAATGTACTCGAACTCTACCCTTCAACTACTATTCTAGGTTTCCAATGAATGCTATAGTGAGTTGCTTCGAATACAAGGAAGTACTGATGAAGCTTCGTTTTCAACTTGGAATAAGTCTGTTAGTACTAAATTTTAAAAATATTTTTAAAAAAGTTTAATTATTTTTATTTTAAAAAAATTAATTTAAAATAAAATAATCAGATTTTAAAAAAAATATTTTTAAAATGAAAAAAAGAACTTCACCCTGAAATATCAAAGTTGAAGCAACTTGAAATACTTTTCCCCCCCGTCTCTCTGGACCCTATCCAGTATATCTACATTGTTTTCTTTTACATGGACCACCGATCTACCCATCCAAATTTCCTTGATAGGTTCCTTGCATCGATTCTATTTGATTGATAAACATAATAAACATATCGAAGTGTTTTTGTCTTTGCCTGTTTGAATATCTTACTTCAGCAATCTATTCCTTTCTCTTTCTTGTTTTTCTTCCATTATTGGACCGTGATAATTTACACTGAAAGTTTTTTTTTTTTTGAGGAAACTCTTTGTTTAGATATTTTTTACAAGTTTGAATTAAATAAATAAAATCTTGACTACCTCGTGTATTTTATAATATGAACATGTCCCAGCTCAAATTTAAGACCAGCAAAATAGATCTAAATTTTTTTATCACAAGCGAAAGTTGTTTTGACTAAAGTTTTTATAGCATGTATATTTTCCGGTTCAACTCAGTTGTTATTACTAAAAAGGGGATTGAACTTAATTAAATTTTTATATAATATATTAATCACTGGTGTCTAATTAATCTAGATTTTCATAAATTCAATGGGGTCTAGTATATGAATAGTGTTTGGAGTTTGATAATGGATCTTATAGGTGTTGAATCATGCAAAAAAAAAAAAATATTTATATTGCAAACGATTAAAATAAGAATTTAATTAAGATCTTTTGTAAGGAGATAAACATTAAAATCAGTTGAATTGAATATTAATTCTTTAATGACATGAAATAAAAACTCTATAGATTAGATGAACACGTACTTACAAATATATCCGATGCAATGATCTAGTTGGGTCTCCATGAGATAGAAAATGATTATTTTTTCTTTTCAAAATCACATAAAAATGTTTAAAGGTCACAAATAATAACCCTTCCCACTATCATAAATCATAAGGATAATAATAAGCAATTAAGCCATGACTATGTAATAAACCATTTTTTTATTGTGCACGATATCTTTGACACTATGTAATAAATCACTCTATTTGTGTAATTTGCATAGTAAATTTTGAGTTCAAATTAGGACGTGTACTCTTTATAAAAATAAAAAACAGTTAGAATTTTATTCACTCATTATCTTTTACACGCATTAAAGCTTATTATTTTATGTTTAACGAGCAATCTTTTAACATTTTGTGTTTGTTTGGACTGTATTTGAGGTTATTTTTTAAAAAATATTTTTGATATCAATACATGAAATTAATCTAAAAATACAAAAAAAAATCAATTTAAAATAAAAATAATTTTTTTATTTATTTCTGGAAAAGCAATATATAAGTGATCAATGGGCACAAGAGAAACAAGACAATTGTTAACATATCACTAGTCTCCCTCGTCAATCAAATCACCTCGAACTGCCCCAACACTCCATATGTCGATGTCGGGTCTCTTGCTAGAGCTGTTTTTTTTTTCATTTCTCTTACAGGTTCCGTTTTGGAAATCACATGAAAAGTGATTTTCAAAAAAAAAAAAAAAAATTTTTTTTTAATGTTTTTAGATATTTTAATATGTTAATATTAAAAATATTTTTTTAAAAAATAAAAAAATATTATATTAATATATATTTTTTAATAAAAAAACACTTTGAAAAACAATTTTATGGTTGTAAGAGAATGTTTAACATTGCGAGTTTGTTTTTTAAAATATTTTTTTTAATTTTTAAAAAAATTATTTTAACATCAATATATAAAAACATTGTAAAAATATATATAAAATTAATTTAAAATAATAAAATTAATTTCTCAAACAAAATCTAAATTGTTCCCTTGACTGTTTGTGAATATTATAATATTTTTTTAAATTCTTAATAGGTATATGTTAAAATTATTAATTTAATATTTTTTCAAGATAAATATATTTTTAAAACTAATTAAAACAATATCAAATTCAATGTTAAATAGAAACTAAATCCACAGTACTTCTACGTTAGTTTGTGTTCAGTATTATTATGATGTAAAATATTTTTTTATTTGAAATATATATATATATATATATATTTTAAATAAATATTATTAAAAAACATAACACCTTAAAATAAAAAATATATTTTAACTGCCTTTACTCCTAATTTTACAAGTAAATCCACGTCAGCAAGATTTTGGGTCTTTCAACGAATATCAAAGCAATCAGTGAAACCCCAATAAAAAATTCGTCCACCGTCAGATGAAAAAAACTCAATATCTCCAAATCTCCACCGTCCGATAAAAAAATTCTTATCTCCTTAATAGTTAATTCACCAAACTAGCTAAACCATAGCACCTGCTGCCAGTAGATTATACATATAAGATTCGTTCACTGGCTCTCTCTCTCAAAATCACTCGCTCTCTCTCTGAAGTAAACAAGGTAAGTACACTGGAATAATTTTTTCCCCTTATGTTCTAGTTTTTTAATTATGTTTTTGTATTGTTTTAATCGCATTTTTATGTTTGTTTTTCATTTTTTTGCAAAGCCCTAGTGGAAACATGTTAAAGGTTCTTAATGAGATCTGGAAGTTTTAATTTTGGTTATTGTATGGTTTGGTTGTTATATAAAGTTATGATTTTTGTGTGGAAGATGGAAAATTTGTAATGGGTTTTGTTTTTTTGTTTGGTTATGCAACTGGTTGTGATGATTTTGAAATTGGTTTTGTGTTTTGATGTTGTGGGTTTTATGTGATTTAAGGTCTTGAAGGAAAAAAATGGAAAACGGGGTTGCGAGACTTTTTGTGGAAGAGAAAACCAATGTGGGAAATGAAGGTTTAAGGGATAAGGTAGAGAAGGAGAGAGTTGTGGCGGGGTCTGATGAATCGAAGGGCGTGGAAGATGAGGCTTTTGAGGAGGCAATTGAATCACTTGAGCAATTGCATGAGGAGGAGGAGGAGGAGGAGGAGGGAATGAAAGTTGTGTCAGATGGTGGTGTTTTTGAGAGTGTTGGTGATTCAAGTTCAGCAGTTGTCGATGAGAGTTCAAATTTAGGAAACGAGACAGAGAAATTTGAAGAGGCTATTTTTGTTCCTGCTGAGAGTGGGAATCCTGAGGAGTTGGGTGGGGTTGGTGGTGAAGAGAAGGTAGAGGAAATGGTGGGTGAAGATAGTGTTGATAAGATTGATGAGGGAGGGACTGCAAAGGAAGCTAAGTGCAATGAATCAAGTGGAGGAGAGGTTGCTGAGGTCATCGGTAATGGAGTAATAGAAGTCTTGAAGGCTGAGGGTGAAGGTGAGGTGGATTCTAAGCAGGAAATTAAATTGGACGAGGAGATTCCGCCCAAGGATGATGAGAGAGAGGAACTGAAGGAGGATGGGTTGGGTACTGAATATCAGGCGACTAGTGGCGATTCAGCTAACATTTTAGAGGATAATGGTGAAGGCATGAGCCATAATTCAATAAAAATGGATGCTGAGCATTTGGATGAGAAAAGTGGGGAATGGAAAGGTGATGGAGAGTCTGATAAGGAAGCTGGGAACAATGAATTGATTGGAGGTGAGGAGGTTTCTGAGATTACTGTTAATGGAGAAACTCAGGCTTTCAGGAGTGAGGGCGAGGTTAATTCTAATCGAGAAATTGAGTCAAGCAAGGAATTGAATAGTGATGGAGATTATGCTCAGGAAGTGGGGAACAATGAGACGACTGGAGATGCAGAGGTTTCTGAAATTGCTGGTAAAATAGTAAAAAATGCTTTGAAGGGTGAGAATGAGGTTAATCCTAATCCAGAAATTGAGTTGAGCAAGGAGATTCTTCCTGAAGATGGTGAAAGAGAGGAACTGAAGGAGGATAATGTGGAGGTTTCTGAGATTGCAGGTAATATAGGAACAAAGGCTTTGAAGGGCGAGGATGAGGCTGATCCTAATCGAGAAATTGAGCTAAGCAAGGAGATTCTTCCTGAAAATGGTGAAAGAGAGGAACTGGAGGATAATGCGGAGGTTTCTGAGATTGCTAGAATGCTAGTAATATAGGAACAGAGGCTTTGAAGGGTGATGATGATCCTAATCGAGAAATTGAGCTAAGCAAGGAGATTCTTTCTGAAGATGGTGAAAGAGAGGAATTGAAGGAGGATAAGTTGGGTGCTCAACATCACGAGGCCAATGAATCAATTAATTTATCAGGTGATCTTCGAGGTGATAAAAGTGAAGGACTGGATGAGAATCTGGAAAAAATAGATGTAAAACATGATGTTGAGAAGAATGTTGATTTTGACAGTGCAACAGTTGGCCTTGATGCTGGAAACGGGGTTAATAAGAGTGAACAGCTCGGCGACATCTCAGAAGTTGTGGATATAGAAAACCATGATGATAGCAATGGGAAGTTAAGTGATTTTTCAGCTGTTATAGCGTCAGAGCAAAATGGGGAAAGTCATGAACTGAAAGCTGCTTCATCTGTCCCACAGACAGTCATGGAGGAAGAAAAGCTGGTACCAGGAGTTTTAGCCTCATCTTCTTTGCAGAAGTCAGTGACTGAGAGAAATGAGGGGATTCAAGCTCATGCATCTAATGTGAGAGCAGAGGATAACAAGGGTTCTGAGGTACACCATGCTGCCAACAATATTAATGGAGTCAGCACAGTCATTAATGTGACTGAAGAGTCTCAGAAGAAAGCAGACCAGGGTCAGGAGGATAAGCAAACTCCTCCAGCAATTATAGAGCGCAAAATTCAGCATTTACCCGGGATTGCATCTTCATCTGCAAAATCTTCAAGTGCAGCTCCACCACCTTCTCGTCCAGCTGGCCTTGGGCGTGTTGCACCTCTATTGGAACCTGCACCCAGGGCAGTCCAGCAACCTCCTCGTGCTAATGGAGCTGTTTCTCATACACAATCCCAACAGATTGATGATCCTGCAAACGGGGAATCAGAAGAGTTTGATGAGACTCGTGAAAAACTTCAGATGATCAGGGTGAAATTTTTGCGACTTGCACACAGACTTGGGCAAACTCCTCATAATGTTGTTGTTGCACAGGTTTTATACAGACTGGGATTAGCTGAACAGCTGCGAGGTAGAAGTGGTGGCCGCGTTGCTGGTTTCAGTTTTGATCGTGCCAGTGCCATGGCAGAACAGCTCGAGGCTGCCGGGCAGGAACCCCTTGATTTCTCTTGTACAATTATGGTTCTTGGAAAGACAGGTGTTGGTAAAAGTGCCACTATCAATTCGATATTTGATGAAGTGAAGTTTGGCACCGATGCTTTTCAATTGAGTACAAAAAAGGTTCAGGATGTTGTAGGCACTGTTCAGGGGATAAAGGTACGTGTCATTGACACACCAGGACTTCTTCCTTCATGGTCTGACCAGCGCCAGAATGAGAAGATCCTTCACTCTGTTAAGCGCTTTATAAAGAAAACTCCTCCAGACATTGTGTTGTATCTTGACAGGTTGGATATGCAGAGCAGGGATTTTGGTGATATGCCCCTCTTGCGTACCATCACTAACGTATTTGGTCCATCTATATGGTTTAATGCAATTGTTGTCTTGACCCATGCGGCATCAGCTCCACCTGATGGCCCCAATGGTACTGCTTCAAGTTATGATATGTTTGTCACTCAGCGCTCGCATGCTGTCCAACAAGCAATTCGTCAGGCAGCTGGAGATATGCGACTCATGAATCCTGTTTCATTGGTTGAGAACCACTCAGCATGTAGAACAAATAGGGCAGGGCAGAGAGTTTTGCCAAATGGTCAGGTTTGGAAGCCCCATTTATTGCTGCTCTCCTTAGCGTCTAAGATTCTTGCTGAGGCGAATGCACTTTTGAAGCTGCAAGATAGTACACCTGCAAAGCCTTTTGCAACTCGATCAAGAGCTCCTCCTCTACCGTTCCTTCTTTCATCTCTTCTCCAGTCAAGATCTCAAGTTAAGCTGCCAGAGGAACAGTATGGCGACGAGGATGGTTTAGATGATGATTTAGATGACTCGTCAGATTCTGAGGATGAATCAGAATATGATGAGTTGCCACCATTTAAAAGTTTGACCAAGGCTCAGATCGCAAAGCTTACTAAAGCTCAGAAGAAGGCATATTTTGATGAGTTAGAATACAGAGAGAAGCTTTTCATGAAAAAACAGTTGGAAGGAGGAGAAAAGGCGACAGAAGATGATGAAGAAAATGGCTGCAGTTCCAAAGGACCTGCTTAGCGAGTACACTGAAAATGCAGAAGAAGGTGGAGGAGCTGCATCTGTTCCTGTTCCCATGCCAGATTTAGCCTTACCTGCTTCGTTTGATTCTGATAATCCCACTCATCGGTTCCTTTATCTTGATACATCCAACCAGTGGCTTGTGAGGCCAGTTCTAGAAACTCATGGTTGGGATCATGATGTTGGTTATGAAGGTATAAATGTGGAGAGGTTGTTTGTGGTTAAAGACAAGATCCCTATATCCTTTTCGAGCCAGGTAACAAAGGACAAGAAGGATGCCAGTGTTCAAATGGAATTAGCAAGTTCTGTAAAGCATGGAGAAGGAAAAGCAACTTCACTGGGGTTTGACATGCAGACTGTGGGGAAAGACTTGGCCTATACTTTACGTGGTGAAACTAGGTTCAGTAATTTTAGGAAAAATAAGGCTACAGCTGGTCTCTCGGTTACTCTATTGGGTGATGTCTTATCAGCTGGAGTGAAAGTTGAGGATAAATTGATTGCTGGTAAGCGGTTCCAAATGGTCATGTCTGGTGGTGCAATGGTTTGGAGGTCCAGCTGAGAGACAAAGATTATCCTCTTGGTCGTTCATTATCAACACTAGGGCTTTCTGTCATGGACTGGCATGGGGATCTTGCCATTGGCTGCAATTTACAATCCCAGATTCCTATAGGACGATCTACAAATTTGATTGGTCGTGCTAATTTGAATAACAGGGGAGCTGGACAAATCAGCATACGCTTAAATAGTTCAGAACAGCTTCAACTTGCTTTGATTGGCCTCATTCCTCTTTTGAAGAAGATGATCGAGTATCCTCAACAATTGCAACTTGGACAATGAAGAAAAGTTTAGGTTATACCTGCTAGAAAACTTCTGATGTCGCCATCTTGTGATGGTCATCGAGTAATGCGAGTGTCAAGCTGTTTATTTTTCCTCCCCCCCTCTCTCTTTTTGCTGGAGTCAGATGACAACATGTTGTATGATATCAATGGTCGTAATTTCTTTATCAGTTATTTTCCTACAGTGGTTTTTTCTTCTTATCAAGCCACCGGACCAACTATTGCTTCTTGTTCAACCATGCCATTTTCTAGAATCCATATAGTTTTCTCATATGGTTGTCGAAATAGATTTGCATGGAAACAAACTTGATCGCTTGCCGTGTATAGTTCTTGCGTATCCAGTTTGCAGGTGTAGGCTTGAATAACTTGTTACATTACAATAAAGCATGGGACTTTCTCCTCTTTTTTTTTTTGTTTTCAGTGTTATCAACAAGAATGTCATTGTGAATATGAACCTGCCCTCATTTCGACCTCTTTCTGCGGAAAAAAGAGAGACAAGGAAGCACAGAAATGCAGCACACTTGTTTAGAAAGTATCCTCTTTCACAAGATAACAGGTTGAGGGTGAAGAATGGACCAGCAAGAGAACTGTAAATGATCATCTCAAGTTGTAAGAGGTGCCACCGCCTCATGGCAACCAAACACGATTTATTTGAGAATCAAGATGCAGCCCTGGCATCTGGCATATGATAGCAGCCTCTCCTACGAACAAGACTAAGTTTATGAACTTCATGATGACAGAATTCCCATTTCGTGCTGCCCATTTATAAAGCCAGAGGCCTTAAGCTACTTTCTTTGAAGTTTGGATGCTGCTTCCGATGCCTTGTTCCCAATATATGAGAATCTAGACTGCCAACCTAGCTCTTAGAAATAAAGTATCTAGTTGACTTCAAATAACCTACCAGTATCTGCTACAAGTGTATTAACCGTCAGTGTCCATCACCTTAATGTTTCCTCCTCTTGTTTTGGCGGTCATAACTGTTCACAGCTTTCGCCGTTGACATCAATAAATAAATTGAGACTAATTAGTTATATTATGAAAAAAGATGAAACGGTTACCAGTTGGGGTTCTATGGTGTAGTGGTTAGCACCAAGGTAGTCAAAATTGAGATTTTGACACGGATCGGAAAGGGCTCCGAAAAATCGGATCGTAAGATCGGATCGTAAAATCGTAGAAAGATCGTAAAATGTCCGTACAAAAATTATTATTTTTAATTATATTTAAATTTAAAAAATGAATTTAAATATAATTAAATATTATTATTATTATTTTTATTTTTATTTTTATTATTATTATTATTCTACGATTTTTCTACGATTTTTCTACGATTTTGAATGATTTTTCTACGAGTTTGACCGAGTTTGACCGGGTTCGATTTTTCTACCGGTTCAACCAGGTTTTCGGAGCCAACTCGCAAAATCGTACGATTTTGCGAGTTGGCTCGCGATTTTGACTACCTTGGTTAGCACTCTGGACTTTGAATCCAGCGACCTGGGTTCGACTTCCGGTAGGACCTGAACTTTACTTTTGATTTAGTTTTCCATATCCCCTCCTTTAACTATTTACATCTATGTTTCTTGTGCCAAAATTTGATTTTTTTTGTCTTACCAAATTAATTTTTATAGTTTTATAAAATCAGTCCAATTTAATTTCTGCAAAAAAGTGACAAATTACAAAAATTATATACATATTAATCTAATAAGAGACGGTCTTATTTAATGTTAAGTTATTAGTGCGCAAAAAAAAAAGTTTAATTAATTTTTGAACAAAAAAGAGAACCATAAGGTTTTACTTTTATAAAAAAAACATGTTATTAATATATCATAATATTATATAATATTCAAGTTCTTAGTGCAGGTGTAACAGATTAAAAAGATAATCACCATCGTATGTACACGATAAGATTTATCCTACTAATATTTGGAGATCAACTGTTTACAAGAAGACTAGTATTAATTTCAATCCGGATGTAAAAAGGATTTGTACATATATATATATATATATATATATATATATATATATATATATATATATATATATATATATATATATATATGCGGCCATGCTCATGCAAATGCACTATTTTTATTATTCCAATTCCAAACACTTCTTGTTCGATCAATTTAATTACAGCCTTCTTGATTTTGATCTATCAATTCCTTTGTTTTTAGTTGTGATTATGTCAACTAATATGGAATGGCTCAGGTTGAAAAAACTAGGGCAAGGTACGTATGGAACAGTTTATCTAGCAATGTCGACATTTACTGAAGAATTGTACTTTGCCGTGAAGAACGCAAATCTTGAAGACTCTTCTACTCTTCAGAAGGAGAGGAGGATCTTCCAAAAATTTCGTGGTGCTAATGAAGTTGTTAAATGTTACGGGTGCTGTGTGAGTAATGAAGGTGGGGCGATGAAGTACAATCTCTTGCTGGAGTATGCTCCGATGGGTTCTCTTCTAAACCTGACGAGGGATTGTCAGGAAATACACGAAGATGCTACTGAGGGGTTTATCCTGCATCGACAATAACGGTCACGTGCATTGTGATCTTAAGCCTGCCAACATTCTGGTTTTTCCTCGTGAAGCTGATGGATTGAGTGATGTTCAGCTTAAGATTGCTGATTTTGGGCTGGCTAAAGAGCCCGGAGAAGACGATTCGGATATGCTGTTTCGGATGTATCAATACCGCGGGACGCCGTGCTACATGTCGCCTGAATCCGTGCAATTTGCTGAGATCACGCCGGCTCTGGATATATGGTCTCTCGGCTGCATTGTTGTTGAGATGATCACCGGACGGATTGCTTGGGGAAACTTGGACTCGAAGGAGTTATTCAATAAGCTTGTCAGTGGGAATGAATCTCCAGAGATTCCTGAATACATTTCAGAGAGTGGAAAAGATTTCTTGAGGAGGTGCTTTGAGTTAGATCACAGGTACAGGTGGACTGCCGATGCTCTCCTGAGTCTTTACAGCCTCAAAACCAAAACCTTCCCAGACAAAACAACCATAGAGAAAACATCAGCTTTCACCATGGCGGCAACAATGTCTTCTCCCTGGAGCAAACCCGGTGCGTGGGCTTTAGACGCCGAAGAACACGAAGCTGAACTCCAACAAGAACACGAAAATTCCCAAAAAGCATCCACTTTCATAGCTGCACCACTCGGTGGCGCTGCTGAATTCCCTTCTTTAGCTGCAGGCGCCGCCACCAAACAACCCAAAAAGAAAAAAAACCAAACCTTATCTTTAGCTGAGTTTTCTACTTATTCTTCGACTAAGTCGAGTCATGAGCCTGATCTCTTCAATCTCCCAACTAGACCCCGCGAACGCTCCGCTGAAGAGCTCGACCGGGCCCGCCTCGGCGGCGGGTTTAAATCGTACGGTTTAAATTATCGTAGCGGAGGAGAAGAATCAAATTCGAGATGGGGTGGTGGTGGTAACGGAAACTCTAGGGCTCCTAATAGGGAGTCGAGTAGGGAATTTGCTCCTTCACGAGCGGATGAGATTGATGACTGGTCGAAAACGAAGAAATCCCCAGCAGGGAATGGCTACGAGAGGAGGGAGAGGGAGAGGGGATCTTCGTTTTTCGATTCCCAGTCAAAAGCTGATGAATCGGCTAGCTGGGTTTCTAATAAGACAACGAATGATGGACCAAGGAGATTTGGAGAAGCGAATAATGGTGGGTTTGAGAGGAGAGGGAGTTATGATTCGTTATCGAGAGAAAGACATGGATTTAGTGGAGGTGCTGCTGATTCAGATAACTGGGGGAGGAAAAAAGATGAGAGTTTTAGCAGTGGCAGTGTTGGTGAGAGGCCGAAATTGAAGTTGCAGCCAAGAACTTTGCCTGTCAGTGATGGGAATGGGGCGGTAGAGAAGGCTAAAGGGTCAAACCCGTTTGGAGATGCGAGACCAAGAGAGGAGGTGTTGAAGGAGAAAGGGATGGATTATAAGGAGATTGATGAGAAGTTGGAGTCTGTGAAAATTAGCAGTGAGAGAAGTAAGGATGTGGAGAGAGGCGATTCCTTTGGGAAAAGGGGATTTGGGATTGGTCGTGGAGGTTCAGGTAATGAGAGAAGTTGGAGGAAGCCTGATGTTGCTGATTCTGGTTCTCGTCCTCAGAGGTTTGTTTTATTAGCTCTTTGATTGATTAGTTGGCTATTAGTGACCTTTATTGAGATCTAGTTTGCTTAGGAGATGTTAGTCTAGCTTAGATGGTATATTGGTGTTCTCTCATGCCTGGTTTAGTTTTTGTTTGCGGGGCAGAATTAAGGCTACTTGTTTTAATTGGGAGGGAGTAGGTGTCTGTTGAATTGTGTTTACTTGGGAACACTGCCTGAAAAGTTATTTTAACCCTGATAAGATAGCTTGTTCTGTTTTTTCTGTCTTATTGGTATTTGAGAGCTGTTTTGCCCTGTCGAAATTGTAGGAATTCATGTGAACCTGATTAGATAGAGCCTCCTGCTGCATTCCTGTTCTTACTTGCTAAGCTGAACTGAGCTACTGAACTTTATTTGATTGCTTTTATTTTTTCTTCATAACTTTAGAGAAATCTATGAGATTGCTGTGTGAACTACAATTCTTGATTTCCGCCCTTGGAATTCATGTATTAAGCAATGGAATCTTTCATATTCCTTGGAATTTGGATTGCACTTGGATCTCAATTGGTGTTAGCTTTGTGGAAGGGAGCTGATTGCTAGGTCTGTGCAAATTTGTGTGGGTTGAAGTTTAAAAACTCTCTACTTTTAAGTTTGTGCTAAAGTGGTTGATATACATGAAGCACGACTCTCTCTGTATATTCTAGCTATGAAGATATGTCAGATGGATTTCTTGTCTCCTAAAACTGTTACAAGTATTAACTGGCCTTACCATATCGGATAATTAAACCTACTGAGAAAGTATTTGGCCTATGATATGGTTCCTGTTTGCCATGTTTGTTTGATTTTTATTGATATCTGGCTCAAATTGTACTGAATGAAAGCTATTTAAATGAAATGTGAAAGTTTAGAGTTTTAGGCATTTGCATGTATTTGATTATGTATGATTTGTTATGTAATGAACTGCTTAATTTTGTGAAATAAATATTTCCTTGAATGCAGTGCCGGGACAACTGAGAATGGAAATAATGCTGAAGATGGGCTTGCTACTGACGACGAAGTTTTTGAAGGAAACTGAAGATGGAGTTTTTGCAAATGAAATGCCGAGGACTGAGAAAAAGAGAAGAGTAGGTACAATTAATTTATCGGTAGTCCAAGGTGTTTTGTTCCTCCATTATAATTTTGCGAGTTTTGCCAGGACTCTTGCTATTGTTGACCACGGTGTTGAGATAAATTTGGTAGGTTTCAAGTAATTAACACTGGTATGCTTTTGTAGCTTGTTTTATAGCTGGGGTTGAAGCTTCAGGATTGTGTTTTATTACATTACACTACTTGTTCATCTTTGTCTACTGCTTTCTATTCATTATGAGTGCTGATTTTGATTGTTCGAAATCTATGTCCAAATAAATTAATAGACCAGCATCCGCATCGATGCGTTTGATATTTCTCAGTGCCGGACCATTAAATCTTATTTTTGTAAATTTCTATTACAAATGCTCTAGTGAACAAGGCAACACATACTATTCCCCTGTAAAATTGATGATATGATGCAGGTTTTGCTTAGATATGTCTTGATTATACTATGATATACTCGACTGTCTGTTTCGAGACAATATCTAAACGCTATCTAAAAGTATGATTTCAGTAGAAATAGCTGAAATAAGCTTGTGTTTCCTTGCTCTTTTGTGTTTCTGGTTCTGGTAGAGTTGCATCCCCAAGACCCTTGATTCTCCAGCAAAAACTGTTCGCATTTAGTATTCTGTGTTGTACACTACAAGTTGAAGGCACACAGAAATAGAAAAATGTTCATTTGGTGATCTTATCCCAAAATTAGCAAGTCCTGTCGGTCCAAGAAAGAATCAAAATTCCAAGTTGTGGAAACCCACTACTGTCATTATATTCCTCAAGGATTGGCCACGTCTTAGAGTATGAGACTTTCGATGCTTTCTTTACAAGGATTCCTCATTTTGATAATGCATCTTATTCCAACTTTGTGGAGATGGGGACACAGCCTCGCATGCTGGCCGGGCCTTTCCGAAGCTGGTTCGGAAGTGGACAAACGGGTACCATAGGACCAAAAGGTTGTTGACTATGAAAAAGCAATTTAGGAATTGAAGATGGCTCGCGCGAGGCCCTCTCTAGCATTAAAAAATACAATTTCGGCTCTACCATTGTATTTTAAAAAATTAGTATTATATTTTTGGCTCCACCATTGAAAATGTCCTAAGATCTCTCACTAGTGGTAGGATGGCATGGATAATTATATATATTTGTGGCTCCACCATTGAAAATGTCCTAAGATCTCTCACTAGTGGTAGGATGGCATGGAGAATTATATGTATCAAAAATGGTAAAACATCAGCCTGACTATACAACTCAACCAAAAAATATTATAAAAAAATCAACTTAAACATGGACGAGTGTATGCTCTAAAATTTAAATTTATATATGTATAGTTTACAAATATTCATGCTTCAAGCTATTATAAGTCCAAATGGAAAGAAGTGACTTTATAGATACGTATATATTATATGACGATAACATCGTTGATACATCTCTAGCATGTTTCGATCAAGAAAGGACAACATCTTGATAATTGGACAGCCTGACAAAGATTCCTCTTTTTTTTTATGCCGAGGACATTATCGGATCATTTTGTATATCATTCAAGATTGAGTGTACGTTTTCCCAAATATCTTTTTCAGAAACAAGCTATCAAGTTTGGACATGCTCATGGAAACTTAATCCTGGTAAGAGACTATGAATATCTTCGCATATATATGTACCTTCACATGTGCACACAAGATGGACGGAGACGTTGCTTTTTAATTAAGCATCATATATTGAGTTGGACACTCTATCAATCACGTGAAATGTAAATAAAATAAAATAAAATTGTAGAATAATGTTCATTTATTTGTCCGAATATAAAAAATCAATTTTAAATTAAGGTTGATTTTCACCTAGAACTTTGTATGATTTTATGATTTTTTTTTGTCTGATTCCATTTTATTTTAAGTTAATTTTTTTAGATTATTCTAATATGTTTATATCAAAAATGATATTTTTCTAAATAAAAAATATTTTTAAAACCAAACTCAAGCATCGTTACTAAGGTTATAATAAAATAAAGTCATATATGATTTATCAAGAATTACTACATCATTTTCCTTTTCTTTTCTTAACAATCGAAACTGAAACGTGACTAAAATATAATTGTAAAACCGAAATGTCAAAACTAAGAACAACAAAGTTAGAAAATGCAAAAAATTGAAACTTAAGAGATCAAACTGAACATTTACACACCTAATGTATAGTTAAAGGCATTACGGATACACTCTTGCAATTCACTGTACAAATCTGAGATAGATTGAATTACAGAAAACCTCTAACCTGTTTTAGTTTGATACTTAAATTAAACGCCACTGCCTTGCATTTCACATTTATCATTGCTTCTCCTAAGACCAAAATTTCGCAAGAAACAGAGCACGAGCAGATGGCGGTCAACCTCCCATCTTCTTCCCTTCTTTTACCGTTGATCTCCCTCTTCTTAATATTCATCACAATCAACGGCCAGCATTTCACAATCCCAGAATCAACCATAGAGGAAATCCAACAAGCCTTCGCAGAAAACAATCTGACATCAACACAACTCGTAGACTTCTACATAAACCAAATCAAAACCCTCAATCCCCTGCTTCACAGCATTATAGAAGTGAACCCAGATGCACGTGATCAAGCTAAAAATGCTGATGAAGAAAAGAGAGAAAACCAGGGCAGGAGAAACTTAGGGGATTTACATGGGATCCCAGTGCTGTTAAAGGACACGATTGGGACTAGAGATAAGTTGAACACATCAGCTGGATCCTACGCTTTGGTGGGTTCAGTGGTGGCCAGAGATGCAAGTGTTGTAGAGAAGTTGAGAAAGGCCGGTGCAGTTATAATGGGAAAGGCTAGTCTTAGTGAATGGTACAAGTTTCGTTCTTTAAGTCGTGTACCTAATGGTTGGTGTGCTAGAGCCGGGCAAGGAGTGGTAAGCTCTCTCATTTCATGTTTTCAATTTTTGTTTTCTGGTTAGTTTTACACTTGAATTGTTTATGAGGTTAATAGCAGTTTGTAGTGTTAGCCGATGTCACAGCATGAATGGTCTGGTCTGTGTTTGGCCGGGAAAATGCATTGCTTGTGAATAATATGATGGAACGTTTAATGTCGATAATGTTAATTTCTGAATCTCTTTACAATTGTAAGTAAATAGTTTCAGCAGTAATCTTACGTTATATACCTCGATAGGATTATCTCTTCGTAGGTTAGGAATGAAGAATGAGGACTGCATTGCAGTGAAATTTCTTAACAATGAACCTTGCAATAATCAAATACACAAACATGATGAGAATCCCTTTACCAAAGCCAAGGTTGCATGGTTGGGTTGATACATTAGAACTTGTTATTGTGTCCAGTTTCTTGAAGTACACGTGGACTAACAATACTACGACTAACCAATAAGTCAGTAGTCCCAAACGGAAATCAATTCTTGACATGTGAAAACATGCAGAATCCTTACCTTGCAACAGGAGATCCATGCGGCTCAAGCAGTGGATCAGCAATTTCAGTAGCAGCAAACATGGTGGCAGTATCACTTGGAAGTGAGACTCATAGTTCCATCATATGTCCCTCTGATCATAACTCTGTTGTAGGTCTCAAACCCACTGTTGGTCTCACTAGCCGTGCTGGAGTTATTCCAGTTGCGCCTAGCCTAGACACCATTGGGTAAGATCACATGTCTTATCATTCCCTGACCAATAACAAAGCTGAAAAAATAACTCTTATAGGACTAAGACATAGCATCTGCAATCTTCTAGCAAAGAATGAAATTCTCAATGATGAACTGGCAGGCCTGTAACCAGGACAGTGTCTGATGCAGTTCGAGTACTCGATGTAATTGTGGGTTTTGATCCAAGAGATTATGAGGCAACACAAAGAGCAGCCAAGTTCATACCTGCTGGTGGTTACAAGCAATTCCTCAATCCAAATGGGCTCAAAGGAAAGAGATTGGGCATAGTTAGGAACCCATTTTTGAAGTCGTTGAATGAATCTATATTTCCTATCTTTGAGCATCATCTGAACACATTAAGGTAAAGCATTGAACTAGGCATAAATATTTTTGAATATGAAGTTTTATTCTTATTCTAGTCCAGTTTATATGATGTGCATTTGATCTTGAAAAATGTAGGGAAAGAGGTGCCACTGTTGTGGATAATCTTGAGATAGCAAATATCAACACTATTGTCAATCCATCGCAAAGTGGTGAACTGACACTAATAATGGCCGAGTTCAAACTCTTCTTAAATGATTACCTGAAAGACCTTCTCACTTCTCCAGTCTGGTCACTTGCTGATATCATAGCCTTCAACAAAAATAACCCCGATCTAGTGAGTACTGTATTTCTCTCCTTTGTTACACCTGGCCATAGAAAGCCCAGCTAGTTATAATGGTTCTGTTAATTGCAGGAGAAGACTGAAGAGTATGGTCAGGATACATTCATAGCAGCGGAGAAGACGAATGGGATTGGAGAGAAAGAAACGAAAGCTATAGAGTTGATGGAAAAACTCTCACAAAATGGTTTTGAGAAACTGATGAAGGAAAATAATTTGGATGCAATGGTGACACCAGGTTCAGGCGCCACATCCGTGCTGGCAATTGGTGGATACCCTGGGATTACTGTCCCAGCTGGATATGATATCAATGGAATGCCATTTGGGATCTGTTTTGGCGGATTAAAATATACTGAACCAAAGCTAATTGAGATTGCTTATGACTTTGAGCAAGCTACCATGATGAGAAAGCCTCCTCCTCTTGAATCTTTTCAAATGACTCCAGAATTTCTATTTGATAGTTTTTAACTTGGTAATGATGAATGGTTTGCGTATAAGGATTTTTCCTTTGTGCTGGTAGAGATACATTGCCGCATTGATTCAGAAAATCATCCAGGACACTTTAAATCCAAAAAAAGGCCCTTGTATATTATCAACTCGTAGTTGCTAGTTAGATATTCTGACTTTCAAGTTCAATAAGCCTTGATAGTTTGCAGTCGTTGAAATTGTCTTGATTTCTCCTCTGAAATGGAAACTAGCTATTGTCTGCTGTCATTGGAATAATGTAGTATAAAGTTACTTTGATGGCTAGGAGTATTGCATCAAAAGGGTATCTATAGTAATGCGTTTTAAAAGTATTTTTGAAAAAAAATAATTTTTATTTTTATTTTAAATTAATTTTTTTATGATTTTAGATTTTTCTACGTGTGAATTTTTAAAAAATAATAATAAAATATTATTTTGATATATTACTGAATAAAAAGAATTTTTAAAAACAATTTTGAAATTTTGAAAGGTAACTTTTCTTTTACCACACCATTAATTGGATCGCGGAGGGCTTTTGCGTAGACGTATTTCCAAAAGAAATTTGATATTTCATGATTTGAAGAAAAAAAGAAGTTCAATTTGTTAAATCGTGTTCTAAAATTCAACTCTTTAGTTTAGATGTCAAAAGGTGGCCTAATAAATGCCTTTTATTTTTATTATTTTTTTTAAAAACGTGTTAGAGGTATGTTCAAGAAAAAACCAATTTTTTTTTGTAATTATTTATTTTTCAAAGAATTTTGTAAATTAAAATGGGCTGGGCCTGAGTTTTGATTTTGTTAAATTTCAAAAGGCTTACTCCCTGGGCATGGAAATTTCCATGCAGAAAATAGGCGAAAGGGCTGGCCCGTCAGCAATTCTAAATCTTGTACTGATTAAAACATAGGAATTAATTAGGATGGTTATTAAAATTAAAAAAAGGCATTTTTCACATTTAAAAACTTTGACTCATGCTGCCTCCTAAAAGGAAATAAGAATCACCTACATAACATTACAAAAACCCTAGCAAATCTGACTCATCTCAATTTGGCGGCTAGGGTTTAGTTCCCTTTTCATGTTCGGACTCTGTATATAAGCCTGTTTGTTAAAGCTATTCTCTTCTGGGTTTCGCTTGTATTCTTTTATCTACCATTCATTACTTGTCTCAAGTCCGTCCCAAATTCTTTCGATTTCCTTCAGTTTTCTCGGGTTTCAATCCAAATATCCATCTGGATTTTCTTTTCTTACCCATTCTTGATTGATTGATTGATTGATTGAGCACCGAACCAAAAGTTAATTTCTTTCGTGAAAAGCTTGTGGCTTGGTGTTAAAGATTGCATCTATCTTGATTGGTTTGTTAGTTTAGTTGCATAAATCAAGGGTTTTTGAGGCTTCCTAATTCTTCTGGATAAGTTTGATCTTGCATTGTAGAAATATGAGTTACCCTGATTCCCATGATTCATTTATGTCACCACGAGCCTCATATCAACCAGGCAGTGATGCTATTGGTGTGTCGCCTCAATTTGTAATGAATAACAATGAGCAATTTGAGCACCACCACTACCAACCACCTTATAAAAGACCAAGAAACTCTGAAGATAATCCCAACCAATCCATGAATTCTAGGCCGCCACCAACAAACAACATTCCAGTCCAGAAGGGACCAACCAACATCTTTTTCAAGACAAGAGTGTGTGCAAAGTTTAAGACTGGCACTTGTAGGAATGGCGAGAATTGCAATTTTGCTCATGGAATGCAAGATTTGAGGCAGCCTCCTCCAAACTGGAAGGAACTAGTGGGTGTAAGTGGAAGTAGTGAAGAGGAGAGGTCAACAGCCACCAATTGGGAAGATGATCAGAGGATAATCCACAAGATGAAGTTGTGCAAGAAGTTTTATAATGGGGAAGAGTGTCCCTATGGTGATAGATGCAATTTCCTTCATGAGGATCCATCAAAGTTCAGGGAGGACACGGGGAGGTTCAGGGAGAGTTCTGCGATAAGTATTGGGACTACAGGACAGGCAATGGGCCATGTGAGTGGTGTGTTTAATGCTGCTGAAGTTAATAGGCCTGCAAACAATGCTGTTATAGACGCTACTCGATCAAATATAATAAAGCCTGTTTACTGGAAGACAAAATTGTGTACTAAGTGGGAGATCACAGGTCAATGCCCCTTTGGCGAGAAATGTCACTTTGCTCATGGTCTAGCAGGTACTATCTGTTGCTTAAGTTGTATTTCATCGTTATTTAACTTGTGTTTGTCACTTCAGTATCTTCCTTGCATGTTTACTTCTTTTCTTTAATATTGAAATTTATTTTGTATCTTGATAGCTTCTAAGGAATGGGGGGTAGAATGAGAGTTTTGAGGGCTTAAAATCATGGAGTGGGTAAAAAAAATTGATTTACTATTTCTCTATTTGTGAACTGATTTTCTTTGTTATGTTTTAAATTTATTGGAACTAATTGTTGTGTCACACCCATCATTTCTCAAAGATCACCGTCTGGATATCTTAATTTGCATTTATAAAATGTCTACTGATTGGACGAAGAATAATTGTTAGTTATAGTTTGATTAAATGTTGATGAGTAGTTTTTGAATTGGAGCTCTTCATTTTCTTTCCTTTTTGTTTCAATTAGGCTTTAACTGCACGATGGATGTCTTGATCTATTTTTCTGGGGAGCCTAGTACTTCCAACTGAATTAGTCAAATAAATCAATGAGATTTAAGTTTAAAAAATCCGTTTTGTAGATCAAGTGTCACTGGGATACTGCCTTTGCTCTGATATGTTAAACCATCTGTCTTTGTATTGAGGGATAATTCTTGCTTGGATATTAAAGACCTATCATTTGTGTAGAGGAACTCCGTATTGTGCTACCTAGTATTCAAAATTCTATTTTCTGGAGATAGATCCCTTGGTCAGTCAATTCTTTTATAGCCAGTTCCTAATTATATGCACACTATATCTGTTTAGTATATAGCCTTTTCATTTCCTTGAGGAGTCATGCTTTTTGGGATTTTGAGTCTTCTGAAACTAATATTCAACTGGATCAACACATCCTATGGTCTTGATTTTGCTTCTTTCTTTTAGACTTTTTATGGGGCTGTCTCATCCTCTGCCAAACCATCTATCACTTGTATGTGTTTATATATATATATATCAGTTTTTAAGTTGAAACCTGTTCTATATGGTGTAGCAGTAATAGTGAATTTTTGCCCCCCCAACTCTAGTTCTATGATTAGAGAGAGAGACATAGTTGGTCACAAGCTTGCATAGATGTGGACATGAGTGGGCTACATGAACTATGTGTGTGATATCCATATTTTCCTAGTTTTCTTATTTTCCTCTGATTTTCTTGACTAGTAAATTTAATCTTTGTATTTGATGTGTTGCATCATAGGAGCGCACTCGTGTCCGCTAGAAAAAATGAAAAAAACTCATCATTGATGGACTAATTTTTATTTATTGATTCCAACTTTTCATTGAATTCAGAGTTGCAAGCTCCTGGTGTACGCACTGAGGTGGAAGCAGGAAATGCAGGCTCCATTTTAACCAAGGCACCACCACCTATTCTTCTTAATAACGTGTCTCCAAGTATGACAGCGAATGTGCCTAGTTTAATTGAAGAGGAGCAAAGTAAGAAAAGCTTATTAAAGTGGAAAGGGCAGAAGAAAATAAATCGGATTTATGCCGATTGGCTTGATGATCTGCCATTAGTTCACACCTTGACAAACCAAGTGCAGAGTTGAGTTTGAGTGGAGACTACTTGTTTGCATTGCTTTCATGTTTCAGTTACATCAATTTTTTTTTATTATTCTTGTTATGTCTCCAAAACTGAAATTTTGCACCACAGGATGTTGAGTTGTCCAAAAGTCATAGAGATGAGGCATAGGATAGTTTTTCTCTGCCAAATAGGTCTTTTAGTTCTCATTTTCACCCCTTGTTTTCCTTCCATGATTCTTAGTTTGGAACGAAATAAATGCTTCATTCGTAGCAATCGTGATTGACAGCGTAATATTTTATTTGAAATACAAGTCTTTGTTTTCTCCATTTGCTTTCATGGCATCAAGGCCACCTTGTTTGCTTGACTGGGATCTGCTTGATCGCAGCTCTCCTTTTCCGGCTTTCAGCTTTCTTGCTTCCTTTCCCCCCAAAAATGTGGTTGTATTCAAGCTATAGCAGGAGACATTATTGGATAGCATGTTTCTTGAGTATAATGTCACTTTGGCTCATGAGTGTCATAGGGTTACTGAAGGGATTCCATTTTCTTTTGGCAATTTCTTCTGGGTTTATGACATGGATTTCTCAATGAATTGTTTTATTTGCTTCCTGATTTCCCTTGGTGCTCATGTATCCTTGCTTTCTGTCAGCTTTCTCTACGCTGCCTTTTGTTGCAGCTAGCTGGATTCTTGTACTTCTCTAATGGGCTTTTTGTATTTTGGGAGCTTTTTAGTAGATTTGTCTGGCTTATGAAAAAGAAGCTAGGGTTTTTTTTCCTACCTAAATAAGCTAGCTGAATTTTATTAAAGATGAATGCAAAAACCATAGAGATAGTGCAACTTAGGGGATACAATCAAGGATCACGCCCATCCCTTAGCACATGTAGCAGCGGAGAAAGCCAATCGAAACCGCAGGTCGGTCTGTTAATTGTTCGAAATTAGAATTAAGGCGAAAGAATATATTTATTTATCTATCACTTCATGCTGAAACAAAAACAAATCGATTAGGTCCCTCGTCTACTGGACATTTACCCTTTAACTTTTGCCTTTAAATCATAAATATCGAGGACCTCCTGAAAGATTTCCCCCTTCTTTCTTAACCTGTCATAAATCTTAATTGTGGAGCTTAATTGGGTAATGTTTAATACATGAAGGATCCAATTGGAGATTTGTTTTGTTTGTGAAGGACCTAATAAAGAGTCATGGAATAGTTAGAGTATATATATGTCATTTGCCATATAATTATTTCCAATTAATGCATAAGAGGTCATATTATAATCCATCATTGAAAATATTTATAACAACAATTAAGTCAATTTTTATCAAGTAATTTCTAACGTGTTGCTATAATATGATTATTCATTTATTTAAAAAAAAATCATAGTAGCCTAGTAATTAATAAACTTTTGATAAGATTAATTAGCATTACTCCATTGTTTTTTTATATATCTCCTTTTTAACCATGAAAAGTTAAATTGCATTTGAGAATTAAGGAAAATGGCATTTTCATTTACCATTCAATTTTATTTTTATAAAATGAATAAATAAATGAGTTAATTTTCAATTTATCTATTTATTAACTCTTTTTTTCAAATTAATATAATCAGTCATGTATACAATTTATACTATATCCTAAACGAGGGATTTAATGTATAAAATTAAGGAAAGAGCTACCATTTTCCCTACAAAATATTGTAATTTCAAATCCTCCATTCATTCCCTAGTATGGATTAGTGCATTGTCCTTCATATGAATTGATTTTATTTCTAAAAATTGAATTTTCTTTTGCTAGGGCTATTGAATGCGCTGAATCAATATCTAATTTAACCGTTAAATTAAAACGGCAAGAAATAAATGAGTATCATGCAGCAAATAATACAAATCCTATAAAAATGGTTAAAGTTGTTCTTGATCTTTAATCAACAATTCGAGAGCAGAAAAAAAGATGGCGAGAATGGCAGCCTTTGTTTATGCTTTGATCATCTGTGCTGCTATGGCTCCAGCATATGGTGAATATTACACAGAGAGTAGGAATGTCCCCAGGAAGGAGAAGATGACCCGACTACACTTCTTTCTCCATGTCATTCTTAGCGGCAAAAATCCTTCTGCTGTCAAGGTGGCCGGGTCTAATCGAACCGAAGGTGACAAATCACCAACACCATTTGGGAGCGTATACGCCATTGACGATCCTCTCAAAGAGGGGCCTGAGCCAGAGTCCAAGACTATAGGGAATGCACAGGGGCTCTATTTATCATCCAGCCAAGATTATAGTAAATTTACTATAGTGATGTGTGTTGATTTTGGATTCACAGAAGGGAAGTTCAAAGGAAGCTCATTTAGCGTGTTTTCGAGGAATCCAGTGACGGAGGCTGATCGTGAGGTTGCGGTGGTCGGAGGAAGAGGGAAGTTCAGGATGGCCGGAGGTTTTGCCAAGGTCAAAACTAGCTATTTCAATGCTACTACTGGTGATGCTATTCTTGAGTACAAGGTCACTTTGATTCATTAATTAGCTATAAATATTCTCGCCGGGAATTCTAGAGCACGTTCCAAAACCAAAATCTGCTGGAAAATTGTTTCAATCACATCATGGATCGAATGGAAGGTGTCTAATAATTCTTGAGCTAAATATCTTTAATTTGTCTGTGTTTTGTGATTCAGCGTTTGGAATGGTTCATCATAGACTAATATCTTCTAGTTCTAATTTTTTTTAAAAAAAAAAATCCAATATTATTTTCAGAAAACATTGTCTCACGCAATTTAATGGAGCTTGCCAAAGCAAATTGACAAGGTACAGTGAATGAAAAGAGCGAGAATTTAACATGATATAGTCAATGATTTTGGCAGACGTACAAGTCGCACCAACGAGCAACTAATAAGAGATCTTTCTTCTGGAGAAGGGATCCTGAATCTATGCACAATACAGCCAGCCAACCTGCGCTGAAATCTTGCTTTTATTGTAGATTTCTTTCCTATATTGTTGAAATGCTGATGGAAAGGAGGTTGGTGGAATCCGTAATTAGAACTGCGGTTCTCATACTGCCAATCATGTTCATATTATTCGAATCACATTTTTCTTTCTTTCTTTTTTGTTACAACTAATCGATTCACTTAACCACAATCAACCCACCTACTCCCTTGACCCATGAAAATGTTGTGGAATGGTTAGGACCCAGAACTGCCTTTGACCAAAAAAACAGAGGCGGTGGGTTTTTCATTCGGGCCTGTCACAGATGGCATTGTTCTGTTCTCTCTAATTTGCAAAATAGTTAGCCCACGAACCCACGACTCATAAGATCTCATGTAGTTAACCTGTTTTTGATTGTCTTGTTTTAAGCTGTCCTATATAAAGACCTCTAGTAGCATGAACCAAAATACCTTACACCTCTCGAAGACCCTCCTCCCTGTTTTTCTTGTGCAAGGACAGAGGAGAAAGAAAATGGCAAAAGCATCTTTAGCTCTGCTGGTCATTTCCATGGTGGGAGTCATTCAGAGTGCCAATGCAGAGAGCTGGGCCAGAAGACTTGAAGCTGAGAAGGAGACTGTGACAAACCTTCAATTCTACTTCCATGACATTGTCAGTGGCAAAAACCCTACAGCTATTAAAGTTGCTCAACCAAGTGCAGGTAATAGATCCCCCACCCTCTTCGGTTCTATCATGATGGCTGATGATCCCTTGACAGAAGGGCCTGATCCGAGCTCAAAAGCCGTCGGCCGAGCCCAGGGGATTTATGGGTCAGCAGGGCAGAATGAATTGGCCTTGATCATGGCCATGAACTTTGATTTCACCGATGGTATCTATAATGGCAGCTGCATTAGCCTCCTTGGTAAGAATCCGGCAATGAATCCTGTTCGTGAGATGCCAATTGTTGGAGGAACCGGCCTATTCCGGTTTGCTCGTGGGTATGCCATTGCACAAACCTATTGGCTCGACGTTACCACTGGCGATGCCATAGTAGGCTACAATGTTACAGTAGCTCACTAGATGTTACTTCACTGTTTCGTAAAAGTGTAGCCATGCTTGCTTTTTCTCAATGTGGTCTGCCATGAGTTGGTTACCAACTTTTCAGCTATGATACTTTATGCAGCAGCACATATATCATATAGTATTCATCATTCTGTTAAAATCTCTTCATCAAGATTTCAAACTTAAAGATCTTTTTCTTTATGAATGAATTGATCTTAAATTATGGAAATTTGTGAAGTAATCCAACCATTAAAACTTACAAAAACATATTCGTAGATGTTGTTTCCTATCTTGCAATTTTCATTGTTCGTGAGAAAACAAAAGGATATACAATCACCTTTTCTTTCCCCGCGAAATTTGAGGAGGGGGCCAAAGCCATAATCAAAAGTGTAGCAAATTGTTGACTGGCATCGTTGCTTTTCTGTTTTAGTAATAATAGTGTTTAATCAGAGCAGTAGAACTGATTATGTTGCTTCCCTTTGTCTCTTATCATGTGGTCCAAACATAAGCATGTCCAGCAACATGATTAACAGATTCGGATTACGAATTAATAATTAATTCCTGTCCAAAAAATATTCAACATGCTGATGATGATAAACAAACCATCATACTGCATTTAGAGCAAGAAACAGTTTAGAGATTAGAATTTGTGACTAATTGGATGAACAATCCAGCAAACAGACCTTGGAAGTTTAATAATCTTTTCCCAGCAATCTGGGGTTGGCTTTTTACTTCTGTGTCTATTTACAAGCTTTCTGGTATGGAAAGGCAAATCAGATAAGATGATTGCAGAACATCCTGAATTTTAGCAATTCCATTCGAACAAGACAGGCTCTGGGGAATTTCAGCAATTCCATTCTTTCAAGCATTCCTTTTATGCCCGCCAATCACCAGAACCATAGCATAAAATAGAATCAATCGTATAACTTAACAAGACTTGTAATAAAAGAAAGAAAAATATCATTTTTATTTATGTAAGAGATACTTACACCCAAACCTATTCTTAAAAAGAAATAGAAAAGTTGTTGTCACCAACCCTGCAAGCATGCATCTTTTCTATCTAGGATACCTAATAATTCCCACATAATGCTGAATTGGCAACACACATCAAAGCAGGAGGCTGACAATTCTCCACCGGCTGCAGTGGCGCGTCGTCGACGAAAGGATGAGTCAGGAGAGCATCGGCAGTCCACCTGTACCTGTGATCTAACTCAAAGCACCTCCTCAAGAAATCTTTTCCACTCTCTGAAATGTATTCAGGAATCTCTGGAGATTCATTCCCACTGACAAGCTTATTGAATAACTCCTTCGAGTCCAAGTTTCCCCAAGCAATCCGTCCGGTGATCATCTCAACAACAATGCAGCCGAGAGACCATATATCCAGAGCCGGCGTGATCTCAGCAAATTGCACGGATTCAGGCGACATGTAGCACGGCGTCCCGCGGTATTGATACATCCGAAACAGCATATCCGAATCGTCTTCTCCGGGCTCTTTAGCCAGCCCAAAATCAGCAATCTTAAGCTGAACATCACTCAATCCATCAGCTTCACGAGGAAAAACCAGAATGTTGGCAGGCTTAAGATCACAATGCACGTGACCGTTATTGTCGATGCAGGATAAACCCCTCAGTAGCATCTTCGTGTATTTCCTGACATGGCTCTCCGGAATCCTACCTCCGCAATCCCTCATCAGGTTTAGAAGAGAACCCATCGGAGCATACTCCAGCAAGAGATTGTACTTCATCGCCCCACCTTCATTACTCACACAGCACCCGTAACATTTAACAACTTCATTAGCACCACGAAATTTTTGGAAGATCCTCCTCTCCTTCTGAAGAGTAGAAGAGTCTTCAAGATTTGCGTTCTTCACGGCAAAGTACAATTCTTCAGTAAATGTCGACATTGCTAGATAAACTGTTCCATACGTACCTTGCCCTAGTTTTTTCAATCTGAGCCATTCCATATTAGTTGACATAATCACAACTAAAAACAAAGGAATTGATAGATCAAAATCAAGAAGGCTGTAATTAAATTGATCGAACAAGAAGTGTTTGGAATTGGAATAATAAAAATAGTGCATTTGCATGAGCATGGCCGCATATATATATATATATATATATATATATATATATATATATATATATATATATATATATGTACAAATCCTTTTTACATCCGGATTGAAATTAATACTAGTCTTCTTGTAAACAGTTGATCTCCAAATATTAGTAGGATAAATCTTATCGTGTACATACGATGGTGATTATCTTTTTAATCTGTTACACCTGCACTAAGAACTTGAATATTATATAATATTATGATATATTAATAACATGTTTTTTTTATAAAAGTAAAACCTTATGGTTCTCTTTTTTGTTCAAAAATTAATTAAACTTTTTTTTTTGCGCACTAATAACTTAACATTAAATAAGACCGTCTCTTATTAGATTAATATGTATATAATTTTTGTAATTTGTCACTTTTTTGCAGAAATTAAATTGGACTGATTTTATAAAACTATAAAAAATAATTTGGTAAGACAAAAAAAATCAAATTTTGGCACAAGAAACATAGATGTAAATAGTTAAAGGAGGGGATATGGAAAACTAAATCAAAAGTAAAGTTCAGGTCCTACCGGGAGTCGAACCCAGGTCGCTGGATTCAAAGTCCAGAGTGCTAACCACTACACCATAGAACCCCAACTGGTAACCGTTTCATTTTTTTTTTATAATATAACTAATTAGTCTCAATTTATTTATTGATGTCAACGGCGAAAGCTGTGAACAGTTATGACCGCCAAAACAAGAGGAGGAAACATTAAGGTGATGGACACTGACGGTTAATACACTTGTAGCAGATACTGGTAGGTTATTTGAAGTCAACTAGATACTTTATTTCTAAGAGCTAGGTTGGCAGTCTAGATTCTCATATATTGGGAACAAGGCATCGGAAGCAGCATCCAAACTTCAAAGAAAGTAGCTCAAGGCCTCTGGCTTTATAAATGGGCAGCACGAAATGGGAATTCTGTCATCATGAAGTTCATAAACTTAGTCTTGTTCGTAGGAGAGGCTGCTATCATATGCCAGATGCCAGGGTTGCATCTTGATTCTCAAATAAATCGTGTTTGGTAGCCATGAGGCGGTGGCACCTCTTACAACTTGAGATGATCATTTACAGTTCTCTTGCTGGTCCATTCATCACCCTCAACCTGTTATCTTGTGAAGGAGGATACTTTCTAAACAAGTGTGCTGCATTTCTGTGCTTCCTTGTCTCTCTGTTTTCCGCAGAAAGAGGTCGAAATGAGGGCAGGTTCATATTCACAATGACATTCTTGTTGATAAAAAAAAAAAAAAGAGGAGAAAGTCCCATGCTTTATTGTAATGTAACAAGTTATTCAAGCCTACACCTGCAAACTGGATACGCAAGAACTATACACGGCAAGCGATCAAGTTTGTTTCCATGCAAATCTATTTCGACAACCATATGAGAAAACTATATGGATTCTAGAAAATGGCATGGTTGAACAAGAAGCAATAGTTGGTCCGGTGGCTTGATAAGAAGAAAAAACCACTGTAGGAAAATAACTGATAAAGAAATTACGACCATTGATATCATACAACATGTTGTCATCTGACTCCAGCAAAAAGAGAGAGGGGGGTAGGAAAAATAAACAGCTTGACACTCGCATTACTCGATGACCATCACAAGATGGCGACATCAGAAGTTTTCTAGCAGGTATAACCTAAACTTTTCTTCATTGTCCAAGTTGCAATTGTTGAGGATACTCGATCATCTTCTTCAAAAGAGGAATGAGGCCAATCAAAGCAAGTTGAAGCTGTTCTGAACTATTTAAGCGTATGCTGATTTGTCCAGCTCCCCTGTTATTCAAATTAGCACGACCAATCAAATTTGTAGATCGTCCTATAGGAATCTGGGATTGTAAATTGCAGCCAATGGCAAGATCCCCATGCCAGTCCATGACAGAAAGCCCTAGTGTTGATAATGAACGACCAAGAGGATAATCTTTGTCTCTCAGCTGGACCTCCAAACTGCCACCATAAGCCACATCACCGCGACCAGTCATTGCACCACCAGACATGACCATTTGGAACCGCTTACCAGCAATCAATTTATCCTCAACTTTCACTCCAGCTGATAAGACATCACCCAATAGAGTAACCGAGAGACCAGCTGTAGCCTTATTTTTCCTAAAATTACTGAACCTAGTTTCACCACGTAAAGTATAGGCCAAGTCTTTCCCCACAGTCTGCATGTCAAACCCCAGTGAAGTTGCTTTTCCTTCTCCATGCTTTACAGAACTTGCTAATTCCATTTGAACACTGGCATCCTTCTTGTCCTTTGTTACCTGGCTCGAAAAGGATATAGGGATCTTGTCTTTAACCACAAACAACCTCTCCACATTTATACCTTCATAACCAACATCATGATCCCAACCATGAGTTTCTAGAACTGGCCTCACAAGCCACTGGTTGGATGTATCAAGATAACGGAACCGATGAGTGGGATTATCAGAATCAAACGAAGCAGGTAAGGCTAAATCTGGCATGGGAACAGGAACAGATGCAGCTCCTCCACCTTCTTCTTCTGCATTTTCAGTGTACTCGCTAAGCAGGTCCTTTGGAACTGCAGCCATTTTCTTCATCATCTTCTGTCGCCTTTTCTCCTCCTTCAACTGTTTTTTCATGAAAAGCTTCTCTCTGTATTCTAACTCATCAAAATATGCCTTCTTCTGAGCTTTAGTAAGCTTTGCGATCTGAGCCTTGGTCAAACTTTTAAATGGTGGCAACTCATCATATTCTGATTCATCCTCAGAATCTGACGAGTCATCTAAATCATCATCTAAACCATCCTCGTCGCCATACTGTTCCTCTGGCAGCTTAACTTGAGCTCTTGACTGGAGAAGAGATGAAAGAAGGAACGGTAGAGGAGGAGCTCTTGATCGAGTTGCAAAAGGCTTTGCAGGTGTACTATCTTGCAGCTTCAAAAGTGCATTCGCCTCAGCAAGAATCTTAGACGCAAAGGAGAGCAGCAATAAATGGGGCTTCCAAACCTGACCATTTGGCAAAACTCTCTGCCCTGCCCTATTTGTTCTACATGCTGAGTGGTTCTCAACCAATGAAACAGGATTCATGAGTCGCATATCTCCAGCTGCCTGACGAATTGCTTGTTGGACAGCATGCGAGCGCTGAGTGACAAACATATCATAACTTGAAGCAGTACCATTGGGGCCATCAGGTGGAGCTGATGCCGCATGGGTCAAGACAACAATTGCATTAAACCATATAGATGGACCAAATACGTTAGTGATGGTACGCAAGAGGGGCATATCACCAAAATCCCTGCTCTGCATATCCAACCTGTCAAGATACAACACAATGTCTGGAGGAGTTTTCTTTATAAAGCGCTTAACAGAGTGAAGGATCTTCTCATTCTGGCGCTGGTCAGACCATGAAGGAAGAAGTCCTGGTGTGTCAATGACACGTACCTTTATCCCCTGAACAGTGCCTACAACATCCTGAACCTTTTTTGTACCCAATTGAAAAGCATCGGTGCCAAACTTCACTTCATCAAATATCGAATTGATAGTGGCACTTTTACCAACACCTGTCTTTCCAAGAACCATAATTGTACAAGAGAAATCAAGGGGTTCCTGCCCGGCAGCCTCGAGCTGTTCTGCCATGGCACTGGCACGATCAAAACTGAAACCAGCAACGCGGCCACCACTTCTACCTCGCAGCTGTTCAGCTAATCCCAGTCTGTATAAAACCTGTGCAACAACAACATTATGAGGAGTTTGCCCAAGTCTGTGTGCAAGTCGCAAAAATTTCACCCTGATCATCTGAAGTTTTTCACGAGTCTCATCAAACTCTTCTGATTCCCCGTTTGCAGGATCATCAATCTGTTGGGATTGTGTATGAGAAACAGCTCCATTAGCACGAGGAGGTTGCTGGACTGCCCTGGGTGCAGGTTCCAATAGAGGTGCAGCACGCCCAAGGCCAGCTGGACGAGAAGGTGGTGGAGCTGCACTTGAAGATTTTGCAGATGAAGATGCAATCCCGGGTAAATGCTGAATTTTGCGCTCTATAATTGCTGGAGGAGTTTGCTTATCCTCCTGACCCTGGTCTGCTTTCTTCTGAGACTCTTCAGTCACATTAATGACTGTGCTGACTCCATTAATATTGTTGGCAGCATGGTGTACCTCAGAACCCTTGTTATCCTCTGCTCTCACATTAGATGCATGAGCTTGAATCCCCTCATTTCTCTCAGTCACTGACTTCTGCAAAGAAGATGAGGCTAAAACTCCTGGTACCAGCTTTTCTTCCTCCATGACTGTCTGTGGGACAGATGAAGCAGCTTTCAGTTCATGACTTTCCCCATTTTGCTCTGACGCTATAACAGCTGAAAAATCACTTAACTTCCCATTGCTATCATCATGGTTTTCTATATCCACAACTTCTGAGATGTCGCCGAGCTGTTCACTCTTATTAACCCCGTTTCCAGCATCAATGCCTACTGTTGCACTGTCAAAATCAACATTCTTCTCAACATCATGTTTTACATCTATTTTTTCCAGATTCTCATCCAGTCCTTCACTTTTATCACCTCGAAGATCACCTGATAAATTAATTGATTCATTGGCCTCGTGATGTTGAGCACCCAACTTATCCTCCTTTAATTCCTCTCTTTCACCATCTTCAGAAAGAATCTCCTTGCTTAGCTCAATTTCTCGATTAGGATCATCATCACCCTTCAAAGCCTCTGTTCCTATATTACTAGCAATCTCAGAAACCTCCGCATTATCCTCCAGTTCCTCTCTTTCACCATTTTCAGGAAGAATCTCCTTGCTTAGCTCAATTTCTCGATTAGGATCAGCCTCATCCTCGCCCTTCAAAGCCTTTGTTCCTATATTACCTGCAATCTCAGAAACCTCCACATTATCCTCCTTCAGTTCCTCTCTTTCACCATCTTCAGGAAGAATCTCCTTGCTCAACTCAATTTCTGGATTAGGATTAACCTCATTCTCACCCATCAAAGCATTTTTTACTATTTTACCAGCAATTTCAGAAACCTCTGCATCTCCAGTCGTCTCATTGTTCCCCACTTCCTGAGCATAATCTCCATCACTATTCAATTCCTTGCTTGACTCAATTTCTCGATTAGAATTAACCTCGCCCTCACTCCTGAAAGCCTGAGTTTCTCCATTAACAATAATCTCAGAAACCTCCTCACCTCCAATCAATTCATTGTTCCCAGCTTCCTTATCAGACTCTCCATCACCTTTCCATTCCCCACTTTTCTCATCCAAATGCTCAGCATCCATTTTTATTGAATTATGGCTCATGCCTTCACCATTATCCTCTAAAATGTTGGCTGAATCGCCACTAGTCGCCTGATATTCAGTACCCAACCCATCCTCCTTCAGTTCCTCTCTCTCATCATCCTTGGGCAGAATCTCCTCATCCAATTTAATTTCCTGCTTAGAATCCACCTCACCTTCACCCTCAGCCTTCAAGACTTCTATTACTCCATTACCGATGACCTCAGCAACCTCTCCTCCACTTGATTCATTGCCCTTAGCTTCCTTTGCAGTCCCTCCCTCATCAATCTTATCAACACTATCTTCACCCACCATTTCCTCTACCTTCTCTTCACCACCAACCCCACCCAACTCCTCAGGATTCCCACTCTCAGCAGGAACAAAAATAGCCTCTTCAAATTTCTCTGTCTCGTTTCCTAAATTTGAACTCTCATCGACAACTGCTGAACTTGAATCACCAACACTCTCAAAAACACCACCATCTGACACAACTTTCATTCCCTCCTCCTCCTCCTCCTCCTCATGCAATTGCTCAAGTGATTCAATTGCCTCCTCAAAAGCCTCATCTTCCACGCCCTTCGATTCATCAGACCCCGCCACAACTCTCTCCTTCTCTACCTTATCCCTTAAACCTTCATTTCCCACATTGGTTTTCTCTTCCACAAAAAGTCTCGCAACCCCGTTTTCCATTTTTTTCCTTCAAGACCTTAAATCACATAAAACCCACAACATCAAAACACAAAACCAATTTCAAAATCATCACAACCAGTTGCATAACCAAACAAAAAAACAAAACCCATTACAAATTTTCCATCTTCCACACAAAAATCATAACTTTATATAACAACCAAACCATACAATAACCAAAATTAAAACTTCCAGATCTCATTAAGAACCTTTAACATGTTTCCACTAGGGCTTTGCAAAAAAATGAAAAACAAACATAAAAATGCGATTAAAACAATACAAAAACATAATTAAAAAACTAGAACATAAGGGGAAAAAATTATTCCAGTGTACTTACCTTGTTTACTTCAGAGAGAGAGCGAGTGATTTTGAGAGAGAGAGCCAGTGAACGAATCTTATATGTATAATCTACTGGCAGCAGGTGCTATGGTTTAGCTAGTTTGGTGAATTAACTATTAAGGAGATAAGGATTTTTTTATCGGACGGTGGAGATTTGGAGATATTGAGTTTTTTTCATCTGACGGTGGACGAATTTTTTATTGGGGTTTCACTGATTGCTTTGATATTCGTTGAAAGACCCAAAATCTTGCTGACGTGGATTTACTTGTAAAATTAGGAGTAAAGGCAGTTAAAATATATTTTTTATTTTAAGGTGTTATGTTTTTTAATAATATTTATTTAAAATATATATATATATATATATTTCAAATAAAAAAATATTTTACATCATAATAATACTGAACACAAACTAACGTAGAAGTACTGTGGATTTAGTTTCTATTTAACATTGAATTTGATATTGTTTTAATTAGTTTTAAAAATATATTTATCTTGAAAAAATATTAAATTAATAATTTTAACATATACCTATTAAGAATTTAAAAAAATATTATAATATTCACAAACAGTCAAGGGAACAATTTAGATTTTGTTTGAGAAATTAATTTTATTATTTTAAATTAATTTTATATATATTTTTACAATGTTTTTATATATTGATGTTAAAATAATTTTTTTAAAAATTAAAAAAAATATTTTAAAAAACAAACTCGCAATGTTAAACATTCTCTTACAACCATAAAATTGTTTTTCAAAGTGTTTTTTTATTAAAAAACATATATTAAAATAATATTTTTTTATTTTTTAAAAAAATATTTTTAATATTAACATATTAAAATATTTAAAAACATTAAAAAAATTAATTTTTTTTTTTTTTTGAAAATCACTTTTCATGTGATTTCCAAACGGAACCTGTAAGAGAAATGAAAAAAAAAAACAGCTCTAGCAAGAGACCCGACATCGACATATGGAGTGTTGGGGCAGTTCGAGGTGATTTGATTGACGAGGGAGACTAGTGATATGTTAACAATTGTCTTGTTTCTCTTGTGCCCATTGATCACTTATATATTGCTTTTCCAGAAATAAATAAAAAATTTATTTTTATTTTAAATTGATTTTTTTTTGTATTTTTAGATTAATTTCATGTATTGATATCAAAAATATTTTTTAAAAAATAACCTCAAATACAGTCCAAACAAACACAAAATGTTAAAATATTGCTCGTTAAACATAAAATGATAAGCTTTAATGCGTGTAAAAGATAATGAGTGAATAAAATTCTAACTATTTTTTATTTTTATAAAGAATACACGTCCTAATTTGAACTCAAAATTTACTATGCAAATTACACAAATAGAGTGATTTATTACATAGTGTCAAAGATATCGTGCACAATAAAAAAATGGTTTATTACATAGTCATGGCTTAATTGCTTATTATTATCCTTATGATTTATGATAGTGGGAAGGGTTATTATTTGTGACCTTTAAACATTTTTATGTGATTTTGAAAAGAAAAAATAATCATTTTCTATCTCATGGAGACCCAACTAGATCATTGCATCGGATATATTTGGAAGTACGTGTTCATCTAGTTTATAGAGTTTTTATTTCATGTCATTAGTGAATTAATATTCAATTCAACTGATTTTAATGTTTATCTCCTTACAAAAGATCTTAATTAAATTCTTATTTTAATCGTTTGCAATATAAATATATTTTTTTTTTTGCATGATTCAACACCTATAAGATCCATTATCAAACTCCAAACACTATTCATATACTAGACCCCATTGAATTTATGAAAATCTAGATTAATTAGACACCAGTGATTAATATATTATATAAAAATTTAATTAAGTCCAATCCATTTTTTAGTAATAACAGCTGGGTTGAACGGGAAAATATATATGCTATAAAAACTTTAGTCAGAACAACTTTCACTTGTGATAAAAAATTTAGATCTATTTTGCTGGTCTTGAATTTGAGCTGAGACATGTTCATATTATAAAATACACGAGACAGTCAAGATTTTATTTATTTAATTCAAACTTGTAAAAAATATCTAAACAAAGAGTTTCCTCAAAAAAAAAAAAAAAAAAAAAAGCTTTCAGTGTAAATTATCACGGTCCAATAATGGAAGAAAAACAAGAAAGAGAAAGGAATAGATTGCTGAAGTAAGATATACAAACAGGCAAAGACAAAAACACTTCGATATGTTTATTATGTTTATCAATCAAATAGAATCGATGCAAGGAACCTATCAAGGAAATTTGGATGGGTAGATCGGTGGTCCATGTAAAAGAAAACAATGTAGATATACTGGATAGGGTCCAGAGAGACGGGGGGGAAAAGTATTTCAAGTTGCTTCAACTTTGATATTTCAGGGTGAAGTTCTTTTTTTCATTTTAAAAATATTTTTTTTAAAATCTGATTATTTTATTTTAAATTAATTTTTTTTAAATAAAAATAAATTAAACTTTTTTAAAAATATTTTTTAAATTTAGTACTAGCAGACTTATTCCAAGTTGAAAACGAAGCTTCATCAGTTCTTCCTTGTATTCGAAGCAACTCACTATAGCATTCATTGGAAACCTAGAATAGTAGTTGAAGGGTAGAGTTCGAGTACATTGTTCCTGGACAGGGAGAAGCTTGAGATTTTTTTTTTCCTGGGCAAAGAAAGAAATTACGGTGCACAAGAAATAAGTTTTTATGCCATGCATGAACTTCCATGGTACATCGTGTACATAGCCAGCATAGGATTATTCAATCTGGTTTCAACTAGGCCAACTTGGCCTCTCTGGGAGATCCGTCTGTCCATATATAATTAATATTATATTTATAAAAAAAAACTAAAATAAAATGGGTTTTGCTTAAGGTAAGCCTTCCCACAGTGGACAAAAGGTTGTTGTTTGAGGCTATTTTTTTAGCTTTAAACTGTAGGTTTTCCAAAAAAAAAAAAAAAAAAAAATCAAGTGATTGTTTTTTTTTTTTTTTTTGGATTTTTTACATTTTATTCTTACTTTGGTTACGGAATTTCTAGGTTTTCACTAAACAATCTCTAAACTTTATTTGTATTACAATAAGGTCCCTGGATGTAGGGAGATCGGAGAGAAAAGGCAGGAGACAGAGGGGAGTGCTTTGATTTTTCAGGTTTTTAGGGTTGATTAGAACGTGTTTTAAAGTTCAAAATAAGCATATACATTTGTTCGAGAGATGATTTTAGGATGTCTATTAAAAAAAAAATATTTTATTGAGTGTTCAAAGTATAATAACATTTATTTTTAAAATATTTTTTTAATATCTACACAAAAAATTATAAAAAAAATTATATTTTTAAAAAATTCTTAAGAAACACAGACTGCTCTCAGTACGTCATATTTGTTTGAGAGTATAGTTGAAGTTGATTTTAAAAATATTTTTTGTTCAAAAATGTATCAAAATAATTTTTTTATATTTTTTAGAAATTATTTTTGATATTATCACATCAAAATAATCTAAAAATATCAAAAATTTAATAAAAAATAAAAAATAAATATTTTTTTTTAATAAAATATCTTTTAAAATGCAATCTCAAAAACATCCTTAGTTTTTTTTTTTTTTTTAATGTCCCGGGCTGGATGTGTCCAGCCTAAGTGCTTAGGCCTAGTTGCCATCAAGCCTAATGGGCGAGGCCTTTATTTTCAGGTTTTTTTTCTTCTTGCTATCTACTGTTTTATATTTTTCCAGTATTAATTTTATCTGGATAATCAATAACTATTTATATCACCCAACCTCATATAAAATAGTGGTTATTTTTTAATAATTTTGATTTTTTCTTGATTATTAATTTTTTCAAAAATACCTGGAAAATAACTGTTGCTATAAAAAATATTGATTCTTCATGAAAACTCATAAAAACAATGATTAATTACATAATCTTTCATGAAGTTTGATGATTGATGATTGATGAATTTAAGATTTATACTTTTAAAAAACTTAATGACAATAACACTGGAATAAATATCATGTCTAAAAAAACAAATCATTACTATCATGTCTCATTTCAAAATTGATCATGGTTCTTGGGAATGTTTTGATGTTCAAATTCACGTTGATGCGTGACAATAATAAATAAATAAATATAAAGTTGAGAATAATAAGGTTTTTTAATATTAAAATTAACCACTCTTTCAGTACGGAGCACCCTTTCGATATCGATTCCAGCCCCTCTCTCTTTAATTATTATTCTTTTAATTAGATATTGTTTAGGTATATAAATATTAATTGCATTTATGTTTTGTTTATTTTATTTATTTATTAAAACCAACCATGTCCATGATATATATTTAACTAAAAACAAAACATGCATGAGATTAAAACTACAAAACACATATTTAATTAAAAAGCTCACAACTAATGTTGATTTATTTAATTTCATCAGCTTAGATTTTAAAAATTAATTAAAATGTTAAAAAACAGGTTTCATAAACGCATCTGCGACAACGCATGGTTGCTTATGTAATTAAGGAGATGTTTTACAATATGTTTCAAAAATATTTTTAAAAATATTTTTTTAATATTTTTTATTTTTTTATATGTTTTTAGATTATTTTAATATAATTATGTCAAAAATAATTTTTTTAATATATTTTTAAATAAAAAACATTTTTAAAAACAACTTCATCCATATTCTCAAACCGTATTAAATCTTAATGAAAATCTCAAGCTAGTGATGGACGTAAGAATCCTTTTTTGCGTCAGCGGGGTTCTTGTTGGCCTCTTTCCAATTATTGGAAGCAGACAGTGAAGGTATCAACAAAAGCAAGCATGGTTCTCTTGACTGAAAGCAAAAAACATGTCCCTTTCCCCCCTGTTTAGCCATGAATACGAGCCTCTCTAAGCCAACGAACATGTAAGAAATACAGATCATAACAAACTAGTCAAAGATTCGATTGATTTTAGGAGCTTATGAGAATAGGGATAGTGAGATTGATTCGTCGTTTAAATCTTAATATCATATCAAAGAATTTGGTTCAACTAAATCAAAGTTATTAAAATATAATTTATATTATTTTCTTAACAAAAGTGACTAAGCTACACCACATCAAATTCCCCATATCGTCTGTTGAACATCACGAATCAACTCGAGACAGTTTCCAACTTGAATATCTCCATTATCCACCCATCTTTTTCCCGACAAAGCCCCTCCTTTGTAGCCATAGCCTCCATCACTTGTTCCAGGGACGACATCTCTGAAAACAGATTTTGCTGCAAGAACAAAACCATGTTCATCACTAAACACTATTCTTGGTCTGCTTATCCAAGATGCTGGAACTTGCCATGGTGTCATCTGTTGGAAGTGGAACCATTATTTGAAGGTAGCATTTTGAAACCGGAATTCTGATTTTGCGAACATTGATAGCACAGTTGCAGGCCAAAGGCATCAGTAAAATTCACTTGGCAGAAAGCAGGATTGGCCCGTAGACTGGTGAGGATTAACAGCACACAATTCCAAGATAAAAGCTTCGGGTAACTTTCTACGAAAATATTAAACTAGTGTAGCTAAAAGAAAAGAAGAAAATAGTAACAGATGGTAAATGCAAGTGCTGGACACCAATGTAGATGGAATAAATAGCTAGACAAAGGCATGTGTGAAACAGAAACATTGTTTGGCTCAGTGGTGTAGAGGGAACAAAAACCATCGTATGAAAATATCTAACAAAACTGCTTCAGTGAATGTTATCAAGGTAACACGATGTTGAAATCCAACAGCAGAAAAAACAGCAGTACAAAAAGGGAAGCTTAGGTTTGCTCATTCTTATGAATGACCATCACAACGTCGTGAACTCGAACATTTCCTGTCAGAGCTTGGCTACTGCAGGAAAAGAAGTAGCCAGTTTTCTTCATTGTCCAAACTGCATTTCTTGATGATAGTCAAAAAGCTTCCTCAATAGAGGAATGAGACCTGCCAGAGCTAGTTGGAGGTGTTCTGAACTATTTATGCGAATACTGAATTGTCCTGCACCCTTGTTATTCAAATTGGCACGGGCAATCAAGTTTGTGGACCTTCCAATTGGGACCTGAGATTGTATATTGCAACCAACAGCTAGAACTCCATGCCAATCTACAACAGAGAGTCCAAGAGTTGATAGCGAACGGCCCAGAGGATAATCTTCATCTCTCAGCTGGGCCTCCAGACCACCACCGTATGCTACATCACCCTGACCAGTCATTGCACCACCAGACACGACCATTTGGAACCGCTTATTAGCAATCACTTTGTCCTCAACTTTCACTCCAGCTGCTAAGGCATCACCCAATAGAGTAACCGAAAGACCAGCAGTTGCTTTGTTCTTCCTAAAATTAATGAACCTTGTCTCACTGTGTAAAGTATAGCCCAAGTCCCTTCCCAAAGTCTGCATATCAAAACCTAGTGAAGTTGATTTCCCTTCCCCGTTCTTTATAGAGCTTGCTAATTCCATTTGAGCATTGGCATCCTTCTTGTCCTTCGTAACTTGGCCAGAAAAGGATACAGGAATCTTGTCTTTAACTACAAATAATCTCTCCACATTTATACCTTCATAGCCAACATCATGATCCCAGCCATGTGTATCAAGAACTGGCCTTACAAGCCACTGATTAGAGTTATCAAGATAACGGTACCGGTGGGAAGGATAATCAGAGTCAAAAGAAGCAGGTAAGGATAAATCTGGCATTGGAACTGGCATAGATGCAGGACCTTCACTTTCTTCTTCTGCATTTTCACCGTAGTCACTAGGCAGAGGATTGCTTGCCACTGCAGTTTTCTTCATCATCCTTTGTCGCCTTTTCTCTTCCTTCAACTGTTTCTTCATAAAAAGTCTCTCCCTGTACTCTAACTCATCAAAATATGCAGTCTTCTGAGCTTTAGTAAGCTTTGCCACCTAGGCTTTCGATAAACTTTTAAATGGTGGTAAATCATCATATTCAGACTCATCCTCAGAATCCGATGACTCGTCTAGATCATCATCTAAACCATCCTCGTCACCAAACTGTTCCTCAGGTAGCTTAACTTGTGGTCTTGACCGGAGAAGAGATGACAGCAGGTATGGTAAAGGAGGAGCTCTTGACCGAGTTGCAAATTGCTTCTTAGCTGGACTATCTTGAACCTTCAATACAGTGTTTGCTTCAGCTAGGATTTTTGATGCAAAGGAAAGTAGCAACAATTGAGGCTTCCAAACCTGGCCATTAGGCAACACTCTATACCCTGCCCTATTTCTTCTACATGCAGGGTGATTCTCAACTAACGAAACGGGATTTACAAGCCACATATCACCTGCTGCCTGACGAATTGTTTGTTGAACAACATGAGAACGTTGAGTTACAAACATATCATAACTTGAAACGGTACCTTGTGGACTATCAGGTGGAGCAGAAGCAGCATGACTGAGGACAACAATTGCATTTTGCCATATAGATGGACCAAATATCTTGGTGATGGTTCTCAGCAGGGGCAGATCACCAAAATCCTTGCTCTGCATGTCCAACCTATCAAAATATAACAAAATATCTGGAGGAGTTTTCTTGATAAAGTTTTTCACTGAGTGAAGGATTTTCTCATTCTGTCGCTGGTCAGACCCGGAAGGAAGGAGGCCTGGTGTGTCAATGACCCTTAGCTTGATCCCCTGAACAGTTCCCACAACATCCTGAACCATTTTTGTACCAGATTGAAAAGCATTGGTGGGCAACTTGGCTTCATCAAATATTGAATTGATAGTGGCACTTTTACCAACCCCAGTCTTTCCAAGAACCATAATTGTGCAAGAGAAATCAAGGGGTTCCTGCCCATCTGCCTCGAGTTGTCCTGCCATGGCACTTGCAGGATCAAAACTTAAGGTGCCAATGCGACCCCGATTTCTCCCTCGCAGCTGCTCAACAATTCCCAATCTGTATAAAACCTGTGCCACCACAGTTTCATTGGGAGCCAATCCAAGCCTATGCACTAGCCGCAAAAATTTCACCCTAATCATCTTGAGTTTTTCATGAGTCTCATCATGCTCCTTTGACTCCCCATTAGTAGGGTCATCAAGCTGTTGAGAGCGCATGTGAGACATGGCTCCATTAGCACGCAACTACTGCATTGCCCTAGTTGCAGGTTCCAAGAGTGGGGCAGCACGCCCAAGGCCAGCTGGGTGAAAATGAGGGGGAGCAGGACTCAAAGATTTTCCAGATAAAGAAGCAAACTTAGGTTCAGGGTGACTTTCACCTTCTTTATTTACTAGAGTGTTTTGCTTCTCTTGATATGTTTCTGCAATCCTTTCAGGGCCCTCGGACACAATATTGTTCTGGCCAACATCATTAGCTTTTTCAGCAGCATGCTCTAGTTCAGAATCCTTGTTATCCTCTGCTCTCAAATTAGCAGTATCAGCCTGAATGTCTTCATTTTTCTCATTCACGCACTTATCTAATGAGCTTAAGCTTGCGGTTTCTGCTACCGCCATTGATTCTTCCAGGGATGTAAGTGGGACGGCTGAAGTAGCTGTCAGTTTAGGAGTTTTATCATGATGCTCTGGATCCATTGAAGCTAGAGTATCTTTCAAGTCTCCATTGCTGGTATATCCGTGTTCTGTGTCAACAGCTGCTGAAATGCCCTTTGGATGCTCACCCTTGCGAACCCCGTCCTCCAAATCAAGGCCAGCTGAATTCCCTATCAATTCCCCACTTTTGTCATCCTGATCTTCTGTCTCGACTTTCGCCGGATTCTCACGAAGTCCTTCACCTTTTCTGTCTTGAAGCTCAACTAAACCATCCTCTTTGATTTCCTCTCTCTTACTATCCTCAGGGAGATTCTCCTCACTTGATTCAATTTTCTGCATAGCATTCACCACAACCTCACCCTTCAAAGCCTCTACTCCTCCATCACCAGAAATCTCAGAAACAACCTCCCCTCCATTCAACACGCAGCCCTCCACTTCCACAACAGTCCTTCCCTCGTCAATCTTATGGACACCCTCCCCACCTACTGAATCCATCACCTTCTCTTCACCAACCACCTCAGTCAACCCCTCAGGAATCCCAGGCTCAGCAGGAACAGAAACTGGCTCTTCAAATTTGTCCATCACATTTCCTACATTAGATTTCCCGAATGCAACCACTGAGCCAGAATCACCACCATCTGACTCATGTGCCTCAAATTTCCCCATTTCATTTCCCACGTCCAAATTTGCATTCCCAATCACCAAACTCAAGTCACCAACACTCTTAACACCGCCATCTGACTCAAACTTCACTCCCTCTTCGTACAATTTCTCAGGTGACTCAAGTGCCTCCACAAAAACTTCATCTTTCAAATCCTTCGATTCACTGGACGCCACCACAACCTTCCCCTCTACCTTATCCCCCGACAACTCATTTTTTCCCTCCATCTCACCACCCAAAACCTCATATTTACCCTCCACCTTATCCCTAGAAACTTCATTGTTAACATTGATGTTATTTTCTAATAGCGTTTCATCAACAACTCTATCAACTCCATTTTCCATTTTCAACTATCTTTGCCTGCGAATAAAAGTTCCAACAAAATCAAATACGAGACCATTGGATAGAGACACTGACATATAATCACCAAACAACCCTTTTATCCCTTACAAAGAAAAATCCCGCCAAAAACCAACTCAATAGCAATAAATGAATCAAAATAAATACACCTTTAGTAGTAAATTAAAATACAACAGGACACCAAAGAACACTACAACGAATCAATAATCAGCCAAAAACAAAAAAAAAATTAACTGTAACCAATCAAAGGCAAGTAAAACCACGGATATATAATTCATTTACAAGCAGATAACCCCGTGGAAAAAATCCAAGTCTCAAGAATGTGTACATAAAAGAAACAAAACTTACCCGTGTTGGTTTCTTGGATACTGTGTACAAGTAAAGTTCCAAGTCCTTAAAGGAAGAGAGCAAAACTTTTCTTTGTTTCTTTTATTAACAAAGGGTTTTAAGACTGTGTGTGTTATTGCACTAACAGAGTAAGTGCTTAGAAGCTAAGTAGTTGTGTCTTCTAATTAGCAGTAGAAGTGAAGGAGATAAGAGTTGTCAGGTTGAGAATAGGAGCGCGGGATGTTATCCGTTTCTTCACCTCCCGTTTTATACTCTCCCCCTCTCCCTAAGGTCAGATATTTTTCTGGTCTTTTCCTTTTCTGTCAAGCAACAATAATGGCACAGGATACAATTTTACAAATGAGATATTGGGCTTCAAGCCCATATAACTTTATAAAGTTAAAATGGGGGACGGGCAGAAAAGAAAAGAATCCACGTAGTTTTATTTCAAAACACGGCACGAGGTGAAAAGTTTGAATTTTTTTTTTCATAATATCATGAACAATAATTTAAAAACATCTTATACTATTTATTTTATATATATATATCTAGAAAATTAAAAATGTTTTTAAATTTTGAAGGAATTACAATAGTGCCATAGTATATATTACCAAACACATAAACGGCGTGGAGTTTCCACTGTAGCGCCCCTCACATTGCACTGTGGACTCGAGCAGTGCACGGGCGGTTTTGGCCCTCGGGCGCGCGGCAAAGAGGGGCTGTGAGGCGGGGCCATTTTGGGTTTTTCCCTTTTTTTTTTTAAATATTCGGTTGTGAACAGTGCATGGACGGTTTCGTCCCCGGTAATAGGACAAAATAAGGCATCCGGGCGAGGGGCACACGCGTAATTGCGCGCGGCCGGCCCGGTCCGGTCCGCCGCAACTTTTTCTTTTTTGATTATTTTCGGAAATGGCTAAAGACGGATATAGCCCCTAATAAGACAAAAACACTGAATTGGGTCCAGGGTTAGAACGGTAATTGGCCCTATTTTTCGAATTTTTTATTCCGTGTCTCTGGGGGCGTGAGGCGCACGCGCCAAGCGGTTTTCCGCCTCACGCCCTGTTCAGGTGGCGCGTGCGGCCTCCTCCGGTGTCCGGAAATTGGCCCCCGCCGGCCAGAACGATGCGCCGCCGCGTGGTCTTCCTCCCGCGTGGGCGCGTGTAACCACCAAATGTCCATGGACGCGGCGGGGGCCGGTTAAAGCCGGCGGCCACGTTTCTCTCTCTCCTGCACGTCAATGTGCAGGAGAGTCCCCCATATATTTTGACTTTGCACTTCGGTCCCTCGACTGTTAATTTCGTTTTTAATCCTCATTTCTGTTATATAAGTTTTAATTTTGTTCGATTAGGTCCTCCGATTTCAATTAATTGAATGTCAAAGTGTCACTTCGGTCCTGCTACTTTCAATTTCCGGATTGGCTGTATATAACTCAATCAATTCGGTACAAAAGTTCCGATTTTTGCAATTTTGTCCTCTGATTTCAATTGAGAATAAATGTAATTTGCATTTCAGCCCTTTGACTTTTAATTTTTTAATTTAATCCCTTTATATTTAATTTTCATTTCACCCCTTACACTTTTATTTTTTTAATCCCTACTTTTGTCCATTTATATATAAGTGTATTTGACATAATAATAATAATAATAATAATAATAATAATAATAATAATAATAATAATAATAATAATAATAATAATAATAATAATAATAATAATAATAATAATAATAATAATCATGATTTAATTATTTTTCATTCTTACTCTTTTGTTGTTATTTTTCCCTCCCGATAATTTGATAATTTTTTTTTTGCCAGTAATAGCAATGATAATTTTTTTTAATTGTTTTTTTTATATTTTCTTAAAGTTTCTGAGATATTTTTAGTTTTTCATTTATTTTTGTTTCTTTCAGTATTAACATAATAATAATTATTATAATAAGAATAATAATAATAGTGATTATTATTAATATTATAATAATAGTGACTATGTATTCTATTATTATAATAATAGTGATTATTTATTCTTTCATAATAAGAATAATAATAATAATAATTTTTAATTAGTTTTTCTTGCTTGCTGTTTTGTTCATGCTTTTTATTTTTTTCCCTCGGTATAATTTAATAATTTTTGGTGTTTTTATTCTAGCGGCAATAATAATTCTAGATGTTAAGACTCCAATGTTGCTATTGTTATAATATTTTAAATTAATATTGCTTCCTTTTCCCTTTTTGGTTTATAATTTGCTCTTTCTATTAATTGATTTTTATAATTTTATTATCTGCACAATAATGATTTCAGTATTTTTTTTTTCTTATTCAAATATGTTGCTCTTTTTTCTAATGTTAGTGCGCGCTCTTTTGTGATCGTTTATGACGCAATACCTATATTCTAAAAGATGTAATATATGCTTACGTGACAAACTCAACTCAAAATTTTCAACATTTAATCTTTGAATCTATAATTTTTATTTACTTATATCATATAAATTTATCATTGTAGATTTAATTATGTGAAATTATATATAAAAAAATACCCGCAGCAACGCGCGGGCAAGTATCTAGTATATAAAATTTACGGTGAAATTTCTTCCTCGGCCGTAGTTCACTCTCTTTCTCTCGCTCTTTCCAGCCGGCAGCAGCAGCTCCAGCAGCCCGCCCCTTCCTAGCTTTAGCAAGGCTGCAACTTCAAGCTAGTAAGTGTCATCCATTTGTTTTTCTCTCGATCTTCTGAGATTTATGTGTTTCTAATTGTTCTTCTTGATTTTTTTGTTCGATTTTAACGCAAGGTTATTAAAAACGCGAGTTGACTCGGAAATAAAATTGAAACCGGTCAAACTCGGTCAAAATCGGGTTGACTCGTTCCGATTTAACGCGTTCGGTCGGTTTGAGCTTTTATTTTCAGATTTCAATTTTTTCGTTCTTTCATTTCGAAATTGCATTTGCAGCTCAAATCCTCTCTTCTTCTCAGCAAAAAAACCCTAGAATCCTAGATCATCGCCTCACACAGCCCCCAAACTCTTCTCTTCTCTTCTCAGCAAAACACCACAAATCATCACCTCTCACCCCCCAAATCTTCTCTTCTCTTCTCAGCACAAAATCCCCCAAATCGTCCCCCAAATCGTTAGGTCTCATTTCAGCCGATCTCCTCCCCAGGAACCCAGCTGTTCTTCTCATCCTTCTCTCAAATCGCCGTTGTCGTCGTCGCCATTAAAGGTTAGTGCAACTGTGCAAGCTTGATTTTCATTTCATAATTTCTGCGTGAGAATAATTTATACCCATCTCTGTGTGAGTGTGTGTAGATTTTAGTTACATGTCCATAATGGAGTTTATTGACTGATATTTGCAGATCAAATTATGAAATTCCTTGAGTGGTATGAATTTACAGGATATGATAGAACAATTACAGTACCTGGATTTTATAGTTTCTCAGGATAATGGAGTTTATTGAGTGTTGACTGATATTTGCAGGATGATGGATTTTATCAATTACGGTACCTGGATTTTATAGGTTCTCAGGATCTTGGATTGTTAAAAATTTTAACAATAGCTCTTTGCTTTCACTATTGTAATTAATTTCAATGCTTGCAAGTCACTTATCTTAGGAAAAAAATCTACCAAGTCTATAGCAGTATTATTAATTGAAATATCAATAAACAACATCGGAGAGCAAAGCATCAAATTGAGCAAAAAATGGAGGTTCTTTCAGATAAGGCTAAAACAATCATTAGGGAGAACCGTGGCCATTAAGATTGCATTTGAACCTTTTCTAGTTGTTTTATGTATCTACTATCTAACGTGGACATAATTGTTTTGTAATGTGTTTTGAAGTTATTTTAAATCATGTATGAACCTTAACTAATGAAGTTATAAAGTTATATGGCCATGATTATGCTATCTTGTATTCGAAAATATTTTACATACGATTTTACGATTTTTCTTCTCCCACGATTTTAGCTGTGATTTTACGATTTTGTACGGACAAATTCGGGTACGATTTTACGATCCGATCTTACGATCCGATTTTTCGGAGCCCTTTCCGATTCGTGTCAAAATCTTGATTTTGACTACCTTGTTTTAACGTGTTTCGGTGCCTGAGATTTGATGGGTTTTTTTTTTGTTTAAATGATTGATTTGGGTAAATAGAGCAGATTGTTTGCTCTCACTTATATTCTGGAGATGCTAAAGAATAGAAGGTCTGATTTGGTTTTACGATTTGCTGAGAAAATGAGGAATCAATAGCTCAGATTAGGTCTTGTAATTTTGAGGCTAAGAGAGGGAGTTTCTTATAAAATGTAGCGTTTTTGCAAGTTATGGTGTGATTTTGCTGTTTCCATCTGGGTGTGCGGAGGGTGATCTGATCTGTTTTTGTCACTATAAAGTTTTGGAGAAAAAACTAAAAACTTTTGAGCCATTTATCTATGTGGCTTCATTGTAACAGCTCATAGCTTCAATATATAGGTAAAATGAGCAGCAAAAGCATGAGATGATAGAGACTCAAGCTATGTGAGACTCATGAACCGCCCCCATTAAGTTATGGAATAGGCAAGCAGAAATTATTGCCATTGTAATCACAAAGAACCTGCAGTAATCAATAATTCCTCAGTCAGTGCAGAAGTTGGTTTCTATGATCTGAATTCAACGCTTCAATACTGTTTAACAAGAAACCTATAGTAAAAACTGCAATGTGGTATCAAAGTATCTAAAACTGGTAAGCAGATATTAGCCTTGGTATTAACTAAACATCAATAAAAGATTGGCTTACTGAGAAGTGGGAAGATGATCATAAATGGCTTGAAATTGGAATAACTGAGTGAAGGGAAGGGTCTGACCTCTAGTACCCATTGTGACAGTGGCATGTAGAGCTGCTATTACAGAACCTAGCCTCAAAACAAAGTCAAATATAACGAGCCCCTTGTAATCTACCCTTTCATGGGTTTAAGCTCCTACTAGAGGTGCTATTCCTTTAGCAACAGCTCTTCTTTCAGAAGGAATATCAACTATAGATGACATTTTATAGCTTAGAAGGACTGAGAGAAGAAAGATGTCAAGCCTGTGATGAGAATGTCTGGATTGGAAAGACTCGAAAAGCTTGTGATGGAATAGAATGAGCTGTAGAGCCTTTGTGTCCCTTGGTTCTTAAAGTTTATATCTCTATTTCATTTGTTCAGATTTTTTAAGGATACTTAAAAAATGAGGCCAAGATGGAAAGGAAAAGGAGCAGAAGCTAAAGCACTTGCAGATCCCATGTCAGAAATAGTCTCACAGCTTCAATCTTCTCTTCTTCAGTCAAATGCATGTGCGTTGCTCTCAGGTTGCAGTGTGCTTCTTGCAGTGGAAACAGAACAGACTGAGCTTCTCACGCGGGCATGTTTCGGTAAACCCATTATTACAGCTGAGAAAGATAAGCAATGGTTTCAGTTGGGTTTGGAGGAAGCATTTTATTTGTGTTATTCTTTAAAATGTTTAAAGATTGCTGGTGAAGATAATTTTGTTAAAAACGATGTAGATTTGTGGTTGTATATGAAATTGAAAAAGGTGAAATTCCCGGATTTTTATAAGGCTTATTCCCATCTTCGTATGAAAAACTGGGTTCTCAGGCCAGGATTACAGTACGGTGTGGATTTCGTTGCTTACCGGCATCATCCATCTTTGGTACATTCAGAATATGCTGTCATTGTTTTATCAGAAGAAGGGGATGCTGGGAGATTGAGGGTGTGGTCTGATTTCCACTGCACTATTAGACTTTGTGGAAGTGTTGCGAAAACATTGTTAATGCTGAATGTTGACAAAAATGGTCACGGCGCTATCTCTCCATCTTGTTTGGAGAGATACTCTGTTGAGGAGTGCACAATCACGAGATGGAGTCCAGAACAAAGCCGTGATGATCAGAAAGCCTCAGAAAATGGAGCGAAGTAAGATCTGCTTTCAAACATCTGTGTTTCTGCATGAACTGATTATCCGGTTTGAAAGTGCAAGTATTTTGGCTAACTGCTTTTACAATGCTTGTGATTGCTGGTGTAATTTATGACTTATCTATTTTTTATTTTCTTTTCTCATGCCTGATAACATGCTAGTCAAATTTTGATCACGGAGCTGGTCTTCCTATTGTGATGGTCTTGAACAGCATGTAATTGCTTTTTACAAAAAAAAAAAAATATTTAGAGATACATCAAAATATAATGTTTTTTTTTTAAATAATTATTTTTAACATTGACATATTAAAAATATCTGAAAATATTAAAAAAAAAACATGATGAAAACCATGCGTTTGACACGTAGAAAATGAAGATGTGTAATACTCAATGTGTAACCTTCGCAGGAAAGCATTATTTTATTAGTTTTAGTGAAAAATCAAGATGAAATTTTGCTGGAAAACAGTGCTCTACGGTATCGTTACAATTTCAACGAATTTTAGCTTTATAAAAATACTAACCAGGGCCGCCACAACGTCCTAAAGTCCCCTCCTTCCGTCCACCATTCACCCACCTACGGTGCCAACCTCACCGGACCCAGATCGCTAGACCACCACCACCACCACCCAGTCATAGAAGGATGACGGTCTCACCCTTCCTCTGCACACGAGTTGGAGTTTTTTTATATATTCTTGTCATCTCCATGGTATCTTAACTGTCCATTAAATTTATAAAATATTCAGTGGATAATTCGGGTATTAATTGAGATACATGTAAATTAACCCAGACATTCCAATTATAAAAAAAAAATGACACATCGTTTGCTCATCCTCGCTTGGTTCCTTTTCTCTTCAATGCCCTCTCTCACTCCACCAAAACTCTCCCGTCTCTCAAAACTTCACTCAAATCCCACCAAACGACACCGCCTATAGCCTTCCTTGCATTACCCAACCCTTCATTAACAACTCCGATCAATCCCAGCTCACACAAGCAATCTCTTCTCTTCAGCTTTTATCACGCGAAGGCATTTGCTGTTTGATTAGTTGGGATTTTATGTTAGATGTTCTTATTGCTTTCGTGAGATGTGTTTGGTATGTTGTTGTCGTTAATTTTCAGAATTGTTTTATCTAAACATACATTAAAAAAATTATTTAAAAATAAAAATACTTTTCACATCAAAATAAAAAAAATAAAAATAAAAAATCAAGATTTTCAAACAGTAAGGTAGATATTGCGCCTAATTAATAATGATTGTTGCTGAAAATATGAGCTATAAGCTTGTCATTGCTTCAAACACTGACCGATTACAGTCCTTGATGTTGCATCTCTATTCAGACAAGAGAGAGCAATTTCCTAGAAAAAATTTCTAGCTCCTATCCACTTATCTCAAGGATGCCTTTCAACTCGTAAAAGAGTTTGCCATGCTCAATAGCGTCAACAATGCGAAGAAAACAGTTACTGGTTGATTAGCAGGGAAGACCATGATCCATGATTTTTAAGTAAGAGATGGCCCACTCCTTTCTTCTTTTATAAAGTTCATGGAAGAGGACAATCACCTTCAATTATGGACCTGATTAAACACCTAATCATGTTTAGTGACTGAACCATATTTTATAAGGTTTATATGGATGATTAAGCCAAGTTTAAGGAACTGTGGTTTTTGCTGCCATGTGGTAGCTTATCAAGGGCAAAACCTCTATTACCCTGGTGGATTTAGAATAGATTTCGCATAGAGGAGGGGGAAAAGCTGTGCAGAACCAACAAATTGATACAAAATTATATAAATTATATTTTTAATAACTCAAATTTTTTGATGATATTATTTTCTTGACTTGGCATCCTAATTATGCGATCACAAATTTAAATCTCATTTTTATGCTCTGTTCTGCTCTGCTCTGTTCTACTCGATAAAAACTAAAACAGTGTATGTATAGAAGGAACAGAACCAACAAGGGGAACACTTTCTCGATTATAACTCTACACCAATAATGCAAGCAAAGCAAGCAACTAAATCGAAGACAACAAGGCATGTCCTTGTCATAAACAAGATTATTGAGATAAAAAATTAATGGAAGCAAATAACTAATATTCTGGTCTGTTTTTATATTCTCAGAAGTCTTAGCTGTATGGTAATTACATCCAATTGACGTTACAATGTTGTGCAATAAAACACACAAACCAATTCTTTTCCTGCGCAATAAAGCCTGACATAACTCCAACAATTCTTCTTCATCATAATCATCATCTCTGCATAGAAAAATGGGTTCTCAGGTCTCTAAACAGATTGCAAGGCGTAAAGAAATCTCAATACAGAAGAAGGTTTTGGTTGATCTTGAGGAAAGCTTTGGAGAAACATATCCAGGTTCTGATTATCGTCCATCAGACAGGAAGAATTGGATGGCTGAGTTCAACCCTGAGAAACTTCACATTAACCAAATTGTATGGCCTGGAACCCATGATTCTGCTACTAATAGGATTGGCATCCCATTGATCACTCGTCCTTTCGCTCAATGTCAGTCTCTGTCCATCTACCGTCAGCTTTGTGTAGGCACCAGAGTTTTTGATATTCGGGTTCAGGAAGATCGTCGGGTCTGCCATGGAATCCTGACCACATATAGTGTTGATGTTGTTATTGGAGACCTCAAGAGATTTTTGTCAGAAACTGAGTCTGAGATCGTAATTTTTGAGATCAGGACGGAGTTTGGCCATGAGGATCCTCCAGAGTTTGACAAGTTCTTGGAGGAACAACTTGGAGAGTATCTGATCCATCATGACAATACTGTTTTTGGCAAAACAATTGCAGAATTGTTACCGAAGAGGGTAATCTGTGTATGGAAGCCAAGGAAATCACCAGCTCCGAAACATGGAAGCCCGTTATGGAGTGCCGGATATTTGAAAGATAATTGGATTGACACAGATTTGCCATCAACAAAATTTGAAAGCAACATGAAGCATTTGAGTGAACAGCCATCCGTTTTGTCGAGGAAATGCTTTTACAGAGTGGAGAATACTGTTACACCACAAGCAGATAACCCAATCGTATGTGTTAAACCTGTGACTAACCGCATCCATGGATATGCCAGGTTGTTCATAACACAGTGTTTCTCAAAGGGCTGTGCTGATAAGTTGCAGATCTTCTCCACGGATTTTATTGATGAGGATTTTGTTGATGCATGTGTTGGATTGACACAGGCAAGGGTCGAAGGGAAGGCTTAATTTTTCTATTTTTCTTGAGTTCTTGTTCCGTTTTATGGAGTTTCATTACAAGTCATCAACTCTTGTAATTGATTTCTGGGTGGATGAAATTTACACCATTGTCCTTACCGGGGTAAACTGTTCGTTTGTCTGCATGCATGCTAAATTATTTGCTTATGATGTATATAGGGTTTGTGTGTACGGTTATGCTGCCCAATCACAACTTCACATGTAGAAAAGTACTTTATAATATGATGAAAGTTAAAGAGTTTTCAAATCGGAAAGGAAAACAAACTATTATGGAAACCACTACTTTACCCTACAAGGTGTTGTTGGTTGACATGTTAAGCAGGTTTGCTCCACTTGTTATCATCCCATGTTCTTGTTCAAACTGAAACTGTAAGAGAACTTTTCATGAATATTCTAGCATGGACGACTTCCTAATGGAATTAATTTCGGTCTGATTCAGCCATGCACGAGTTTGTAGAGATTTGATGAACTTGCACCTCATTTTTTTTACTGCTCCTCTCAATAGACTACCGTCATCGAAATTATTAAAGATTGGTTGCGTAATGGAAAGTTTAGTTCCTGTCTATCTTGTTCATTGGCCATAAGGGATAAATTCAGTTGTATGAACTATAGAGATAGGAACTAACTTCCACCATTAAGCACCTTGTCAAGAAACCATACATTAGAGGTACCAAGTTCATAAAATATCTAAATGATTATACATGGCTGAAATTGACCAAATTCAGCTGAGAGTGGTCATATCAAAATGAAGCTTATGTCTCAGAGTTTCCTCCAGTTTTTGGATTATCAATTAGAATAATCGTGCCAAAAATTGCCCAAGAACTCAGCATAGCAGTCATAAAAACTTTGATCAAGCAAACACCAATTCAACAAAATACAGAAGTAGGATCTGCAGACTAATTTATGTCGTAAATATATTCAAATTAGCGAGATCACTTCTCTCATCCGTGGCTGTATATATGACAGAAAGATACAACAAAGAGTATATCTCTATGCTGGAACCTGGAACTGGGTTATCTCTAAAAGGTGTAATGATGCTTTGACCAAAATATGCCAAGACATAACGCAGTCGTATAGATTTCAATAATATACGCCTTCTCTATTCAAGCCAAGCGAGCATACCGAAATGCGAAAAAGATAAGTTATTTGAAGGAGATTGCGAATAACTTGAGCTGTTGGATGCCTCCTCCAAAGGGCTGCGAGTGGCAGCTCCATCAGGATGCTTTGCTTCATTCCTCAGGATTGTTTTGCACTGATCATTTGAGGCAGTGATCTAGTAAAATGAGATTTTACTACATGTAAGGACACAGAAATATTATTTTCCTGGAGGCACAAAAAAACAAGCGAGCCCCCGCCGACATGTTTGCCCTTAGACAAATTCAATGGTCTTTACCATGGTGACTCCAACATCACGAAGCTTTGAGGTAAGGAATTTGATGTTTGTTTTCCTTCTAAGCATTGAAGTAAACCACCTTCTAACAAAATGTAAACATAAAGACCAATGTTTCGGAACAGAGGACATGGACAAGTTGGGTATGAATAAAACAGAGTGATTGATGAGAAAGCACCGAGATGACTCCTTCAACACTACACTATCTTCAATGATATGGGTGATAAAGGCCTTCTCTCCACCAGGGCAAACCATGTCCTCGGGAGTCCCGGCAAAAGAAGTTTTGGGATTCAGTCCTGCTTCCACCATGGCCACAAAAAATGGGGGATTACACATGCAGAAGTCCAACTTCTCACCATCTCTGACTACTCCAAGAAGTACAGGCGGCCCAGAATACACCTTATTTGCATCCGATGGGAGAACAAAAGAAGATAAGGGCAAGGGTTCTGCCTCCTCAACCACACTCCCACTTCCAACCATTTTGCCTTTTCCATTTACTGACACCCCACAGTTTGTATCTTCAATTGAAAGGGTGTCCTGACAATTTGTAACCTTCCTAATTTCAATTAGTTCTGATATATCACATCTGCAACAAAATCACAAAGTATTATCCAACAAATTATAAGCACCACAAACAACCCAAGAAGGGGGGGGGAGCTACTTGACCCAACAAAAGTCCACCTAAGAAGAGAGGCAGGGTAAATGCAGCTAGCTCCAGTGCTCCGGTGCCTATATCAAAACCTCTCACAATATCTCCATTGCTGTTATTATTTGGAATGATGGCAAAAGATCCTCAATCCAATGAATTTAGTTTGATCTATTCAGCACCGTGGTGGGCATACTGCCTATCAGGAATCCACCTAGAATGTTCAGTTCACAGAAGATACTCGATCTTTACAGTTCATTAATAACAAGAGAACCTCAAAGTTTTTAACTTGGACAGTTTTCACTACAAGGGTCTTGCTTAAAGTAACAAAAAATCATTTATATCGTTAAAGTGTCGAAATGATTATTACCAGTTGATGCCATGATCATGGAGGAGCAGGACTCGAGTCGAGTTGAAATGGGTCCAGTCAATTCTGGGTCGACCGTCACGGGAGTAGAAAACAAAAGCCTTGAAAGATGGATAGAGGGAAACCAAGTGAGCAAAATCCGGAGGATTGGCGGAAGTTATATTGTATATTCCTAAACATGGCAGATTGCAGGCAGACTAATTAACTATTTCCTTATAAATTAGACAAGCAAGTAGAAATGGTTTATTTTCAATTTAGGACTAAACTTTATAACACCGTAAATGAAATGAATTTCTAAAAGTTGATGGGCTTATCTAGACGTTAAATTTCTTATTAAAAAATATTATTTTAATATATTTTCAATTCAAAAATATTTTAAAAAAAATTATATCACATTACTAAACACACATGCAAAGGACAAAATAATTTAATAACTATACTAAGGAAAAGTGCATATTAAAGTAATTTAACAGTGAAATCACATGGGATTTTGTTTTTCTAAGTTTCTTGATTTACATTTATCAAAAACAAATCATGATTAATTTTCATAGCTATGAAATGACATAACATATGGCCCCACAATGAACAGCTAAAAGCGACAATCGATGAGTCATATCCAGCATCGAAAAGGAAATCCTCTTCTGTTTATTGCAAGATCTACAGAATATTGAATCCCGCTAACCAGAACTTCCATTCATTGGCGGAGAACATGGTTTGTCCTGCACTAATGCGGTGGAGCGGAGGGCTTATCCATAAAAATAGTAAAGCTGAGTCAGCACAAGACAGGATCCTATGGATAAGCATTCCAAGACAATAAATGTCAGCCATAAATGAAAAAAAAACCAGAAAACCTGGTTAAATCCTCATAGCTTCTCTATATAGACCGTCGCATCCCCTCATTTTAGCCGTCCCAAAATTCCTCTATCCATTCCCTTCATCCTTGCAACTTCTGCCACTTCATTTCCCCAGATCACCACCTCAAATAAACCTTCCACGATTCATATCCACCCGTAGCATCTCTTACTATAAGTTCACAAGGCAAGAGACCAAAGGGGGCATTGATTCAATGGCGACAACTTCCTCGTTCTACGAAGTACTAGGGCTTCCAAGGAGTGCAACTGGCCATGAAATAAAGGCTGCTTATAGAAAACTAGCAAGAACTTGCCACCCTGATGTTGTGTCTATGAATCAAAAAGAAATGTCAGCCAGGGAGTTCATCCAAATCCATGCAGCGTATTCAACACTATCGGACCCTGATAAACGTGAAAATTATGATAGAGATCTTTATAGAAACCGTAGGCCTTTTGGGTCTTCTTCTATGAGGTCAGCAACAATGGCAGCTGCTTCAGGTTATACCAGTAGGAAATGGGAGACCGACCAGTGTTGGTAGTTTTTTTTGTCCTTTTCAGATTTCCATAGTGTGCGTATGTAACGATAGTGATTAAGCTGTATGAAAATGGGTGTTGAGCTCTGTTCTTATTGTTGTGTCTCAATGTTTATGGCTGAAAACAGAGGAGATAAAACAGCTGAAAGACAGAACTAGTTTGTACTCTGTAGAAATGGACATATAATTTATTTATAATTTGATAAGCCATTATCCTTTTTATTTATTTATTTATTTATAGTTTTAATATATTAAAGTAAAAAAAATAAAAATCGACATACGAATCCTATCCTATCTTTCCACATCACGTAAACTGCCGTGATACACCCGAATTCGAATGAATACAGGCTCTATTGTACCCCACATTATCGAATTATCTTCATGATCTATCATGAATTTGAACTCAGAGATCCCCCTCCTCCCTTGAGCAGTATCTCAAATGCTGGGATGTTAGGATACGAGCCATGTGTTCGAGGATGTAAACCCTAAAACCATCATGTAAGAATTCGAATTCGAATAGTTTCAGTATATTCAATTGTATTGTTCCTGTTAGTACTTTTCTTATTCTGGTGCTTTTCTTGGTTTCAACAGCATTATATTTTCGTGTTAGTTTAAACGAAAGCTCGAGGAAGAACAGCAAATCAGGCTTCTAATTTTAAACGCGAAAATACTAAAAAACCCAGTTCATTGATCCATGTTACAGTCATGCACACTATTAGAATTTCAAAGAGGTAACCTTTCAATACTAAAAAAGTCAGGCACACAGTAGACAACTGAACAAGACTTTCTGGGTTTTCTATGGTCAATATGTTGGCTAAAATTGAAGCCTTATCTAACTCTGTAAGAACCTACACAGATTCATTGGTGTTCGTGCAACCTGGGTAATCAAACAGGAATCTTACAATTGTTATTGCATTTCGGGTATTGAATTTGAAAGAGATTTTTGTTGCCATTCCTCCTCTCATGCGCTGTCGTGTTCTGTTGCTTGCAGGTGACCACTTCTGCACACCAGATTATGGATCATTGCAACGTGTGAGCTTCGTGTGGAAGATGATATGCTTTGAAGATAACCAATCAACTACATGATACAATTGACACACATGCCAGCAACGAGTGAGCTTCGTTACTTGATTGGTAGTTGATTTGCCAAAAAATACTTCAAGAAACTCTTCTTTTATTTTGGGTTTGGTAAGTGATTGGCCAGCCTTGACACGATTAAAAAGGAAAGTTGATTCAGCATATCCTGATAGGAATATAAAGGAAAAACAGAAAGCTGTGATCAGACTGTATACAAATTCTGGAACTGACTAAATGGTGTCAAGACTTTCGAGGTGACGATGGAACTGGCTATGAGCTATTGGTTTCTATCAGAGAATGGAATATACAAATTGTGATCGTCAAGAATTTTGAGGCCAGATTTTTTTCAAACTCCACTTAAACTAATGGCAAAGTTTTTAGTACATCAGAATCATGTATGACTTCGGAATTTAGTGTCGATTCTAGCCGAGAATATGGAGGAAAAAACAAGGTTGTGCACTTGGCCTGCAAATCAAGAACTAAATATCATGTAATTGGTCGGGGAGTAAAGAGTTTGTTTTTCTTGTGGTTTCAGGTTTGAGTCTTGTAGTTGCTAATATGATGATAACGAGAAGTTTATTTAATCATTAACTTTAAAACTCGTAAGATTAATTGAGTTGAGGACAAACTGACCCGAATACTTACGATAATAAAAAAAAAAACTAAATATTCTAAGATTAAAAAAAAAATCAAAGTTCTATTTTAGTAAGACGATGGCCAAATCTACCTTCATATTACCAGTTAAATTTCCTTTCCTTTGAGAAATTGAATGGGATATTTGTAACTTAACTAGTAAAGAGGTGACAATTACCATACAATCAAATAATTATATTAAGAGAAATTAAATAAAATATCAGAATTCTAAAAGAAAGTTAAAACTAAGTTGCAAATAAATTATATATATATATATATATATAAAAGGTAAAATAACATTTTGAAGGTGAAGAGCTATTTTTAAATGTTTGATTAAAAGAGCTAAAAAATTATTTAATATATTTCTATGCAAAAAATTGATTTTTATTGTACTTGTATTAGTTATTTATTTTTAGTAAATAGTTATATTGATATTATATATATTAAAATAAAATTGGCTTCTATAAATGATTTTTTTTATTGGAATGCAAATATAAAAAAAAAATTATTTACACTATTTAAAAAACCATATTATTAATTTGACTTCTCTAAATAACTTTTTCCCTTGGAGATGCTGTTGGAAATTTTGTCAACTACATTCTACATTAGTAATGTCTAAAAGTGTTGTATATATTGTTTTTTATTACAAAATTTTGTCAACTGCATCTCACAATATTAATTTCTAGAAGTGTTATATACTGTTTTCAAATTGTTTTTTTATTAAAATAATATATATATTTTTAACATTAGTATATTAAAATAATCAAAATATAAAACATAAAAAAATCTTAAAAACTCAATTCAACAACCACATGTATTTTTACGATTCAAAATATTTGAAAATAAATTAAAATGATACACACACACACATATTAAATAAAGAGTTATATTGTGTGAGTTTTTCACTATAGCAATATACACAGATTACTATAGATTGTAATACTTATTACTGTAATTACCACTTTGTCCCTCGGCGCGTTAAAATTTTAAGTCCTGGCTTCAAGGGCTCTTTCTATTTTTTTCATGAGATTGGTTGGCATTCTCTAATCGTTTAGGGATATTTGAGTCTTTTAGGGGGGGGTTATACAGTAAAACTATGTTTTTGTCAACTCTTGATGATATTCCCTTCGGTATTTTTATATAAAACTAGTGGGATTAAATCTAAACATTTCACACATTTGTCAACTCCTAATGAGATCCCCTTTTTTTTTAATTAGTTAAAACATAATTTCAATTAGTTAAAAAGTATTTTGCTCCATTTTTTAGGACACGTAGTTTTTTCTATATGTACGTGTGTGTTATCATTCATATTTTTTTTTTATTATCTTTGTTTATTAACGTGGATACATGCATATTTTATATCGTAGCGAAGAAACCAATATATTTTATTGTTTTCTAAGTAGAAAACAATATTTTAAAAAAAAAAGTTAAAATTAAATAAATGTTAGTATGCCAATATAGAAAAGGTTTGTTACAGGAGCCCATTACTACCAAGCCTGCAATGGTTAATTAGATAGTAGTTTCGAACCTGATACAAAGGCCCAATCCACACTGCTAGCTGTAAACCTGAGTTTGCAAGAGATTTGAAGGTCTGTTCCATGATTTCATCTCCTCGGAAATTCATCAGTAGAAGGGTTGGAATAATGGGTGGGATTGATCGGCTAGTTCCGAAAGAACCCTACCTGCTCAATGAAATCAGTCCAAAAACTCCCGAGCCCATTTAGCATTCTTCTTCTTCAAGAGATTAACGACGAAATCGCTATAATTTTCTCAGAGTTAAAAATTACAGGTACTTGCCTTGTACAGAGCAGTTGTGTATTCGATAGCTTTTTTTTCAATGAATTGAATTTGATCTCACGGTCTCTTAAACCTCCTGATGAACTAAAAATCAAACTCTCATTGCTTATGCACCAGTCTGATTTGCTGGTGCACGTCGAGTCCATCCATGCCTGAAGATGATCTTTAACCACTGCGTGATCCACGTTTAAAAGACATCCATCATTGATGATTGTTTGTCTTTAAACTTTTTGGAATCTCCATTGCAGTTTCCAGAGGATGCTTGATGGGAACGAGCAGAGAAAAGGTCCGCAGGCCTGAAAATTGGCAATGTAAGAAACATGGAGTATTAATTTCCAGTCCATAAAAGAACAGCCAGGTTTTGATTCCTTGACATGCATAGTGCCATTACACTCTTGCAGGACCATTTTGCCTGAAAAAGAAGAAATTGCAACTCTACTGCCAATTACTTTCTAAGAGTTTTTCTTTCTGATATAGAAAGCTCTACAATGTCATGCCAGTTATCAAAAGTGCCCCGTTTGCATCCGTTGATATTAATTGCTGCCTTGAATTGTTGGCGAGATGATTTTATCGTTAACTCGTGCTAAATGAATCAGTCTAGACTCTAGCTAGAGCCTATGCTTCCATGTCGGTAAACAGTGCCAAGCAAAGTTATGGGCCAGATCCCTGGCTCAGTTAAGAAAAACAACGTATGTAGCCAAAACCCTGCTACGATCTAGGTCTCGGAGAGAAAATTATGGGGTATGTCCCATGCTTGAACCTCTCTGCTAGCTTGTGCACTAGCTGTGCCCCATTGAATCCTAGTTCATCTGGAGCTCTTATATTCGGTTAGGGAGTGACGGGTGAAGTTTAACGGCCAACTTCCATTACATTACTTGACTCTCGTACCGCGGACTAGCATCAAAGGAAGGGAATTTGAAGATCCTGCTACAAAAACGCAGATGAAGGCAATGGCAGCAAGAGCACTTTGGCTACCAGCAAGGAGAAGTTCTGTAAATGAAAGGTCACGAAGAAGTTCAATCCTATTCAGCAATGGCATTGGTGGAAATCACAGCGGTAGCTGAACAAAATCCTGATTTGAGACGCTCTTCGTTCAAACCTACATCCCCTGCGGCCAAAGCAGTTGACCAACATCTTCTTATTATCATCTACTGAATACCTTGTTTCCCATTTTGTTCTGTGTATACCTGTGGACTGAGGCTTGTCTGCAGCACCATACACAGAAAGGAACTCATCCCTGAGGTCAAATAACCTGGCATCGAACAATCAGAATAAATTGTGAAAGCTGAGATTTCATACTTCTTCAAATTTTAGTATGCAAGAACTTGAATGATTTCTTTTTTCTTTACTTGAATGACACTCTGATGTCAAATCATTACGGTTTTTTATCAGGCGTCAGAATCCACAGAGCCCCGTGATCCCATAGCTGATAGCAACTATTGGTCACCATCACCGCTGCCGCGATTACCGAGGACAATCCCAGAGATTGGACCAACTCTACTTTTGATTTGTTTAGCATTTGAGTTAATTTCGGAAGATAGATTGTAGCTTGAGAGCTTGAGCTTGGGAGGGATGATCGCATGGAGTTGTAAGGGATTTGATTAGTGCATATTGATGTAGAAATTTGACTTTTTTCTTACACTGTTTGTCACTTATGATTAAAACTATTTTTCAAAAATAGGTTTTGTTTGAAAATATATTACAATAATTTTTTTTTTATTAACTTTCTTAATATTAGTATGTTAATATCATAAAAAAATTAATTTAATATTTTTTTCAAATAAAATATATTTTTAATATACAACAAAAAATAGAAGCAATCACTCATGGACATTCACTAAAAAAAATACAAATACTCGTGATTATACAAGAATTATCACTTATTAACGATAATATTGACAAAGACCACCCGTTCTCTACATGCACATCCTTAAAATAGAAATGAAAAAAATGTTTTTTTGCAGCCACAAGGTTAACGCATGGGTTGGACTAGGCTTGAACTTTGATTCCTAACATAATTACGTAGTGTTAGAGAATAATATAAATCATATTTTGGGGCCTCACCTATAAGTTTAAGCTTTTAGGTAAGATGGTTTCTTAATATGGTATCAGAGCCTTGTTGACCCAGCGGTCACGAGTTCGAATCTCACCACCCTCATTCTATTTAATAAAAATTAAGCACAAGGTAGAGTGGGCATGTGTGCAAGTTTCAAGTCCAAAAAGCTTTCACTTGAGGGGGTGTGTTAGAGAATAATATAAATCATATTCTGGGATTCATCTATAAGTTTAAGCTTTTAGGTGAGATGGTTCTTTAACACGTAGTAACATAATTGCCCAAAGGCCGGCCCATGAACTAGTGTAGTTCATAACCCTTTTTTTATATATCATTGTTGTTTGACCTCGCTAAATAATTTTATTTTTATAATTAGGGTGTTAGAGCCAGTTTACATGTATCATAACTAACAGTTTATGTATATTATAATTAATTCCTGAATTTACTCAACATTCTAAAGCCCGGTGAACAAGTCTAACAACCTTTTTTCTCTTTTCTTTGACATGAAATTTCTGAGTAGTTCATAAAAAAAATAAAAAATAAAAAATAAAAAGCCGCCTTCAAGATTTGCTCCTTCCAGTCCGAACCAAAAAACAAAGGAAGGCGAGAAGAAGAAAAAATGACAAAAATGATGGCAACTCTGAGGCACATGCTCCAATATTAAAGACTTATTTGGGAGTGCGGTTGCGGTTGCTTTTTAAAGTGCTTTTTATTTAGAAATACATTTAAAAAAATTTTAAAAAAAATTATTTTTGATATCAACACAACAAAATGATTTAAAAACACAAAAAAAAATCATTTAAAATAAAAAAAAAAATCAAATTTTAAAGAAACAGTTGTACAACCCCGTCCCAGACAGGCTCTAGAACCACCGGCAAAATATTGGTTGGCATACACTTGGAATTATCGTAATTTTCAGTTCATGGAAAAGCCACTCATAACACAAGTAAAGAATTATTTTTTTCCTTTGGCTTGTCAAAGTCCATTATTTTATTTATTTATTTATTTATTTTATTATTGAAGTCAAATGACAACTTTTCCAGCAACTGTTATCAGAATTTACATTGCTTTTCTAGAAGGTCATGCACCTGTGTTTTTTAATTCACGTATAATTAACAGCGTATAATTATTTCAAGTTTTAATACCCTCTTTTTTGTTGTCTAGGTTAAGTTTACGCTCATCTCAACTAGTTCTACTCACTATAAAATTAACAATCATATAAGTTTTTAGTGATGATTATACTATCGACCACAAAACTTGAACCTGGGACCACATGAAAAATAAACCTCTTAATTTATATTATTAGACTACCTACTATATAGTTTGTTTTAATATCATCTTAATGCAAGTTAATGTAAGGTTAGTATAAGAGATATTTTAAAAAATCTTAAAAAAATTGTAACACGTCAATCGTTTTATGGCATGATTATGGCCAGGAGTCCTGTTCTCCTTCTAGAGTCGATGTTTATGATATAAAAAAATTATTTTTTTTTATTTTTAAATTATTTTTTTCTATATTTTATTATTTTAATATATTAATAAAAAATATTTAATATATTTTCAAATAAAAAACATTTTTAAAAATGTTTCACACTACAATCTCATGTATTGTACAGGTAGTCCTTCGTTACAGCATCTTTTTATACTTAGTGTCTTGTAATTCGAACCGGGATATTAATGTTTTAAATTGATTTTCTTAGTTATTTTTAAATAATTTTGATTTGCTAATACTGAGAATTATTTTTAAAAAAATATTATTTTAATATATTTTTAAATAAAAATAATTTAAAAATAATTTTAATCACGTTTCCACACCGACATGATTGTTATAGCAACTATTGAAAACCATGGCTGTCAACGGGTCATGTTGAAATTGGAAGACAGTAGATTTGGATTTGATTTGTTTAACAAAACGGATTGAATTCGATCTTATAAATTCAAAATGGGTTTTTCAATTTTTAATTCGAATCCAACGGGCTCGGATTGGATTTAGATATCTATTAGATTTATCATTTAAATTCTCTCTTTTTTTTTTCAAATATATGCCATGTTTCTTTCTTTTTATATATATATATATATATATATTTACTTTTTTATGTTTTTATAATATTATAATCACTAAAAAATTTATCAATATAAATTTCATATAGGGTTTTAAATGGAATAGAATTAAAATTTGAGGAATATAGTAAACGAGTTAGTGGATTCGGGCTGTAACCATGTTCAAATTATAAAAATTATATACCATATCCATTTAGCTATATCAGATTCCGATCAAATTCTGATCAAGATCCGATCTATTGACAAACCTAGCTGACACCCTTTTTTTTTGACAAAATAAAAGGCAAAGGAAAAGAAGAAAAGAAAAGAAAAGGAATTGAGCGTGGCCAATAAGAGGACAAATCGAGACCATGCCAATTGATTGAAATATTTTATGACTTGGACTGCGTGGAAGCAAAGCTAGATGTGGGGCTGGTGAATTAATTTGGGAAACTCATAATTCAATGTCGCCAGATACTAATGTTTCACCATTCATGGCAAATATTTATAATAAATTTTTAGCCTTTTTACTTTTATATTTCAAACATATTTTTTTCTTACTTCGAATTTTTTTTATATATTTTAAATTATTTTCATATTAAAAATATTATTTTTTTAAAATAAAACATTTTAATATATTTTTAAATAAATAACACTTGAAAAACGCTTTCGACCGACTGGAGGCAAAGCAACTCGGTATCGTATTCTTTCGACTACAAGCACGGTGGGAAATGGCAATCTAATGGAACATTTTTTTTTTTTTAAAAAAAAAAAAAGCCAGGAATCTGGATAAATAACAATTATCACATCCCATGTACCCCATGTAAATCATTTAGAGTAATTTTGGCATAACCTAGAAAGTAACTCTTAACTTCGAGTTATAAATTTAAAATTATTTTTCTATAAACAATCTATAACAAGCTTGAAATTATAAGAGCAACTCTAGTGGGAAAGTTAAAAAAAAAATCAAAGTTCAAAGACAAAAAAAAATAGCTTTATTTTTTATTTTCATAGCTCAATGAAAAGATAAAATAATATTTATAAGTTGAAGAGTTATTCCTATATGTTTGATAAAAAAAATATATATATATTTAATATATTTTTATGCAAAAAAGTGATTTTAATTGTACTTGTATTAGCTCTTTATTATTAATAAATAGTAATATCAATATTCTGTATGTTAAAATAAAATTGATTACTCTAAATGGCTTTTTTTCCATTGAAGTGCAAATATAAAAAAATATCATATCTACACTATTAATTTAGTTTCTCTAAATAGTTTTTTCCCTTGAAAATGCTCTCCATGATGCAATACAAGTTAGATCTCACTAGTTAAAAGTTTAGCATTTAAAATTCAAATATAACACTATCTTTAATAAAATATATTAATGAATTTTATCCAGTCAAAAATAAAAAAAAAAACAATTAAATTAATTTGTAAAAATCATATTAAACATAATTTTACTCGCGAACTAGATGGGTTACTAGTCTCAAATTTTTAACCCAGAGAACATGTTATTTAACATGACTTGGGATTATTTTGTTATACATGTATTCCAAAAAATTACCATCCAATAGCCGCCGTGACAGTCTCACCTGTCAATTAAAATGGAAAATAAAATAAAAAGTTGAGTCCATTGATATAATGATTCAGATTTAGAGCCTTCTGACTAGTCTTGTTGTAGTGTTGTAATAGTAAAGGGTTTGTAATCTGTACATTAAATTTAAAATTTGAGTTAGTGTGCTCATGTTTTATAAGAATCTAAAATAATAATAGGATTTTATTCGTTCACTTTTAATCATAAAATATATTTTTCATATCTAAAATAAATAAAAAATAAGATTTAGAGTGTAAATTGTTATGCATTCACCAAAATTTAAGAATATAAATTTTGATTTTTAAAACACAAAGGTTATTTTTTCTCAAAAAAAAACTTAGCTATAAAATGATTGTCTAGATTTTTTTCTCTTTTTTTATCCTGTGCTGCAAAGTGCAAGTGCCATCTTTTTCACTGCAAAGGACCAGGAGCCAGACAGTACCCGACCACTCACATGCCTGCTTTGAATTGCGTTTAGATTTATAAAAATATATATAATTTTTTTTTATTAATCTTTTTTTGTATGTTTCTATAGCGATTTAATGTTAAAAATAATATTTAAAAATATATAATTTGAATACCTTTATAAAAAAACACTTAAAAAAACAACAAAATCACTTTAAAAAGAACATAATCTTCTTTCAACTCTTCTCTAAAAAGAACATGCATGGTTGGAAACGGGAGAGCCCTTTCTTTTGAGTGTAAAGGAAAGGTTGTTTTTGACAACTTTTTGCTCCTCTGTGGCTCTGCCACCCAGCCTGGCTCTCTTAAACAGTACACCTTGACCACTCTCTGTCCTGGTCCTGGTCCTGGTCCTGGATAAGGTTTGAAATTTACAGCCAAATATCTGGCTCTCGGTATTTCAAAATCTAGCCCTCAAATATTCTATTTTTTAAAGAAAAAATCCTAACTATTTTTTTAGTTTAGAGATTTTATTATTTTTATTTTTCATATTATATTTTTAATTTCTTATTTAAAGGGAATTAATTTTTATTTTTTATTCTATATTAAACTTCAAATTCAACCACAATTTTAACTAAACACTTTAATTTTAATTATGAACCACAACTAAAAATGTTTTTCATGAAATTATATTTTTTAAACTATAGAATTGTTATGAATTTATATGATTGTTAATTTTATAATTGTTGAGATGCTAATTGTATAACCTGGTTGAGATATTTATATTAATAAAAAAGTAAAAAAAAATCAATTTTAAGAAGTAAAATTAATAAATCACTGTGTCTCATTCCCACATACGATGCATAGAAGTTTGAGGCTTACCTTGTGAATAGAAAGACGAGAACTCGTTGATAAGTCCAATCCAACTCATGCCCTTGACTGTCAACTGACTACCTTTGACTAGTCTTCCACCATTCAGCTCTCCGCGTGGAGTTTTTTTTTTTTATATTAGCATATTAAAATAATATTAAAATATAAAAAATATTTTAAAAAAATGTTTTTGAAATACAAAAATAAACCGGCTTCCAAGTGCTTTTTTTTATTTGAGGAAACTAGATGCGTAAATAAATTGCACAAAGAAATTTTGTTTTGAAAAAAATGGCAATAATTTCCTACTTTTCTTAGTTGACACTAATACTTGTTACTCGACAAAAAAATTATATATACAGTTTTTTTTTTTAAAAAAGTTTGAATAGTCATAAAAAAAACATTATGCCATGTTGCATATATTAAAAGTGTTATATAGAATTAATATTTTATATTTTTAAAAATAAAAATCATCCATAAAAGAATATAGATAAATTAGAGAAAAAAAAGCCCTTAGAAAATTATATGTATAACTAAAAATAATCATAATCAATTTCAAGAACGCGACCTGTTTTTATTCGGTGCGTGCTATGGAATGGATGCAAATGGTTCAGATGATCGTCGCAGGAAAAAAAAAAAAAAAAAAAGGGTTCAGGTGATTAAAAAAATGAAAGGTTTATTTTTTATTTTTTAGCAGATGAATTTCGAGATACTCTGCTCGGCCATGTCCATCTAACCATTTTAAAGTCGAGACTTGTAGATTTTAAAACTCTTAATACGGAAGGAAATGGTGAGAAATTCTGTGTAGTCTACAAATTTTCAAATCAAATGTTTTTATTTTTATATTTTTCTATATTTTTATTTTTATTTTCACTCAGGTATTTATATTCTTGTTTTTTTCTATTTAAACAAAATCTGTTAAATTGTTAATATTGAGTGATAAATAAACATACGAGATAATGATCATTAAATTGTTAAATGTCTTTGGTGGAGGAACTTTTCAGGGGAAGGGGATGAAACCGATTCTTTTCCCCTCTACTAGCTATCGTTAAAGGAATGTCTTTATTCTCATGCTATCATGGGGGTCAGATTATTTTTTAAAAATATGTTTAAGATATATTTTTTTTAATTGTGTTTCCTGAACTTGTTTAAAGAGTCAGTTTTAAATTTAATGATTTAAAGAAAAAATAGAAGAAAAAAAATTCAATCAACTAGTGAATTTGTCAAATTAATGAATTGGGTAACTCGAGCTGGTACATCAAACTTGTAAAATAGCTAATAAAACTATAGTGGGATTAGGATTGGGTTCTTTTCAAGACAATTTTTTTATTTAACCATATAATAACAAAATAAATGATTGCGAGATCAAGCATCGACCCAAGATTGAGATGTCAAAAAAACAATTAAAATATGAAAGAAAAAAAGTTCAACTCAACGGATTTGTGAGTTGAGTCAAATAGTCAAACTTGCAAATAGCTTGAACATGATGAAAACAAAAAAATAAGGATCGAACCAAAAAAAACAAATCAACAAGAACTTTGATTAAATGATGAAATTGAAAAGTAAAACAAATCAAATAAAGGTCCAAGCAACAAAGTTAAAAATGAAAATAAAAAAATATAGTTGAATAGTTAAATTAGAAAGAAAAACTTATATGAAAGGGACAATAATTAAATAAAAAATAAAAATATACGGATTGAAATTTAAAACGACATGTGCGAGAAATTATAATCAAATGACTAGGTTAAAAACAAACATTCATGAAAGGACTAGAAATAAAATGAAAAAAATAAAAGGATGAGGACTAAAGCTATGAAAGAAACATGGATGAAATAAGATATTAAAAGAACAATGATTAAAATGAAAAACAAAATACATCAAAAAATGTAATTGAATAACTAAATAAAAAAAATATTTGTTTTTTTTAATAAGAATAAATGAGATTCCATGAACGATGATTAAAATAATAAAAAATAAAGATGACAACTGTGTGTTTTTAATTGTCAAGAGAAATAAAATAAGGGAAAATATCTATTAACGACAATCCTACTACCATGCATCTACGCTGATCATACCATGTGGAATATACCACAATTACGCATCCATCGAGATGACAAATGACCATATTTGATCCTCAAGTGGTGTCACACACCCCGCCTGAGCAAATTAATAAAGTATTTTTATTGTGTAAAATAAAATACAAAGACATAAACATCGTAGAATAATCATTTAACGAGAAATCAATCAACAAGTAATATAATTTTACTTGCTTTCTCCATTAAGTTATTAAACTCTACTCAAAAAGTTAGTTTATTTAAAAACCCATGGTTATAAAGCTAAATTTGAGTGGGGCTCAAATTTTGATTTTGATTTGTTTTTGTTTTAATATATGATCAAATTAGGGTTGCCCAATAAATTGATTCATAATTTTGTTAGATTTTTAAAGCTAAAATAAAGGGGCATTTTCCAAATAAAACATGAAGTAAAAGTGACCCATTAACGGTTACAAACCTGATAGGCCTGAGTTGACTCAAAAACTTAAGTTGACCCGATAATATAATGGCCTAAGCCTCCTTACCAAGCCAAACTCTAGTGGAGCGTGACAAATATGTTTCATAATGCACACCACTTTAAAAATAAAATAAATAATTACCATGCAAAAAATTAATTACTTGACAGATTAACTTTGGATATGATTAATATTGTAATACTTAACCCAATCAAAATCAAATATTTATTTTTAAAAATATTAAAAATTAAAATGATATCATTTTTCATAGGATTACTAGATTAAATTGATTAGATCACCTATTAGTTTAACTCAATGATTTAGTAACCAAAGTACTTTTCTAAATAAAACCTCGGTATACAAAACTAATTTTTAAGCCATGATCTCTAAACCCTAATAAATAATCTCATCACTCACAGCTTAGCCCTACAAAGTCTTCTTCTCATTGTTAATCAAGCGGCCACAAATCCATCAGCGCAAAAATCCCTAACCATATGATCTCCTCTACCAGCCGTCTCTTTGTTATTCCCCAAACAAGAATCCGACGTGGCACTCGCATCCCCGCTTGTATAAATAGGCCTAAACCTACACCAATAAAAACCACACACCCTTTCTTGTTTCTCTCTTTCAAGATTAGGGTTTTCGTTTTCAAGAAAACACCATGGGCGATCAGAGGCAAACAGGGAAGGTGAAATGGTTCAGTGACCAAAAAGGGTTTGGTTTCATAACCCCAGATGATGGCGGTGATGATCTATTTGTTCACCAATCTTCCATCAAATCTGAAGGTTATCGCAGCCTTGGAGACGGTGAAGAGGTCGAGTTTGAGATTGAAAACTCTGACGATGGCCGTACCAAGGCTGCTAATGTCACTGCTCCTGGTGGAAACCCAGTTCAAGGCATCCGATCCAGCGGTGGATACGGTGGTGGCGGGTATGGAGGTGGAGGCGGCGGACGCGGAGGCCGTGGTGGTGGTGGAAGCTACGGAGGTGGTGGAGGCTACGGAGGTGGAGGTGGAGGGTACGGAAGTGGAGGCGGAGGGTATGGTGGCGGTCGTAGAGGTGGCGGCGGCGGGGGATACGGAGGGAGTGGTGGCGGCGGGTATGGAGGCGGCGGCGGCGGCGGGTGTTATAGCTGTGGGGAGTCAGGGCATATGGCAAGGGACTGTCCACAAGGCGGTGGAGGTGGCGGAGGTGGAAGGTACGGTGGTGGAAGCGGCGGAGGCGGCGGTGGAGGAGGCGGAGGGTGTTACAACTGTGGCGGGACCGGCCATTTTGCTAGGGAGTGTCCTAATAGTGGGCGTTGATTTTAGGGTATGGAGTGGGAATAGTGAAAAGGAGACTTGGTTTTTATCAAGTCTTTGTTTTTTACTAATTTGTTTCCATCTCTTTTACCTTTGCTTTTGCATTTAGTGGTGTCGTCTTTTAGGTGGTCTTTTCTCGGTGACTCATTCCAGTGTCCGGGCTTAATGGGTTCCTTGCTCTATCCAAGTGTCTTGATGTTGTTTTAAGGTTTTCAACGGTGGTGATTGTCTGTCTGTTTGGTTTCAAGTCGTGTTAGAAGGTTTCAAATCGGTATGATGGTGATAGGTCTTAAGTAGTAGGGGGCAGTAGAGAGGGGTTGGATCTCGGCGATGGAAATAATTATCTTTTTCTGAGCTGTAATCTCTCACTGTTTTTCTAAAGTGTTTATACACAATATATATGAATATACATGCTGGTTTGATTCAATGCCCTCCGAGCCATCTTTCTCTTTATTTTATTTTCAGAATGTGATGCTTCTTGATTTTTGTATCTTGCTCGGGAATTTGCTTTTTCGACTCTCAAGAGTCAAGCGCCATGAAAGGGAAATGCATTCTTTAATGACCCCCTTTTAATGTTCTTAGATTTTTATTGGCTCTTTAATTGGTCATGTGGGCCCATTGCAGATTTGAAGGGGGGGCTGTTTAGACTTTAGACCACTCCCTCTCTCTCTCCGGGAAAGGATGAACAGCACAGTGCATAGAGCTGCTCTCGAATAATGCAAAGCTTAAAGTCTCACTAATTATGGGAGCTCCCTGTTTTGTAGTTCCAATGCTGGTCCACTCGTTTTAAGAACCTACTTACTCCTTTGATTAGCAGTTAATCCTAGACATGATGCTTAATTAGATTATGTTCGTGGCATTGACGACGGGCTGCAGCGGCGGTGCTGCCAAGGCCCACAGGGATGGATGTTTCATGGCGAGAAGAACGAACCGGCCTTCAAATCCACCTGAGAAACGGCAACCTGGTTTATCCCTGCCGGTGAAGTAATATTTGCACAAATCACATGCCATCTTTGGATTCGAAAAACGACTGCCTTGATTGGCATGGTATTTATTACAATGGGAACCAGTTCAGAGAGGTTGGTGGTGGCATTTGCTCATCAACTGCTGTTCCTATTTTGGTTTTCCTTATAATGATGAAAAATCAGATGAATGGGGTCCAAAATACACAGGTTCCTGGTCGTGAAATTAATGTGTTGACCAATCTTGAGTGGCATACATTTTGAAACAAAAAATTCTTAAAAAAAGAACCTTTTACCACTGTAACAAACACCCACTTCAAAATGTTCTCTTGTTCAAGATTCACTGTTGTAATTAGGGGGGGGGGGGCTTCAAGGTGGGCCCAAGTAATTCTCTTTGTTAGCCTGGTGATATTTGGGAACAAGCCTATGTTGTGATTTTGGGAGGGCCCAAGTTGGGCCTTCAAATCCTCTACCGGGCTTCTAGGTCTTGAGAATGGGGTTTCCATGAGCCCTACAGCATGTCATACGGAGAGTATAAGTGCCATGATGGCATTTGCCTCCCAGACCGCCGATCTATTCTTATTTCTTACCTCGCCAAGACAGATATACTAGCAGCCAGCATGCACCTCAGAATATATGAATTGGCATATATGCAATTTCTTTAATTGGCAAAACTTCTTCATCACAGAGGTATCAACACAGAATGCAATCACAACCGTTCCTCAAGGAAGGAGGCCCTCACTGTTTGACTGGTTTCGGTTTTGAAACTATTCTTGATGGCCTCCCTCCTTTAGACACCGACACAAGATACTCTTTTCAAATTTCTACTCCATTACCAAAAAAATTCTTGGGTTTCTTCCATCTGTTTTTGTAAAACTCGGTCGGTTACTCAAGATATAATCACGTTTAATAGTGCAATAATTCTTAAAGTGTATACTTTTATTAAAATATGTTACAATAATATATATTTTTTATTTTTTAAATTATTTTTGATATCAACATGTTAACTGATATAAAAATATATTTTTTAATTTAAAATAAGAAAAAAAATCTTGCTTTTGATTTTTTTTAAAAATACAAAAATAAACACAAACTCACAATCATTGTTGTCAAAATCGCGAGTTGACTCGTAAAATCATGTAGAAAAATCAGGTCCCATTAAAATTAAAGCAAAATCGTTAAAATTAGTCATTATCATAAAATCGGTATGTCTATCCCTTAATTGCTTTACTCCCTTTTCCCTGAACCCCTGTTCTTCTTTCACTTAATTACTTCTTCTCAATTCTCATCCCTCTCCTATCGTCATTGGACCAATAGTCGAGTTACTCTAGTACTCATCCCTCTCTTCCCCAAATCATTCTCCCCTTAAAATAGAGATGTTTCATGCTCATGCATATGGTTGTCGAAGCTTGAGAGACACATAACACATCTATTTTCTTCATCTTTAGATGTTGATAAGAGTGTGTGACCTAGTTAGTGGTTTAGAGAATCTGCATTTTTGAGAGAGAGCGAAGAACTTCTTAAAGAAAGTCGTTTGTTCTGCTTTTATGCTTGAACAAGTTGAACAATTTGGACAGAGATGGGGGGTGAACAAAAGAATCACAATTTTACTTGTACAGGATTAATTTTATAATATTAAAGCAGTGAGGATTAGGTAGAGAAGTCTCTGCACTTGCAACTCTTGTGAACTAATAACCATTTGCCGCATCATGAAGTGTCAAATGCCTTGACCGAGGCTGATTTTAGTTTACATCACCCGCCAGCTGAATATTTATAATAAATTTGTTAGTTTTTACCTCATGAAATTCTATGGACATAATTATTTTATAATATATTTTTAAGTTATTTTAAATCATGTATGAACCTTAACTAATGAAGTTTTATGACCATAATTATGTTGTATTGTATTCGAAAATATTTTACTTATGATTTTATGATTTTTCTACCGACATGATTTTAACTATGATTTTATGATTTTTACACTGAAATATTTTACGTACAATTTTACGTTCCAAGTTCAAAAGCGAATTCCATGTCGTGTCAAAATCGCAATTTTGACAACCTTACTCATAATTGATTTAATTTTGCGGTAAAACCCTAACTAATCTACTCAATTTTATTTTTAAATTTTTATTTAAAATGTACGAATGCTCAAACTACATTATTTAAAACAAGAATATAAAATGACATCGTATTAGTGCGAGGTCTGAATTGACCCGGATGTGATCGCCCGAAACATATCGACCCAATAATTTTCGTGGTTGACAGCTGCAATAATTTTGATCGGGCGGTCACTACGAACGAACCCAAGTTGGGCATTCAAAATCTACAGTCGGGCTTTTAGGCTATGAGGAATGGGCTTGCAATTTCCATAAGCCCAACAAGACCGCGTGGATTTCTTTTTTGCAGAACCCTTGATGACCGATCAATTTCTGTTCCAAACAATTGAATATTTTGTAACGGTACTTCTAATCTCTTGTTTTCCTGGCCTCGGGCAGTGGATGAAGAAAGAAGTTAGATGGAGTAGCCAATAATTTAATTAACCACGTTTTACTATGAAAAAGAAAAATATTTTTCACATATTTTAACGTTCATGACAAGTATTTAAATAAAAAACTTATAAGAAATAAAAGATATTATAGCATAAGTTATTAAGAAAAAGATGTTTTGGTGGATATTGTTAATGCAAAATATGAAATCCTTTTTTTCTTAATTAAATTTGAGGGCCAAAAGACACATTTTAACTCGATAATTAAACTAAATATGGCTGGATCTAGTATTTTTAAATCACTTCACAGGCAAAAACTAAACCAGAGAGCTCGTGTCTCCCTCACGAACATTAGTGTCTTCTTGTCTTTCGAATAAAGGAGTAAGCCGTGTAAGAACCAAACCAATCTTTACAGAAAAGACATGAAGCTTTGTCTTTCATGGGGGCCGCATGCTCTTATAAAGGGATCAAAGTCTGTCACCAGAGGCAACTTTGAGCAACTTGTTCACGTATAAATAGATGGCAGATTATGATTAGATTCCCACATCACACACTACATGGGGATCTAGCCAGTTCTATCAGCCTTATTCACTCAAAAAACCGAGCAACCGCAGCCTTCGATCCTGGCGTCATTTATCCATCTTTCTCTTCTTTTTAATCACCAGGGACTTGTCTGGTTGGCTTTTATCACCTGCTATAATCGTGGAATGAGCTGGCGGAGAAAGCAACAAGGTCGTGACGTTGTTGCTCGACATATCATTTTCTCGATCGATCGAAGCACCCCCATGTCTTGTTCCAGGGGGGAATAAGCAGAGGTTTGAGGCAATGAGATGAAAAACTGAAGAAGTATGTTCTGTTAAATTCTCACCTGATGGCCTGATTGAGTGATTTGTTTTTAATCAAGATTTAAATATCTCATAGTGATTTGCTTAGTTCCAGTATACAGAGGTGGAGCTCGAGTGAAATAGGAAAATGCAGATAACTTATAAACTCTAGGAAGGGTCTTACTGATGAAACCCTGAAATATAAGGATGAAATTTGTATTTTAGAAGGGTCTTTCAAAGAGAATACGGATGAGAATAGCAATCTCTCGACATCGACATCACTTTTCCACCCATAGTTGTGGTCTCCGACTTCATATATTTGGACCTGGTGTGTGAAAACTAGTCGAGGTTTTAATTAGAAATCATAAAACAAAGACTCGACAAGTGACTTCATTTTATCTTTTTATCCAACAGACTTCATTTATTTATCGACTCTTGTACAATGACGTGCAAAAGGAGAACGACGAAGGCTGAAAGTAGATTATTTTTGGACTAAGCGAGGTGCTAAACATTTCGGCATCTCATAGCTAGAAGTTCACATTCAAGAATTTCATACAAACTATTTTCTCTCTCTTAGAACACATAACAACTCTCTAAAGCAGAATGAAGACAGATAATTATGATAAAATAGGATGGAGCTTGTATGTTTATGAGTACATGACAATTCTGACTAGCCAACCACGCTGTGATACTTTTTTTACCATCTCTGTCCATGGTCTACCAAGCAAGCTGATGAAGATGGAAAGGCCCTCGATCAGAGGGAGGAATTCAGATAGCCATGAGAGCTTTGGAGTTAGCATTTTTCGAAGTGGCTAAAATCAAGGGCTGTGAGTATGGTTGAGTGGGTGGTGGAGAGGTGGAGGAGCTGCTGTGGCGTTTAGGTGTGGCAATGGTGGCGGCATTGCAGGTGGGCACTGGTAACACTTTGTGAAAAGCCCAAAAGTATTAATTTGGTGTACGAAATTTGTAACGCTAGCCCATCCACCAAATCCAAACCCAACAATCAGAACCCACACCACCACAAATGAATTCATCATGTATGTCCCTACCCATCTCCCCATGAACTTTGGTGGCTGCTCCACTGCATTCTGCAATCACAAGAGCACAAAGTCACACAATGCCGGCCAAATTGCAATACGGGGTCAATAATGATTCGTATCATAAGGGCTTGCGCAGAGACTTTCTGTTCTTGGGTCCTCAGGGTCCCACATATTTTAAATGTACGTTACTGCTTGTTACAGTAAGGCCTATAAAAGGTCCATCAAGACAAGACAATTTAATAGATAGGAAGAACCAGGTACGACTAGATACTCTGCCTCGTTGGGGCAGCGCATATCTCGTTCATTCATGCAAGCCAGTTGGATCATCATCGAACGGCTTAAATGCAAAGTATCATGATATGAAATGGCTTGTACAGTATGACCCTATTTATATCATTATCTGTCTAGGAGAAAGGTCCGGGTCTGGTCTGCTACAATGTGACCGCTCGCTACTATCTGCATTTTTTCTTGCTGTTTACAGTTTACACATCGCCATTAGCCCTGGTTAACGATTTTTTTGGCTGACATTAATTAATGAGTTTTAATTCTTCCGCTGATGCTGTTCAGTCAAACTCTATCATATCGTGTCTGCCAAAAGCTGGCCATTCTCCACGTCGGTCTAGGTTTAGTACGAATCGATGAGATGGATAGTAAAGTAGAGCTACTTGGCAGAATGTAAAGAAGGTAGAGAGTACCTCTCTAGCAGCGGATGATTTGAAAGTGAACATGTGGGCTAGGGCAGGGATGATATAGACTGTGAAGCTAACCAGGAGTGATCCAACAGTGGAATTGATGGGTCCAAAAAACGGGAAGATGATCGCTAGAAACCAGATGGGAATCACCACCGGCAATCTGGCTGCAGCCCTTTTGCACAGGCTCTTGCATTCATGCATCCCGATTGCTTTCTCCCACACAAAGTATAGCGGCGTGCATGCAAACCCAAATGTTATAAACTGCAAACACAAGCTCTTGTTATTTATTTATCTTTGAGTGTATGTATGTATGTATGTATGTATGAATATACGTATAAGCAAAGTGTATGCGCATGCCTGGTGGATGAGCATCAAAATGACAGCCATGTCCCTGCTGGGAGATCTTGGGAGAAGAGCAAAGGCATTGGAGTGATTGAGAAGCATGTCACCGAATGCCCAGTATACTGCCGCAGCTGAAGGAAGTGTCAGCGTCAGGACATACAGAGTAGCCAGTAGGTATATGGCCTTGAATTTCTGAGGCTTCCACATAGCGTGCATTATTTCCCTGTCTCGCAAAAATCCATCTCTTTAGTTAAATCTGCTGGACTCATAATAACATTTCTACCAGACTAAAGAAGGAAGGGAATCGTTCCTATTATGGGACACAGGCTACGAAGATTTTCTTCTGCTATCATTTTTACCAGCCTGATACTTCTTCAAGCCTCTAAATTTCCTTCAGGCCTGAGTAATGTTTGATTTGCCCTAATTAAACGGTACAATTATTTGTTTTTTTTCCACATCCCTTTTCCTTCATAACTTGTAAACTAGTGAAAACCCTTAGATCCCATCAGCAATCATTTTTGCAGGCGTTTGATCGGACAAGCTCTAGGACAGCAATAGCATCTGAGATCGAAAAATCAGGATTCTAACGAAGTTGTTCTTGCTTTAATGGAGAAATAAAGGAGGTGTTGGACAAATTTGTCTTTATCTTTTTACCTCTCAACCAAAAATCTAACACAGAGGAATCTCTGATAAAACTACTGGACCCCTCATGGCATCTTCTCATAATAAAAGCAAAAGCAACAGATAGAAAAGATGATTGGCTTTCTACATTAAAAAGGATGCAGCAGGATTTCCCAATGAAACAGAGACCTTTTGCCTCCCACGCCTAAGGAGGGCAATTTGGGTATTAAAAAACCAGCCATTAAAGCTCACGCACAGAGGTTAATTGGTCATTTTCACAGTGACGTTAAGCATTTCATTCTTATTTCCCTCTTCATTTACGACCAAGGTCAAAGGAACAGACATCATTAAACACAATTCAAATAAATGTAGAAACATTAATTTTGTAAATAACGTAGACGACACGAATTATAAAACAAGGTTTGTCTTACACAGTAACGGCATGTCCCCCAAATGTGTAGAGAATGTTTGTGGCCCCAGTGAAATATAGCACTATTTTGGCTGGGCCCGAATGCTTCACACCCTCCACCTACACATAATCGCTCCATTAATGGCCATCATGAACACATCATAATATTTAATTAAGAGCATAGCGAAACACATTATTATATTCTTGGCGATAAATAGGACAACGAGGATTTGGTCATGCAGAGTTCAAGGACAACGAACATGTGAACGACAGGTTGTCCTAAGGTGATGGGAAACGTGTCATGGTTCTATTGCATGGAAAATTCATGCATTCTTTGTTTCGTCATTGGCATTTAAAATGGCGAGGAAGCATGCTAGCTGAAGAAAAAAAAGAGAGTAAAAACGAACAAATTAAAATGGGGCGAGTGTAGAACTAATTAATCACCTGGCCATGAAGAAGGGAAGCGATGGTGAGGTACCAGGCAGTGTAAGTGGTCATAACGAGGCCAAGGAACGACCACATTCTGTAGTTGTGAAATGAAGGAATGAACACTGTGGTAGCGCAGCAAGCCCCGAAGATGTAAGTCCAGGTCCTCTTGTCCAGATTATCGTTTATGTAATATATATTGCTGCAGCATTATTAAAGAAAACCAGTGGTCAGGCTGGCGATTCTTTACTGTGGAGAGAGTTCCATATTTAATTGAAATTGATCGAGGAAAAGTTAAGGCAAGAGTTAAAGAGAGGGCAGGTTTTATATTCAGAGTTTCAATCACCTTGCACAAGCTATGAGTTGAATCACAGATCCAAACAGAAGAAAAGTGCAGTTAAAAGCCAGCCCCACGTTCCTCCAATATTTTCCAAGGAGCCCATCAAGAACTTCAAACCACTGTTTTATCGAGAGATATAAAATTAATTAACACACAGAAAAACATGGTTGAATCCATGTTAAGACATGTATCAACATGCTGTAGGAGTATAAGAAAATTTAGTAATTGATCACTGACCTGGATGACATGGTTCCTGAATTCAACCTTCTCTCTTTCTTTTCTTGTTCTGTATTCTACGTATAGTATGCTAATTAGATAAGCTGTCCAGCTACCCAGCAACCCATAGAAGAGCTGGAAGCAGATGCCTGATAGCATCCCCAGCTGAGAAAACGAGTAGGGCAATGTAAGCAAAACTTGAGCCACCTGGAAAAAATAGAGGAAGAAATTAGCAAGCGAGAAAACTCATCACTAATTAGAAAAGAATTGATTTCCTACACCCATGAAAGGAAGATTGGAGGAAATAAAAGATAACCTGATTTGAAGCACAGCTAAACCAAGCATCATAAGCAGAACCACCATGCCATAAGAACTTAGAGAACCTTGCTTTCATGTCATTAGGCTTCCCTTCAGTCTCCATCTCCACATAATTACCTACTATCACTGTCTCCACAACCTTATCAGTAGCCATTCCTCCTCCTCCTCTCTCTCACTCTCACTCTCACTCTCACTTATTATTAATTCAAGCGATGACTTTTATAGCACTACCACGGATAGCTAGGGTGCAAACAGTGAAGAAGGGTTTTTGAGACTGGAAATGGAAGTGAAGAGAAGCATATTGCAGGAGTGCTCTATATATACAAGACAGGAGAGGCGTTCTTGAAGGGTGGGAAAGGCCGTGTCTGAAAGGTATTTTAGGTAACCGGGGTTTCGGGAAAAGAGTAAAATCAACTTTTTGGAGCTTTAAAGTTTTTGTGTTTCTTGAAGAAATATTTTGGTTTTTTTACCCCCCCTTTTTTGTTTATAATCTTGATCAGGCTGGCAAATCAGCAATTACGATCTGTTTAGCTAAAACTAAGCTCTAAAATAATATAAAATGTAAAAATACATTTTTTCATAATTTTTATGGTATCGGTATCAATAATACATCAATCCATATGAGTTGATCTAAAAACACGACACGTCATCTTATCAATAGAGTTATTAAATTGATATCACGGGTTGATTCAAGTATAAGAAAATCAAAATTATATTATTTAATAAGAAACCTTGTCGAAGTTGATTTGATTGACTCCACCAACTGTATTATCATGCTCCTTTAAATTAATTTATATACAATATTTTACAACCCGTTTCATGTTAGATCTAAATTAACCGGGTATTGGACCAGCTCGTTAGCCCGACCCGGTCCGATAACATCGCTCGGTAGAGGAGGTATAAAAAACTCTCTCTGTTCTCCGTAACACAATTGCTTCTCTCTAAAGCGTCGTGATTATTTGGAGAGCGTGAGTGGCTTCTCCGCACGAGTGGGTCTCCACGCTTCCCGAGTTGATTATTGTTGTAGTTTTCTACATGCCTAATTTAAACTATAGTTAATTTAATCTCCATATATATATATATATTTTTTTTTTCCTGCTCACATTGGCGCTAATATTGTTCAACGGTGATCGGATTTTAAAACATAGTTTTTCACATGGACTGTGCACAGGGTACAAGATTCTTCACATGTACTGTGCATTAATTGATGTACCATTATTTTAAAGTATTCCATATTTTTCACATACAGTAAAAAAGGAAAAACAAATCTTTTCAGTTCTTTTCTGCATCGTTTGCCTTTCAATTTAGTGCCTGTTTGTTTGTGACTTGGTTGTAATTGTTTTTAAAAATATTTATTTTTCAAAAATATTTTCGAAAACAATAAAAGGTTTTTGGGAAGAGTTGGTAAGGTTTTCGGTATAAATCACACTTACAAAACCTTTTTTTTAAAAAAATAAATATGATTTTTAAAAAAATAAATAATATTATTTTAAATTTATCCGGTTATCTCGAGTTAACCGTATTCAACTTGTCATTCAAATTTCTGATGATAACTTTGTAAAATAACAAGCAAGTGTGGCTTAAACAAAAATATTTGTACAAGAACAAGGTGCATGGGGGGAAGAAAGAAGATCAAAAAAAGAAAATAAGCAAGGGAAAATGTGAAGAGAAACTATAAGAAAGTAGACCGCATGATTGCAGCCAAACGGGCGTGGTCGCTTTACAAGAAGAAGAAAGCTGCTTTTATCACATGGCCTGAGCTTTGTGAACTCGAGAAGCCACGATTATCTCTCTCAAGCCCAAACCCCAAAATTCCCTATTCACATGCATGGACTTGTTCACTTGTATAATCATCAGCATCAAGAACAGATAGATAGACCAACCAGTGGAGACTTGCTAGATCATGTCTATTTGGAAACTGTTTTATTTGAAAATGAATTAGGAGGAGTCACCTGGAGAGATCATTGATTAGCTTTCACATCATGATTATTTTGTCTTTTTATATATTAATTAGAAAGAAAACACCCACCACACCAATTGCTGAAATTATTAAGAGAAAAGCATGACATCTGATCCAGGTGTAAAAAAAAGCTTTGTGGAACATATTCATGGGGTTTGCCGGGGCTCCATATTTATCAATTCGTAGTCGAGGTCATGCTTTCAAGTCACTGGGACCAGAAACATTCTCTGCGAACTGTGTCTCCTTTGACCACCCTATACTGCTGCATGCTTGTTTGCATTTACCGTAATCTTTGTCCTCCATCACACCATCCAAGCATTTCGAATGTACAGAGACTCTAATCTAGATCTGTCGTGTCTATCAATTTTGGTTCGAATGATTTGTCCAAGGGCCGGAGCAATGGCGCCGAGGGTTTTTAACCATTTGCTGGCACCGTTAATTTCTCAAGGTTAAACACAGTAGCTAGCTGGTCTAACATTTACAGTCTTACAGCAGTGATTCTTCTTCATTCCCCGCCTAATTAAGAGAACTAAAATAATGTCACCATAAATATTTAGTTACCTCTACGAGAGCAATTCATCAAGCAGCTGTGACATGTGAATCCATTTTCTTGGAAAAATTGTGGAACCTACCAAATCACGTATAGCTAGGGCACTGTAAGTTTTCAAGTGTGAAATAGTTTTCATCTCATAAGCTGCCCCAGGGCTGGCTCTCTCAAACTGATAGATTGAGCACTCGAGACATAGGAAGATGGAGGGTCCTGATCTCTTATGATTGAAACTATATAACATCATGTAAGGACAACATCGCATGCTGATTAATTATGCTAAAACTGTGCCTTAGAAATGTGTTTTGTAGTCACTAAACCGGGGGGGCACCAGACAAGAGATGAATCATTGGATTTTCTGTGATAATTCTGGTCAAGACAGTCAAATTTTCCAAAATGCACTTCAAGCTCAAACCATCGTTATAATGGACACAAACACGAGCGAACTAATGATCTAGAATCAACATGTTATGGAATTTAGCGCGCCATGCCTGCAAAAAGTAGACGAATCACAGTTAATGGCGATGAACAGTAAGGATACAAAACATATTGGCTACAACGGCTTTGTTTCTCCTCAAGGGAAAGTTAATCATAATCATCAATTAACTTGCACCATTAATCCTCTCTCAATGATGTGAATGCCACCTTAGACGAAGAGATGGTATTTTATTTTGGTGGCCAGATGCTGAGAGATTTGCTCCGAAGAATTTTGCAAACCGTTTCTCTCCAGCAATGATTAAGGTCCCCAGCTTGTCAAACTTTAGGCAAGGAAATGTTTCACCCACGTTTTAACTTGATTGACCGAGAAAACATAGATTCAGAACATGCTGTTTTGTTTCGATTATTTAATTATATGGGTATTCACTACTGGAATACTATTTAGTATTAAATAATAATATATATATATATATATATTCTTGAAGTGTATATATACGTGTGTGTGTGTTTGTGTTAAATGATAAATATTGTAAATAATAGTGTATATATATATATATATTCACAAGAATGTAAATATTCTACTTAAATATATTCAATAAAAACATATATCCCGAGTTAGCTTTTAAGATAGATTTAGTAATGTTTATATTCTATTTATTATCTATTATATAAAATAATTATCTAAAAATATCCGAGACAATATCCATTAGGTTAATATTAAATTATCATCTTTATTTTATAGCGTAATCTCACTTATGATACTGTTTTTGATTTGACCATTGTTATTATTACTACTTTGTTGTCAAACATAAATCAACTACATCTTCAAATGTCATTATGATGTTTATGGTCACGAATTACAAAATATGCTATTAGGACCTTTTCTTTTTTCCTTTAATCATCAAATTATTCAAAAATATTCTCTTACACTGTCCATTCTCAACTTTGTGAATAGTATAATTTTTATAGGTATTTGTTTCTTATTAAAAGCTTCACCAATTTTTTTAATATTAAAAAAATATAATTAACATGATAAGCAAACTCATTTATCATTTTGTTAGTGTTTAAGAGTATGATTGCGGTTATTTTTTAAAGTATTTTTTTGTTAAAAATTCATTTAAAAAAGCTTTCATCCTCAAGTTTCCTATTAGGGATTTGACTCACCTTCATCACTGTAATCCTCAAGAGAAATTGTTGTCTTGCAGTCTGAGAAGTTAAGAGAAGTGACCACCGCCAACTCTATAGCCTTGCCCAAAATTAAAATGGGCTACTACAACGGGCTCCTCAAATAAGGCCCCATTTCTAATGGGCCCACAAATGAAATTATCAAGGCAACTTTTATTCTCTCCAACTTTATTCTCTCCTTGCTTGAACCATTATTCAGCTAGGCATTGAACTGCCCCCTAAAACTGAAACCATATCAGATAACAGCGGTTCACTATTTACCGGTGACCGGAGCTACAGTCTCCGATCAATACTCCCTGATAGATTATTGATATTACGAGTGCCTTGACGGTCTCTATTTCCATATAATGTTCACAAGAATTAACATTATTATTATTTTAATTTTGTTTCTGGTGCGCGCGCGCTGAGGAACTGTTTGCAAGGGAAGGAAAAACCGATCGCTGAACCTTAGGTGCACAAAGGATCTGGTATATTTCTTTAAATGTGCCTACATGCATGATTTTGATACAAAATGGGAAATATTTAATATTGGTTTTTGTTTGTAAGAGCAACCGTGATCACTGCATGAGGTTACTGGCGTTTGGACAGACCAGATTCATGGATAGCAGCAATACTATGTTGATGTAATGATCTTAAAATCTCTACTGGTGAGTCCGTGACCCAAGTCTGCAGCATATGATCTCATGAAAATAATGCTTGTGTAATCCCCGAAAACAAATAACAATTTCTCTGAAAAATGAAGCATTAATCTTCAAATTCCTGGCTACCCTCCCTTTCTTTTCCTGGCCTAAATGATTTTTAGCCATTTTTGCTTCAATTCAAAGCAAAAGGTTAAAAAGAAAAGATACCAAACGGGCCTTGAATATTCGTATTTGAAACCCGTATCCGGCCCAAATCGTAGGGATCACCCCGCATTGCAGCCTGCTGACAGTTTCCACAAGTCCAATAACACCAGGAAAACTGTAAAATAAACCGCCAAATATAAAAAAAACAGTGAGCAGTCAACTTCCGTGACCACATGAAACAAAGCAAAAAAGTCACAAGCTCGCACCCTAATAAAGTGAAGTTCTTTACTCGCTCTCTAACGCAAAAACCTCTCCTTTCACAAATCTTCTTGATCTTCCCCAATCTTTCATGGATCATCTCCTTCTTTCTTACACTCTTTTCATTCTCATCTCACTCTCTTCTTTCTCTGGTAACTTACTAGTTAACTTCAGGAACCTTTTTTATTTAATCTTACAAATTTAAAACTAACCCAGTTTCTTGATTTCTTGGTTCTTCTTGCAGGAGTAGAGCCGATTACTTTCAAATTCATCAACAAGTGTAGGCACACGATATGGCCTGGTTTGCTATCTGGCGCAGGGACAGCACAGCTCCCTACAACAGGGTTTTACCTCAGTAGCGGTAAATCAAGAGCAGTTAAGATTCCGATATCTTGGTCGGGTCGGGTCTGGGGTCGGACCTTGTGCACCCAAGATTCGACTGGAAAATTTTCATGTGTCACTGGTGATTGTGGGTCTGGTAAAGTTGAGTGTTTGGGTAGCGGTGCCCAACCACCGGCCACGTTGGCGGAGTTTACCTTGAACGGTGCTGATGGGTTAGATTTTTATGATGTAAGCTTAGTGGACGGTTATAATTTACCTATGCTGGTGATCCCTAAGAAAGTGACACGTGGAGGTTGTGGCGCGACGGGGTGCTTGATTGACTTGAATGGCGCGTGTCCGAAGGAATTGAAGCTTTCCGCAGCGGCAGGTGGTGGGAAGGGTGCGGTGGCGTGCAGAAGCGCTTGTGAAGCGTTTGGCGATCCGAGGTTTTGTTGTAGCGAGGGGTATGCTACGCCCGACACGTGTGGACCGTCCGTGTACTCCTTGTTTTTTAAACATGCTTGCCCACGTTCGTATAGCTACGCGTATGATGACAAGACCAGCACGTACAACTGTGCTGGTACAGACTACGATATCATATTCTGTCCATTGCCTTATACCAGGTAAATCTACTAATTTAACTTTTTCAATGATCCTATTCTGTTTGATGATCTTGTGTTTATTTGAGGATAGCTGAGTAATTTTACTAGTGTTAGTGGGTTGACTAGCTGTAAAGTTCAAGAAATTTCGGGTTTGTGTTTGTGGATATGATTAGTAGACAGGGAGATTATAATTGAGGAGTGATAGTGATGAATGATGGACCAAATTAATGTTTGAAAGGAGACAATTTATTAGCAACCACTAATGATTTTACCTATTTAACTAACAAAAAACAAAACAAAAGAAATGATATTGTCAATTTGCTACAACAGTTAGTCGGGGGTCTGGTCAATGTCTGCTATAGTGTGGTTGACCGCATAATTCAGAAATCATTTTGGAAAGAAAATATTGTGGTGGAATTGTCTCCTTCGACGGTTCACGGAAATTCTTGATACAGTCGACGTGGTAAACAATAACGATCGACACTGTAGATATAAATGTGAATGTTGTGGCTTCCAATTAATGGCCAAACCACTTTCAGCTGATTATTTTACGCTGAAAGAGGCAGCCTTGTATCAGGAAACTTAATGTATTTCATTTTAAAACTCCAGCCAGAAATTGCTGGCACTGCGAAAAGATGGGGTGGAGCTCCCACTTGTGAACAAGACGATGATGTACCTACGAAGCCATGGTTCTTCATCTCCAGGTGTGGTTCAACATCAATTTCTTGCCGGTGCAGCCTCTATTGTAACGGCACTTTTGCTCTTTTGGCCACCTTTATTGCCCCTGTGACTAACTTTGGCCTGGTCACTTTCAGGCAGATAGTTGCCTTAAATCCCAGCTCGTGATGGCTAGGGGTCCTGTTTCTCAATGCTGCACCGCTCTCCGTCAGCATCTCTTAAAGAACAGGTGATGATGATTGGTTAAAGACGTCTGTCTGGCTTATTGATTGTTGTAAGAAATCTTGTAAATTTCTTCCTCTGTATGCACTTAGCTCTCTATTAGGCATACATTTTGTATAGTTCATGTGATATGGAATGCCTGTTCTATATCAATTTGGCAAATGATTTTGGCCTTTTGACCTGACAAAATATTTTACAATCAAGTGATTGTATCATCCCCGAAAGTCCTGAAGGAGAAGGCGGCGGTTAAGCTATAGATTTTACAGCAGATGTTGGCATTATTAAGTCACATCACTGAATTGAGGTTTTTTTTTTTCGCACGTTGTTTAAGACTTTGAACTGTTCATATTGCCCCAGAGATTTGAATTGTTTAGCAGGGCAGATCAATAAGATACTATTCACCCCATCAGAATCATTGCCAATGAGGTTGGAGAGTTTAGAAGATTTTACTTCCTTCGACTCCCACCAAGATTCAAACCATTATAATCTCGGAGCTATACACTCGAGTGTTATGCATTGATCCACAAGGTCAACGATTATGATAGAATCCATGGAAGTTGCTGTAAAGTGGCGGAAATTATAATCCTTGTAAAGAAAATTCTTTGCGGGCTTATGATTGGTTTGGCCTAAAAATGAAAACCTTGAACGATCACGACCATTGCTCATACTTTGCCTATTATAATTCAAACATTACAGTTACCAGGGAAAAAAGTCCGAACCCACTTTGCTTCCTTTATATTTCATCTTTATTGTGTATATATATATATATATATATATATATATATATATCGAGAAAAAAGAGAGAGGAAATCATTAGAAAAAATTGAGAAAAGATGGTAAATATTTGGGTCTTGAGAGTGTGACTGAGGTTATTTTTTAAAATATTTTTAGTTCAGAAATACATCAAAATAATATTTTAATATTATTTTTTAAAAAATATTTTTGACATCAACGTATCAAAATCATATTAAAATAATATAAAAACATAAAAAAATAATTTAAAACAAAAAAATTAAATTGTTTTATAAATATTTTTAAAATACAATATGAAATAAACAATTTAAACCGTTACCTTTAAAAAAAAACAGATATTGGTACTAATGTGTTCGACCAAACAAAACGATTCCATCGAGATGGTTTTAGAATATTTATCTTACCGAAAGCCTAAAACCTGACTTTTAGTGGTTAGAGTTTGAGCCAAATAAGAAACATTGTTTGTTTTTTTAATTAAAAGTAAACAGGTCAGGCATGTTAGTGCTTTTTTTTAGGCCGGGTGTGAAGGCAAATCCTCGGAGGCTCAATGCTTTGCCTCTTTTTATATTATTCTTCAATTCTTTCTTTGTTTTTTTTTTAATTAATTTGATTTGTGAATAAAAATATTTAAAATATCGTCTATTTTTATCATATTTCTCAAATAAAATTATATTTTTTTTATAATAATACTAATAACTACTTTATGAATTATTATATATGAATATAATGTGCAAAATCTATATTTAAAAAACGTGGATAACAGCGGTAAATACTAAATAGTGCCATTAATTCAATGTAGCTTCCCACCATATACTCGCACAGTTGTATTCAGAACCTGAAAGAAGACATTCATTCCAATGTCCAGTTTCAGAGCAATATATCCATGGAGGAAACATGGTCTGTTCTGGGAGTAGAGCATAAAACCCTAAACCGAGATTCACATTGTGCTTGAACACCTCATTTATCATAATATAGCCTACAAACTAGCCCAAGAAAATGCCACCGATCTTAGCATTCCCTTACAGGAGCCGGAGGGAGCTGAAGCCATTGCATGGTAAAGGGATTGGAGATATAATCATTGGTTATTGTGATCCTCGTCTCTTATTCGTACCACCTTGAAATTTCTGGTTATTTCCAAATTGTCTAACGAAACCACACCTTGTCTTCATTGGTGGATGAACTGCCAGATGATCACATATACTTGTAAAACGTAAGTAAATTCTGTTTATTATTACATGGTTCTTGAAATGTTCTCATTACCTTAGAGCATATATGTTTGGTTTGTATCTAGAATTTCATCCCATACAAAATATAACAGATTTTACCCTCTTGTTCATGATTCTAGCAGCACATCATTGTAAGAAGTTGAAAGAGTTAGGATCATGAATTGGTTGCTGAGAGAGTGGGAATTGGATGAAATTAAGTTAACAATGAGGATGTCACAAGGTCTAATTAGACTCCAAAAACCTGTCGCCGTGTAATTCAGCAGACGTCAGGTTCCAGGAAAGAACTGACAAAGTGACAATATCCAGCTAACAGGCTCTGAAAACAAAAGTGTTTGAGATATTTAACAATAGATTGTAAAGCCTGCAAAATCTAGCGAGGGGAATAAGCTAGCTGCAAATATACGTTAACAGCTACAGGAAGTCTCTAACAGCATATCAATTTGTGGTGTTGGCACCTTAAAAAATGATGATTCGCAAACATTATCAGACTAGAAACCAGCAGAGAAGTTTACAATCTCATAAACATGAAACTGAAAGAATGAAGCAGAACTAAGAGAGAAGATTTAGAACACAATATTCGAATATGGATACCAAACAGAGTTCGATGGACCGATTAAAAGAAAGCAAATATTTTGCCAGAGTCTTGTAACTCGGTACTAAAAGAAGAGTGTAACATAGCATAAACCATAGTCGAAACCTCAATTCACAAATCAGAAAGGATAAAATAATTAATACACCTGTTGGGTGCTGCTTAAGAGAAGCGAGGAGATAAAACTAAAGCTACTGCATCACTTCTAGAGGCATTTTATGGAATCGTTGAAACTGGTGTAGGCCACCAAGGGAGCGCGATTGGCAAGACTTTGAAGGAGTATTCGTCCTTTTCATATAGAGATAGCCTGATGATTTCGAACTCTCCGCTTTGTATATTACAGAAGATGAAGTGGGGAAATAAGAATAAGCACACCACGTCCTTATTGCTTGGGTGGAAAGCTGCTGCCTTTGGCGCGAACATACTCAGAGATGACATGCTAACATGGCGAAGGTCAGGGTCCTTACAGATCATGTTATCAAATAAGATTTTGCTTGTCAGGGTCATTCTTCTACTCTCATAGTCCCTGAGCTCCCAGACACTCAAATTATCATCGTCATCGCCAACAGTTGCATATTGCAAACGCATGTACCGCAAAAAACCTTGGCATGTCCCAAGACATTCGCTGCGATTGATCCAAGGGTCAGACCGTGACAGTACAATTTCAGATCCATCGATGAAAATAGTTTGACCATCATTAAAGGGGTCATAAGCGACAACATCACTGCCATTGTACCAATGCAACTTTCCATCAAATGCGACAACATTGAGGAAAGAATCGTACTGCCGACCGGACAGAATAAATTCATTCCACTGTCCAGTTTCAGAACAATATACATCCATGTAAGCGTCAAGCTCTGATATTGGAGTAAACTGCAGCACCCTGAACCGCACCTCGTATTCTTGTCCTTGAACATCCCGTCTCGGAGAATTCGGCTCACAAACCAGCCCGGAAAAAGCCGAGTCGTCACGTGGCGTATAGCTTATTCTTTTGGGAGGCGGGGGGAGCAGAAACCACTTCGCTGTAAAGGGATTACAGATATATTGATTGGTGGCATTGTAATTCTCGTCAGTTGCCAGGCATAATAGCAAGTCATCGCATGATGCCTTGACAGCAACGAACTTTTCTTCCTCTGGAAGAAATTCTAATGTGTATAGATTCTCCTCGAACTCAACATTAGGAGTAAGCAAAATAATACCAACTTCTGGATCTTCAATTTCAGTCCTAATGAAGAGACTGGGGGGGCACTGGTATGCAGCATCATAATCACAAAATTTCTTCTTTTCACTGGTATGGTGTGTTTTAAATCGGGTAATAAAAGAACGAGTAGGGATTAAAGAACACCACCGTTTGCAGACCAACATGCAACGAATGACAGATTTTGCGGTTGGAAGACGAAGTAGAATTCCAAGCAGCAGATCATCCGTTAGATCATCCATCCTCGCAGTGACATTATTCAGAGTTTTTGTTGTTGATGATGGTAACTCTCCTCTTCTTTTTCCTCCTGAAACCATCTCTTTCGTCAGAATTTTTTTGCTTCTTTCCTTTGTGTTTCGGGTCCCCCGCCCTCTGATTTAAGTACGTGCAGTAAGGATCCTTTTAGGTTCCGGATTAGTTTTGGGTGAAGCGTTGGGGTATTTATGGCGGGGAAGTTTCCTGTTTTTTCACGGCTATCTTCGATCTCCTTCCTGCCCACGGCTTTCAGTCCAGAAACCAAAAGAATAAAGTGTTTGATTTAATTTTAAATTCTACATCCAAAGAATTCCTATTCTATATGTAATGTACTGATAATATAGTTATCCTTCGAATCTCTATAATTATCTCTCGATACTATATTCTAAATTTAAATTCATGAGACTCCGAGAATAGATATTTCATCGTTTTTCTCCTATGCAAAGATCAGGCTCCTTGTGCATGGCACAAAGCTGCTATGATTATCTCGAACTCGAAGGTGATTACGGCCCGTTTGTTTGCTTAGAAATGATTTCCTTTTGAAAAGTGAATTCCAGGAAAAGTGAATTCCTGAAAAGTGAATTCCGATGTTTGGCAATGTTATGGAAAATGAACTGGAAAATATTTTCCAGTGTTTGTTTGTGTTATGGAAAATGAACTGGAAAATAATTTATTAATAAATTAATTTTTTTTCAAGTTTATTAAAATAATGAGGAACAAATCTTACAAATTAAAAAGTTGAATGAGAATGAAATTGAAAAAAAATATAATTTCATAAATTATCTCAAATAAAATAAATAATAATCAAAATAATAGAGATCAAATCTAAAAAATTAAAAAAAAAAATGAAAGGTGAATAAATTAAAATAATAATAATTAACATTTCATAAATTATTTCAAATAAAATAAGTAACAATAAAAAAAATGAGGACCAAATTTGATAGATAAAAAATTTCAATAAAAAAATGATAAGAAAAAAGCAAATAGCAATTATAAAAATAAGGACCAAAATTAATATAAAAATTAAATTTTAAGAGATGGAATTTAAAAATAAATATTCAAAACAAATTATATATAGCAATCAAAAGTTTGAGGATCAAATTTGATATAATCAGCAAATAATAATATTTCTAAATTTTTCACAACTTCCAGAAAGTGTTTTCCACCCAAATTTTCCAGAAAACACTTTCCTGAAAACCAAGCCAAATTTTTCTTTAACTGGAAAGTGTTTTCCATTGACTAACTTTCTGGAAGGCAAACAAACACAGGAAAGTTTGGAAAGTGGTTTCCCGGAAACCACTTTCGTTGAAACAAACAAGGCCTACATGTTCATCAGAATCTCATTTGGGCTGCACACTTTCTAGTCCATTGGGCAAGCGGGAGAAAGCTGTTTTCTTCGGCCTCACACATGTTCATGGACCAGCTTCTGCCAACTGTTTTCGAGTGGGCTTTGTTTTGAAATTTCTCGGGGAAAAAAATGCGACCCAGCTCACAATGTAAATGCTCAAGTTAAACCATGTATTTATTTAGTAGCCAAACACGGGACTGCGGTGATTTGGAGAAAAAAGAGAAACAAAACCCACCTTGATCCCAAGCAAGCAAGCTCTTAGAAGTTAGAAGGCTTTTGCCCACGTGGTGTTGGTCGCTAAGAACATGTGATGTGCTGGGCTGGAACTGTATCAACTAATCCCCATGTCTCAGAGGACCGCAAACACTCAAAACGTCACCGTACTTGTTAGACAAATTAAGAAACAAGCCATAGAAACAGATGACCAAGCTTTGCACAATCGGTCCTCTTCTTACAGAGTCCCATGATCTGTTAGAAATGGCACAGCCCATATGCTGCCCCATGCTTTGAAACAGCATTCATGTCAGACTGTTGTCCTTCTGGCCTGCAAGATCCCCACTATCCCGATAGGTTTCTTTCCAGCTGCAATCAATGAAGGCAGTGCCTTTTTTTTTCCTCTCAAAAGAAAAGATGAATGCCTGGTATTTTTTATTTTATTTTTCGAAGAGTGGAGATAGCAATGGGTGGGTCCGAGGAGGAATGGTTTAAACATTGATTTACCGCTACAGTTGATGCCTTTGCCGGTTTCTTTTGATAAATAAAACTAAGAAAGGAGGATATCAAAAGCTTCGTTTATCTCGAGGAAAGCTTGTGAAAAGCAATACCTGATGATAAATATCGATTACTGTTTCAAAAGTTTAGCCTCCCTTTTTTTTATATAAACATAAAGTTTATATAAATCTGTTTATTCTGTATTGAGGAAATAACAGAAAAATTACCAGTGGGCTTGGAAGCATCAGGTTAAACTGGTCATTTATCATTTATTTATCCAGATGAAAATATTGGAATGGATTAATGCGGCTGCACTGCGGTGTAGTCGTGTGCTTCTCCATGTCTGGGAAGCCAGCACATCCAAAATAACTGGGATCAAATATTCTGCTCAAAGACATGATCCTGAAAAGTTAAAACTTTATCTTCGAGGGGTAAACTTGGACAAGAACATATGATGACAAAAGCAAAAATCACTCCATCTTTTTTTATTATTTTACGTATGGGGAGCTCCAAAACTGCACCTCTTTGTTTTTTCCTCGTCGAGAGTTGTTTGAACTTTGAATGGTCTTCACAGTCGTGTGGCGTGGACCTCTACATGGTGCCAGTTTTCAGGCACTTGCCACTTTTACAACGTTTCACAGGGCTCAAAGAGAAAGTGGAATCATGGTTATTTACACTACTACGCCTGGACCCACTTCTTTGCGATCCGTGTCCCTCCACAATTAGGTGTTTCTCTTTCGAGCACTTCGAAAATGTGCAACCTCTGGCTCTGTAATCCACTGAGCCGCTAAGCTGGATTCAGACATGGGCTGAGTATAAATTTGTTATTGCTTCTATAAATATTTTATTTTTTTAATTTTTTAAAATTATTTTTTATATTAATACATGAATTTGATCTAAAAATACAATTATTTTTTTAAAATTTGATCTAAAAAAATTAAAAATATTTAATTTAAAATAAAAAATAAAAATGATTTTTTTTTTAAAAGAAATGCCAAATAGGTTTTCAGCGGGATATCATTAATGAGTTTTTTAAAACATGCATCGAGTATAAAAGAGATGATCATTTAATCATGAGCGTAATGAAATCTGTTCGTTTGTGTCGTGTGTATGTGAACATTCTACGAGATTAATCGGTTTACATGCAGTGTCTGAGATTTTAACAATTCTTTTTTTTAAATAAAATAAATTGATTAGCAAATATATATATATGGCAATGGACTCATATGGACCGAGTTTTTAAATAATTTCAATTAATATTCTGTTTATTTTCTTATTACCGTAGTCAATATTTTCAGACTCCAAATAATCTACAGTAAATCATTAAAAGAAGAGAAAGAGCAGGAATCCCATGCCATTGCTTTAATTACACTACACTGCAGGCAAGAACCCCAAACTCGGCCTTCCTACGTGGCACAAATCAACGGTCATCTTACTCGGACGTGGCAATATAAGAGCTAATAAATTGGTTGGTCCCACATCCGAATAGTCTCCATCCCAGCCTTGTCAGAGTTCCGTGGCACAGAATCAGCTCTCTCTCTCTATTTTCCTCCCAGTTTTATTCATAATCTGATGTGACAGAATAAGTAAGTGGTGGCAAAAGGTAATCGGTAGGGCCTCTTTAATCTCAAAGCATTGCTTTATCCCCCCTCTTTTTTTGTACACGAATCGAACGGTGCCCCATCATTCTAGCGTATGGGGATTCACGTACTGGATAGCTATTGAAAAAATATTCTCGCACGATGTTGAAATTCTACATAATATCTCAGGGAGTTGACAACTTGGTATATTCTGAACATTTTGGTCGTTTGACATTGCGATCTCACTGGTTTTTGGCTGAAATTTGAAAAAAAAATTTCATTTTAAATAAATATATTTTTGTATGTTTTAGATTATTTTAATGTGCTAATTTTAAAAATAATTTTTAAAAAATAAAAAAACATTATTTTGATATATTTCGGCACGATAAACACTTTGAAAAGCTACCGCAACCACATTCTTAAACAGGAGTAAAACTAAAAGGACTTAAAACATGATTTAGACAAAATCGGATTAATTATATATCTGGTCTTAGTCCTGTTAAATCTATTTATTTGGCTACTCCCTCTATCTAATTTTCTTTCAGCTTACTGCTATTCTCCTATATTGTCAAGAATCAATCGTAAATTGGCGAAAATTAGACCGATGAACCACATGAAGAAATTTTCTAGAATAGAGGAATCAAATAAATAAAAAGGACTAGAGGGGCTCCACTAAAAAATATGAAAAATACAAGGACCAAATATATTATTAATTTTAAGTTAAAAAACATATATATCTTGCTAATTTAACCCCATCAGAAGTAACTGCAATTTTCTAAACTAGAACGGAAACTTCATATATTCGGTATTGATTTCCTCTTTCTTTTGATATATATATTTAACCCCCCTCCCGTTCGAATCAGCTGCAATTTCCCAAACTCGAGTGGAACTTCTGTAATTAAAAACAAATGGTAGAAGAAGAGTGCAACACCACTCTCTGTCGACTTTGCAAATATTTACGAGGCTCTTAGAAAAGGAAAACAAGATCATTTAACAATTCTCTGATCGATGACAAAAAATTGAGACCTGAGCTTCAATCACTTTCTACATGGTCTCAGGTAACTGTGACATTTAGAGAGGGCCCCGTCTGTCGGGGGGGGGAGAGAGAGTATTATATGTGTAAAGCTAATTTGGATTTTCTCTCACAGCTCATTCACTGCCCTCTCTGTTTTATTTCTCTTCCTCTCTGGTTCTCACCAGAAAACTCCTTGTCTGTTTCTGGACATTGAATATACACTCTTTCTTTACACTGTTGCTACTTCCTTTTAGGGCATCATCAGTCCCTGCATTGTCTTCTCCATTGCAATTACCTCAATGCTCCATCTCATTGGTTAGTTTCACAGCCTCTAGCTCTGAGCTGCAATTTCCAACAAAACCTCTGATCAAAGTAAACAGAGTTAATCAAAAGGGATAAGAGAGAGAGAGAGAAAAAAACACTCATGGATCACTTCTCTTGCCGCTTTTCCAGCCTCTTTTCCACCGTCGTTCTTCTTTTTCTTGCGAGTTACAAAGGTAATGATCCGGCAAAGAATGTTCTTTCCATTATCACTTGTCAGTCTCTCTTGACATTTTTATTCACTTAAACAAAGCAACACCATTTTTCCGAGGCGCATTTTGTGGTTAAGTTAATCATTTTCTTTGTTAGGTTTAGTCTTGTAAGAAAACCTCTATCTTTACTCTTATGAAACCCATTCTCAACAGCATTTTGGATAGGTTCATGTTTATATTTATTTACTAAATAATATTTTGTTCCCATTCTCTTCAAGTCACACTTTTTTTGGATCTCTGAGAACTACCTAAAGAAACACTTTTTTTGGAGCCACCTATCTGTTGTCTCTATTTTCCTTCAAGGGTTTTGCATTTCCTGCTAATAGCTACCAACTGACGTGACTTACCATGCTTATACAGGTGGTGTATTAGCTGCTACGTTCACATTTGTAAACAAATGTAAGTACACAGTTTGGCCTGGAATTCTCCCCAATGCAGGCAGTCCTAGCCTTGACAGCACTGGATTTGAACTCCCAAAAGACTCATCTCGTTCTTTTATAGCCCCAACTGGGTGGTCTGGTCGTTTCTGGGCTCGGACCGGCTGTAATTTTGTCGAGTCCGGAGTCGGGTCGTGCTCAACTGGTGACTGCGGGTCAGGTCAAGTTGAATGTAACGGACTTGGAGCTGCTCCGCCTGCTACATTAGCAGAGTTCACACTCGGATCGGGTGGGCAAGACTTTTATGATGTTAGTCTTGTAGATGGGTACAATTTACCAATGGTTATTGAAGGTAATGGCGGGTCGGGCATGTGTGCTTCAACGGGCTGTGTTTCGGATATTAATAGACAGTGTCCACAAGAACTGAGAAGTGGTGAAGGTGATGCGTGTAAGAGCGCGTGTGAAGCTTTTGGGAGCCCCGAGTACTGTTGTAGTGGCGCGTTTAATACGCCTGCCACTTGTAAACCATCTGTTTATTCAGAGATGTTTAAGGCTGTTTGTCCTAAATCTTACAGTTACGCTTATGATGATGCCACCAGCACTTTTACTTGTAGTGGTGCTGATTATACAGTTACCTTTTGCCCTTCCTCCCCAAGGTAAAAGATTCTCTCTCGGCTTAGATTGTGTTTGCTTTTTTTTTAATAAATTTATGTGAAATAAAATATATATTATTATGTTAATGTATTTTCAGCTAAGAACTATAGCTGCTATTGAAAATTCATTCTTTTTAGAGTCGCTTGTGACTTTTTTTTATGTTTAGCTTTGCTTGGTTAACTATTGTTGGCTTACAGATGTTTAATTTTTGTTTATAGTTGTAAGTTTGTTCCAAGGAAAGAGGTTAGACTAGCCCTCTCACACGGTTAGGGTTTTTTACTGCATCCAGCTGCGGCTGTCCTTGGCAAAATCCCTTTTGAACACTTTGTTTGCCTTGACAATGATTTTGGGTGAAGTCACAATGATATTATCCAAATGTGGAAATATTATCTTTTCAGGGCTAGTTGTTTTGGTGCTCATAACATTTTGTTGGTTGTAGCTTCTGAGTTCTGGAAAGTGGATATAATCGTTTTCTGTTGGTTAACCATTTGGTGGAAAGCAAAATTATGGTTGTAGTTGCGTGTAATGGGGTTTTTTTATTGTTCATGTCCACCTCCACTGTCTATTGGTTGTGGAGGTAGATGGAGGCATACTGGCACATTTTGAATGATTAGTTTCTTAATTGATTTAGTTTTCTAGGATTAATGGAGGCTGTTGGGTTGCAGTCAATGCTGGCTTTTAATTTTTACCAGAGAATCTGACAAAAATAATAATTCCTGTTAGGGTATTGTAATTGATAGTTTTCCTTGACACTTGGTGTTGCAGTCAGAAATCTACAAGCTACTCAACACCAACGACAGAAGGAACACCATCACAGGGATCTGTTACAGGATCCGGGCTGGGGTACGCGGGCACCGGTTCAGATACTGGATATGGGGCTGGATCGGGAACTGGATCCGGAGGAGCAACCATGCTAGCAGATGGGTCGTGGTTAGCTGGTTTAGCCATGGGAGACTCATACAAGCCTGCTTCTCCTTCTGCACTACAATCAACGATGGTGGCTTTTACCACATCTCTAGTCCTTGTTGTTTCCTTCATTTTCTTGTAGCCCTAGGACCTTTCTCTCTGTTTCATGGCTCCTGCTCTTGAATGAAAATTCTTTTCAGATTTGCAGCCTTGATGGGTGTAGGATTTTGCCTTTGTCAGGAAAGCTGACAGATTCTCTCATCCAGATTGTAAACCACCCGGTTATCTCCTACTTAAAATTTTTATGTTATATAAGTAGAAAGTGTTGTTTTTTCTGTTGTATTTTTAGGTTTTCTTTTTGCTTTCGCATGTTTAATTATTTTTGAGTTAAAGCTGCCAGATTAAAATCAAGGACAGGTTACTGATTTTGGTCTGCAATTTTGGTTTTGCTTCTAAGAAAGAAAGAATTTAGGTTTTGTATTAAAAAGAGGTGTGTGTAACGTGAATAAGATTGTTGGCTGTTGTCTAAGAGGAATTTGTTTGTCATGGAAGTGGATTTCCTTGAGGACCAATGCGTCATGGAATCATTTTGGATTCAGTAGGATGTCCAGATGTATAAACTGTCAGGTGGGGTAAAAGCCAAACGCGAATATCATCATTTTGTTGACTTCTGGAGCGAATAAAGTGTAACACAGTGAGATTCTTAATTGATATTGTCTGCAGACTCTGCACTAGCTGGTTTTAAAAGGTGATGTTACCGCGCCAGGACTTTTTTGCCTGAGAATTTTCGGAATCAGGCATGTGCCACGCCTAGCCGAGCAAGGGAAACCTGAACCTGTGAAAAGGGGTTCAGTCTGAAATGAAGCTGCACAGTTTTAGCTAGGGTGTCATTATGATTTGATCATCTGATGCATGCAAAGAGGTATTTATCATCCATAGATATCGTTCAATATAGAAACATTTTGGTGATTGTAACCCAAACCCACAATTTCAACTGATAGAACCGCCCATGACTTTTTTGCCTGAATTTTCTGAATCAAGCGCGTTCCGCGCTTACGGGCAAGGGAAATCTGAACCTGTCTAAGCAGTGTTTGTCACTAGTTTTTATTTTTCGGTTAAAATGTTTGGTATTGTTTAAAAATATGAGATAAAATGACGATGTTTTTATCTCGGTTTAAATTCTGATTCATTCAGGATTTTTGGTCAAATACTGGCTGAAATGTTCTGGTTTTGTTTTGTCCAATCTAAATAATATATTTTTTAAAATAATATTTTTTTATATAATATCACCTATATCTCTTAATCTAACTGTTAGATTGAGATGAAATTACTAGACATATTTGTATATGTTATGTTAAAATTTCAGAGCAATCACAAAATGTAATGACCTTGTGATATTGATGATGACATCCTCGTAATATTATATATGTTCATAATTTTGTTCAGAAAAATCATTTTATTATGTTTTTTTTAACATAAAATTGCACAATTCTAAATAATTTTATTTTTGGATTTGAACTATTTTTTTTGAATATATATATAACCCCGAAATGGTATGACGAAACGCTCTAAAACCAAAATATTTTGTTCTAATTGAAAAAACAAAGCATCAATCAAAATGTAGTTGACAACCTTGATCTTGAAGGGGTTTCAGTCTCAAATGAAACTGCACTTTTAGCTAGGGCGTCACTATCACTTGATCATCTTATGCATGCAAAGAGTTAATCATCATCATAGATATCGTTCCATACTGAAACATTTTGGTGATTGTAACTAAACCCCGCAATTCCAACGGATAGAACCTTGCAACCCACGGACCAGATGCTGCTGATTAGCAAATAATGGATATGTATCTACACTGTATTGTGACAGTGAGGATTCAATATAAGGATTAGCAGAAACTAATTGTGCATTAAAAACATATAACTTCGACCAATTTATAATGGGAGGTTAGTATTCCACAAGTTGATCTCATTTTGAATGCTAAATTATCAGAAAGCAATCACCAATCTTGAGAATAAGTTCTGTGCATTGAAGGGACTTGTTTATTTTTCTTCTGGGTCCTACCATAGTGATTGCCATCCTATTTCATGTTACCTGGAGAAGTTTTTCAACACAGCGTTGAATTATTTGTAGCCATTAAAGAGTTCAAAATTATAAATTCAACGGTCAGAGTAAAAAAATTCAACTTGCATCCCTGGACAGTTAAACGTCCACAAGAAACTAGAAAGCGACTGTTCTCCAAGCATTCAAATTTGAAACCTGAGTCTGCTTATAGCTAAAAGGGGACAGGTTAAATAAAAACCTGTTTGAATAGGCGGAAAAGTGTGCCATAAGCTGCCTGCTAAAGGCCTATTAGAGGTTGAATTCTGCTCCTAATTTAACAAGTATTTGTGCTTGAATGGCACCATCCAGGCATCCACCCACTAAATTAAAAAAGAAAAGATAAAAGAAATTGAACCTCTCTTGATCTTCTTGCTGAAGTTATAGAAACGCGAGAGATAATTTCATCCATTTTTTGAGGTATCAATCATTGCTTCAAGTTTTCTTTAACCATTTGGGTATTTTTCAGGTTTCTTTTAGCATAGAGGGACAATCTCAATCAGATTAAAGGAGGAACATTCACACCAAAATTGGTGGTTGTCGTGTTGTAAAAATCTGCATGTCTCGTTTCATCACTTAGACAAAGTGATTATGTTGAATTTGCAGCTCGGTTGTCATATTGCACACATACTTTATGTTCACCTAAGAAGCCGAAGAAGCTGCATGATCCATGATCATCTGTGCGACCAATTATCTCCCCGTTTTTCCATTCTTTAGCAGCTTTTCAACCACATCACCAGCCAGTAGGTTTTGAAGGTTATAATCTTTAAGGCACGTTTGGTAGAACCCAAAAGGATGGAGGGCAGTCCATAGCATGATCCTATCCACAGCAGGATGGGAGAAGCCTTCTCTTAACGCTTGTTCTAGATAAATAGCCTGCGAAGTTGACATCACGAGCTGACAATGTTAGAATTCAAAATTTCATTTTAAATCCTTCATTAATAGAGAATAAATAAGAATACTCTGGTGCACCTGAGTCTCTGTATCCAATTTATAGCCGGTATCTGTTTCTGTAAGCTTAATGGGAAGTTTAAGTGTAGCCAATTTGTCTACAATAGCTTTCATTAGAGGAAACTTTAGCTTAGAAAAGTGACTCTCCAGGCCAATTCCATTCATTTGATGCTCCTCCGCTTTCAGGTTCTCTTTTCTGAGCAGTTTAGGTATCTACTGCTGCATTCACATCAATACAGGTTTCCGCCACTTTAAATTCATTCAAAAATAATGTCGCTCAGGGGTCTGCTTCGTATGCTATCTGATAGAAATTTAAGGTGGCATCAGGACCAGGCCTTTGTTCATAAAAATCAAAGTGTAACATTTCGTTGCTAACATCCCAGTGTATGATTTCTTCTTTGTATTTGCTCATTAAGCTTTGAAACCGCGAGCCTGCTGCTGATTTTAGTGCAGGACCTGTACGATACCCATGCCGGATTGTACTGGGGTCTTCCCAGAAAAATATTATGGCCTCTAGCAATTATTTGGTTGGCTCGAAAGAATTCCAGCATTTGGTCTTCTATGGTATAGTTGACCTTCCCTTGCTCGCGAACTTGAGTTCGTTTTCAAAGACTGCTGCATTGAATCTCTCAACAAACCAGTTCTGAAACAAGCAGAACAGATTCTTTTAGTAGTACTCTTTACCATTTATTCGATTTCCAATCTTCTGTAAGACTAGCAAGAGATTGAACATACCTGGTAGGGTAAATTTTCAAGAATGGTACTTGCTATAGCTGATCCAAATGGGAAATCTTTTGAGATATGTTTCTTGCAAATTTTCATCTTTCATCTGTTAGCCCATGAAAACATCAGTTGATACCAGTACTTACAGTGTTAATTATGTCTTGCTGATTTGTTCTCCATTGCTGCTCAGTAAATGATTGCGACGAAGCACTTGCAATTGTCTTGTTGATATTTTGTCAGGAGTGCCCTGCATAACCAATACAAAAAAAGAAAACAATGTCTCTAATAAAGTAACAGAGGTATCTACATTTTACATCATTGTTTACTGTTAGGACAACCCAGCATTAGTCATAATATAATCCAATCAAATAACTATTCATGGTAAGGAAAAAGCTTAAACTGTTAGGTGATTATACAACAATGAATCCTCCCTTCAGAAATGACCAGCATCCATTCTTGGCAAAACAGTCCCCCACACAATCATATGTGAAATTATTATCTGCACCATGTATCTTGACCCAAACTGCCTTGCACCAGAACTGCACACACCTCAGGGAACATCCCACAATTATATAACTCAAAAAACGATGCTTATCGAGCTTGTACTGGAAAATCAATGCCAGGAAAAATGCTTCGTGATAGCTAATACGGTTCACAGCATAAATGTTTGCATAATGGCATGATCTGATAATCATCCTGATAGAGGTGATAATTTCTTGATTGCATTTTCCAAGTATACTCATCAAAGGCCAAGCTTCAAGAATGGTTCACAGCTTGGCCTTTGATGAGTATACTTGGAAAATGCAATCAAGAAATTATCACTCAACTGGAAAAACAATAATCGATGCCTTGAGTGAGATTGTGCAATACCTAAGCTGGTGTGAAAAACATCTGAAAAATCACTAAATCTGTGCTGGGGAGTGGAGCTTGATCTTTGATTATCCCTCCATTATATAGTGGATTTTGTATCTGTTTTGGACCTTTCCCCATTACTAATCTTTGCTGAGTGTTCATTTTACTATCTGGCTTGGAATCAAGTCCCTAATTGCGTACGTAGGGTGGATATTAAAGATTCCATTATCATCTGACTTTCCTGATCCTTGCCTAAATCTATAATCTCCTTGGCCTTGATAGGAATTTGGGCGCATGTATAATTGTTAAATGACCATCAATATAAAAATAAGTTTTCCAATTTTAATCTGATGTAACCAAACACTATCTTAAACATATCAATTACACCTTCTCCGGTATCTAAATTATTGAGAGGACCGGAAAAAAAAGTAATTCGAAGCTCTGGGAGAAAATGGTGCTTGTTTCAAACTGGGTCTGGATTACCTTTTAGCTAGCATGAAATCGATAAGTTTTCCTTCAGGAGTCATCAGAGCCCAAATTTGAAACAATTTATTGTTATTATTTTCTGTCTACGCCTAATAAGTCTATTCACGAGAATTTTCTCATAGCCTTCGCTAGATATTGAACCCTAGATGATTACTTGCCGAGTAAACTTACAGCTCATCATCTATTAATGAATCAACCTTCGGTTCAATTATGCCATTGACAGGTAGTATAATTGTCCAGGAAATGGCGGACTTTATTGCATAACTCATAACTCTCTTTGTAAATCAGGAGAGAAAGATTATGATCTTCGAAACAAAATTACTTGCATACTTGTCTGCTAAGAATACAACAAAATCAAATGATAGTAGCATGGACAGACAGCAAATCAGACCATGTAGTAATATTCGATGGTCCAATTTTGTTTTTTAATAAAAATAAAAAAATTCCACTAATGATGAGTTTAGGGAAGTCATTGGGCAGAAGCTCTTCAATCCCACCATTTTTTTTTCCTAGGAGTTCCTCGAGTAGTTTCGTATCATTGTAGATTGGATGCTGAAGCCAATTTCTTTGATCTTCTGCTCATGTAAATCTTGGTATAAATCTTCTTGGTTCTGATTCCCAATAGCACATCCAAACCAAACCCTATGACACATACAATGGCCATGATAATGAACACATTTCTGTAACAATGGGCACCAACACAAGTGTTGCCACCTCCTGGTGTTGGGGTAGCTTCTGCGTCGTATAAAAATCCGGCAAGCAGACCAGAAAAGAGGAAGGAACCAAGAGGAAGGTTGAGGATTAAGATGTTGTAAATTAGTCCGAAGTACTTGAGACCAAATAGTTCGGAGGCAGTCGGGACTGAGACAGCTACACGAACTCCGTAGCAGACGCCAACAACAATCGAACCAATGTACAAGGATCCAGGCAAAGCCACGGCCATGAGGATGTAGCCAACAGCCATTAAAATCTGAGATGATGCATTCCAAAGAGGCCTTGGTGTTCCCGCTTTCCTGCAAAAATGAAAATGAGAAAAGATCAGCCTCTCTGTTAAGTCATAAAAGACCTTATTTAGACAGGGACTAACATTCATTCATTCAAATATCTTTTCTCTGTTGAAAGCTGCACCACTGAAATCTCAACTCGATGGTGTAAAATTTAACTCTCTCTCTTGATACAGATTCAACAGATAGAGTTAAAGGTCTCTCTTAATTCGATAGGACGATAAACAGCCCCAGATATAAATCCAAACTCAGCTGTGACGAATGCGACATCGACATCATCCAAGAAGTCAAGAGTTGGACCCAACCTTAAGATGAGGGATGTTGCTTAAGCCATTTGCATAAAGCAAATTTTGTTAGGCACCTTAGCCAAGTGGGGTTGGTCGAACTAGCAACTAGCAGGCATGTGAGATTAAGAATTGAGTAGCCTGAGTTTTAGTTCAATTTGTTTCAATTTCACAACGTGGTTTCAAATTGGGAGTTGATTTTGGATCAATTAATCAAAACTCCCCAAAAAAGAAAAAAGCGATGGCATCTCATTGCCTTTAAAATATAGGGAAAAAAGGAAAAAGAAAAGCCACCGAGTTTAGAAACAGTTGACCCCAATATGGCCTTGAAGGTTAAGAAATGGTGACCCACAGATCCAAAATAAGGACAGAAGTCAATAATAAACATAGGAACAACAAATCCTAATTAGTTAAGGAAATAAATCAAGATTCAACAAAAACTTACTTGATGTAGTGCTCAGACACGGTACCAGAAATAATCCTTCCAAAGAATCCCCATATACTTGTCATGGAAACAAAAAGAGAAACATCAGCATATCCAAGAGCCAAACCAATCTGTCCCATATTATTCATCACGGCCAAACCTGTGCCAACCCCGCAAAGGAAAGACAGAAACAAAATCCAAAAATCAACAGTCGACATTGCCTCAAGAATTGTATGGTCCTCTCCAATAACCGGCCTCCTCTTCACCACCATCACTGTCTTCTCCTCCTCCGCAGCTTGTGTTCGCTCCACCACTGCCTTCTCCTCCTCTGCAGCTTGTGTTCGCTCCACCACTGCTGGTGCAGCTTCCTCCGCAGGCTTTTCTTGAATCTCCTCCTGGGTTTTCTCTTCTCTCAATAAAGGTTCTTGGATTTGTCTTTCAACATCCGCATGGTTCTTGAACCGGTTCAAATTCCAGCTATTAATAAAAGCATAAACTGGAACTGCTAATGGAGAAGCTAAAAGAACTAGTAATATAACTGAAAACACCGATGAAAGAACGTGGCTGGGATTTGGGATAAAACTGTATGCCAACAAGTAAACTGCTACGATAACAGCAACAACATTGAATAAATTGAAGTATTTGCTTTCTTCCTTTTCTTCCTCTACAGTGGCGGCAGGTGGGGTTTCGCGGAGGAAGACGATGCCGGTGAGGCAGACAGCAAAGGGGATGAGTGCAAGCATTGCGAGGAACTTTGCAGGGTCATCACCAAATAGAGCTGCACAAAGGTCGGTGAATATGGCAGTGCTTAGACCTACATAACCCTTCAAGATTCCAGAGACAGGGCCGCGGTTGCTGCGGAAGTTGCGGATGCAGGTTACTAAAACCGCCGTGTTCATCCATGTGGTGCTGTTGCCTCCTAGACATAGGAATATGCACATCTGCATTCCACATTGGAGAAATAGTTACACGATACGATCATAACAGCAGAAACACACAAAATCCCATCAGAACTGAAAGTAATTATATAATTAATGTCATAACTAGTGCACCAAACCCCATCATATGATAAAGGGTTCTAAATTCCACTATTTGATAAATAGGGATTAAGGGTGATGTGGAATTTTACCTTCCAGTAAGAGAGGGGTTGAATTCTCTTACTGACAACAAGCCATTGGGCACCATAACCAATAAGACCTTCAATTGAACCAATAAGAAGGATAACAGGAGTGGGCAGACGATCAGAAGCAAGACCAGCAAGCAAACCAAAGGCCTTGCCAACATCCTTAGCAACAGACAAATTGTTGAGTTCAAGTTGGGTCAAACTCATCAGTGTTTTAAGTGCATCAGAATAGTTTGAGAAGGTGTAATTGTTGCCTGAAATAGCTTGGACCCAAACAGCAGTTACAAAGCCTAGCCATTTTGTAGGTTCGAGAGAAGTTGAAGAGGTTCGCAGGTAACCCATCGATCTAGTCTATCTACCGTTCTTTACCGAGAGAAAAAAAAAGTGTGCTCTGCTTTCAAGTTCGGACACAAGGGGGTATATATATATATATATAGACACTTCTTCTTCTTCTTCTTCTTCTTTTCAAGAGTGGTGACTAGTTCTGACAAGAACATGTACGGTGCAACTTGTTCTTATGTGGCATCATGGAAGGCTGTCTCATGGTCGGTGGGAAAACCGTAAGAGGCTTTGTGTGGTTCTATGTACCGTTTAGATACTCTAATTTCGTCTCTTCCCTGGTCGAGTTTTGGATAATTTTTGTGCTGCCTGTGACTTTTGGGTGTATACAACTATGTATACGTTTTTTTTGTTTTATTGGTTAGTGGATGGAGGCGGCTATAATTTGGAGCTTTGCAAGGAAACATCCTTGTTCTTTCAATTTCAATGTTTAGGGTGTACCAATAATCGTCGACAGAGGTTAGGTTTTTTTATATTTTTATGCGGGGTGAGGTGGCTTTTCGACGATTTTAAGAATAAAAAAATAGTTGCCCTCCGGCTAGGCCGAGCGCTGGGTCCAGCCTGCCAAGCCCGAACCGCAAAGGGGACCTCGCCCCTGGTCTGGCACATCCATCTCGAACCGGACGTTAATCGGCACACAGAATAATTTAAAAATATACGAATTTCAGTATTAATATGCTCTCAGAAGCAGAGTGGCTATACGCTAGCCTATCACCTTTACAACTAGCTATCCATAAACGTTGCTCCCACTCCACCCCCGTATTTTTCAATGCAGAGTATATACCACCTTTTCCCGCCGATAATTATTTTTTACCGATATTTTTCTATCAATGGCATGCGTAGGCATTGCAAACCAGCGGTTGCTCCAGCAACCAGCCTCTCCACCAATCGATGCAACTCCTCTCCGAATATCGAATAGGATAAAGATAAGTTTTTTTATGGCCTGGTTTTATAAGAAACTAGACAAAGCATAAATATTTTTTTTATCATATATAATATTCATGGATAAAAAAATTAAATATGTATAGAAAAACCCATCCTCTATCCCCATTGTTATCATTACTTGAGTTTGGAATTGCTAGAATGAAGTTGGGTTTTAATCCTGAATTTATATAATAATTTTGGGATAGTTAGGTTACTTCATGAGTGGTTGACAAGGTATATATAACATCAAATTTGATCTTAAAATCAATCCAAATCTAAAATTGCGAGTGTATATTATTTTTTATATTAAATAACGAAAGGATAATAAATATAAGTATAAACATCTAAAATTCAATAAATAAAATACAAGTATCTGATGAATTCCTTTCATGAAATACAAAATGCTGTGATTTCATTAGAAAAGAAAAATGGAACCAAATTATGTCAACAAGCCACCGGAATTGGTATCTGGCAGAAGTTTCCCAGGAAGTGAGATTTTTCAACCGGGGAAGACAAGTATTTGTCTGGGAAATAAAAGAAGAAAAATCAAAACTCCTTCCAATAAAAGCACTTTTGGCGTGAAAATCCTCCCCCGACGGGTCACACAAGTGACGGCTCGTCTTGTGCGCGTTATGTTGCAAATGTAATAATCTACTCAAAGTCTCAAACGCGTGGGTTGAAAATTCTATCCCTTGGAGGCTTCAACGTCGTCTCACGGTCCGCAACTGGGATAAGGATTTTTTTTTATTTGATTTTTTTTATTCTGATTATATATGTATATAATAGAAAGAAAGAAAAAATTCCCTTGTCCCGGTTATTTATATATCATGCTTTCAGCTTTTTGTGTCGTTTTTTTATTGTGGTTGAAGCTGTTAAAAAAGTTTTTTTTTGTTGAAACATAATTTTTTTTAATTTAAAATAAAAAATAAAAAATTGATTTTTTTTTCAAAAACATTTTTAAAATGTTGTATCGAATACCCCCATAATCTTTTCTTTCTTCTAGATTCACATTACTCACCATGGTCGACTATCCTATCCAAAGTTGAACTGAATAAGCTATGTGGGTCGAACATCCTGTCCAAAGTTGAACAGAAAAAAAAAGAAAAAAGAAGTTGGGCGAGATAAGAAAGTGGACTGATCAGGTTTGTACATGCAGCTGATTAGAGGGTGTTTGATGGTTGTTTGAAAATATATTAAATAATATTTTTATTATTTTTTTCGATTCTTCCATGTTGTCGACAGCCCATTACTTTCCAGCTTTGAATAATCTATTGAATGCTGTGATCAGAAATCATGCTAGTGGGCGTCTTAAAAGCTTATTTTCCGTAAGAATCAAGGGGAAGGTGAAACGGAGCGTGGGGTTTGACTTTAGTTCCGGGACCTTTTTTTGCATTCTATAACTGGATAAATAATTTTATAATCCTGGCGGGGGCGATCAGCTCTTGGAGGGATCTCACTCTTGCCCCCGAAGAGGAAAAGTTTATTCCTCCATTTAATTAAACAAGGAATGAATCTAAAGCAAACGGGTCCCTTCAAGAACTGACCGGTTTTCAATATCGATCGAATCAGATGACCATTAATGAAGGAACACGGATCCACCACGAGAACACGGAACGTAAATTTAAACCGACACGCCGTTCTGTGGAGGAATTACGTACAGGATATTTTCGGAAAGAACATATTCATTCATCCCTAAAGTCACTGTTAGAGTTTATTTTCCTGTCATGAAATCACACCTCAGCTGTGTTAGGTTCGCAGAATAATATATCTTAAACATGGTTCTGGTCACTGATAGAGAGCTCATCTTGAAATTTTCTTCTTCGAATGACACTTTTGCAAGATTTCCCCCTCCACGAGATCCTGACCGTTTGATGTAAAATGAATGGGATGCCAATTGCCAAGATCTATTCTTGCAGCCCATAGCTCCAGAAGTGAAATGTGAGAAGGACTGTTCTCTAAGCTCTGAAAACTCTATCTTCAATACTGCGTGTCCCTCTCTTTGCATCGCAAGACTAGTTTAAAGACGGTTTTTTAGAATATTGAAAAGTTTGGTAGCCATATCTGTAGAAGGGGCCAAGGCAGCCATGATAGAAATCAAGTTGCAGGCGGCCTCTATTCTTGGTCGGCTGCTTATCGACTAAAGTTGAAACAGTAATCTAAATTGGAAGCCCATCAGAATGGTCTATGAATTGTGTTTTTCCTGATAATCGATTTCTACATCTTAAAATCCAAGCGGGGAGATACCTGGCCGCCTTATACATATAACATTACTTTTCAGATAATGTCCATCGATTTTTCATTATTGATTGAATATGAGCTTGTGATCTATGTTGTTAAAAGCACAACTCGTAAAATCATATCAACTCGTAAAATCATATGATTTTACGAGTCAAACATGTAAATCTGGTAAAATCAGGTAGAAAAATCACATCTCACTGAAATCGACCTAAACTCGGAAAAATCAGATAGAATCATAAAATCATTTTAGATCGGTGTGATTTTACAATTATAATGCAATCCAGCATCAAACAATATGAAACAATCAATACAGAGTATGTAGAAATGCCTAGACTGTCAAAAATGGATGCGTCTAGATTGTTCATTACTATAAAAAGTTATGATGTCAAATGATATGAGATTTCTCCAAGTGCTTACATGTTCATTGATATTTATTCTTGTATGGTGTTGTTGAATTTCTACTCCTTTGACATGCATTAATAATTATTTGAATCCTCATTAATATTTGTTTTAAATTTATTAGTTTTTGAAATTTTATGGACATAATTATTTTGTATTGTATTTTTAAATTATTTTAAATCATGTATCGGGAAATATATTACTTATAATTTTACGATTTTTCAACTAAAACAATTTTACTTGTTATTTTACTATTTTTATAAAGAAATATTTTATTTATGATTTTATAATCTAATTTTACAATCCGAGTTTAAATAACAATTCCATATCGTGTAAAAAAAACGAATTTAATAATCTTGCTCGTGATTAATTGAAATGCTGTCAGATAGAAATTGATGTTTCCTTATTTCCCTGCTAATCTACTGCAATCAACCAGGATATGAACTTTTCCTACCTGCATCCTTATGTTCTTGTGCAGAATTTCTGGCCGTACTCATCCACAAAAGCTGAGCCACCATACAAAGCCCTAGAGCCCCACCATGGCCCCATCTCCTTTCAAGTTGTGTGAGATCATATCGACATATCATACATGGGGCCTGTGATGAGTCAAGATGAACTCGGTGGTGTTAAAAATGATAATTTTCATGATCAAGATGTAACGATCTGGGTGTTTTTTTTACCCCTCTTTCTTTAGCCTTTTCGTCTCGTATCTCACTTGCTAGGGAAAAGAATAAAAAAACAAATGAAGTTTCATGGTTAAAATATAATTGTTTAAAACTATAGGGATTATAATGTAAAACAGCGCGCTTCGTGGAAAATATTGTGTGTGGATAGAGGATGTGATGATTAGTAAAACACCATTTTAATTTTATTTAATGAATGTTAATAATCGCCAGATGTTTAAACATCCAATCTGTTGATGCTACTAAAAAAATAACAGCCCAGCCCAGATGTCCAGCATCACCTGTTATGGGCCGGCCCAGTCGAAGTGTAGCTTGCCCGTGCATGGGCGAGCTAAATGCCTGCCCGTGCATTTGCAAGCTACACAGTCACGTCTCTCAGGCGAGGTCACCTCTAGACCGGGGCTTTTCCACCCGGGTAACTTGAACTAATTTATTTTTAACAAAATAATATTTTTTATTTACTTCATTAATATATATATATATATACAAAAAAGTATTTTGTTTTCATGGGCAGATAAATTAGCTCATTAAAAAGAACTTCAATCAAATCAAGATAAGAGACTGGACATTGAACTCCATTGATAACACCAAATTATTCACACCCACCTCACTCTAAATGACACATCTCTATTGCACGCTTACAAATTTTCTCTAAACATAAAAAAAAATATTTTTATCTTATTTTAATTTTTTATTGCTTATCATTTAAGAAACTAAATTCAAATTTTTTTTTAAAGTGTTTTTTATTCCATGAATGCAAAATCAATACAAATTCAAATCTCACCCGCCAAAAAAATAATTTTCACATAAATGTTTTTCACAATATAATTACAATCACACGACAAATACAATGTTATTGATATGTGCAAAACTTCTAAAAACTTACTTCCACGTGAAATATCATGCTGAAAACCTGGTGTTAGAATACAATTGTAAAAAAAAAAAAAAAAAAAAAAAAACTCAAATGTAGTTTGTGAGCTAAGCTCATTAACACTTAGAAGATGTTTGGTGTTTTAGTTGAACCTGATTTTGCAAATTCTTGATTTTTTTTAAAAATAATTTTTATGTTTTTAGATTGTTTTATTGAGTTCATATCAAAAATAAATTTAATATATGTTATATAAATATATTTTAAAATAAAAATATCTTAAAAAGTTATTATTATTATTATTGTTTCAAACACTTATAGTAATTTTTGTGATCATTGTTTGAGACTTGAGTTATAACTTTTTTCTATAATTAATATTTTAAATGAGAGTTTTTAGTGGAACACGTATAAAATGATATATTAATTAACTTAATATTTCTACTACTTTTAAAATTATGATCTGTAATTCTCAGTCAAACATCACTAATCTTTTGTTCTTGCCGACGTAAATCAAGGATATGATTGGGAAAATGCGGTGATCCTTCGCTCGGCGGTCATCGGTAAGTGACTGTTTGTTTATATGGTTGTACTGTCGTTTGCTTAAAATTTGATTTTTTTTATTTTAAATGAAATTTTTTTGGTGTTTTTAAATCATTTTGATGTGCTGATGTCAAAAATGATTTTTAAAAAATAAAAAATATCATTTTGATGTATTTCTAAATGAAAAGTATTTTCAAAAGCAACCGCAACCACACTCCCAAACATGCCTTTAGTCTGCACGTTTTTTCAATTCAAAACATATTTCAACTCAAATAATTAATTGCCTCATTGGTGATGGGGTTTAATTTGGTATTTTCTCAACGAGGAAATTATTAAAAAAAATGTTATTGAATATTTCTGGCTTTTCATAATCTTTTAAACCATAAATTGACTTATTCACGCCAGAAATTTAAATCTGTGGTTTTGTGTTTTATTTTCAATTTATGCTATACCAGTTTATCATATCCTGGGACTCTGGCCACAAGTTTCGCCGGTCTTTTTTGAATTAAGTTTTTTTATCTATATTTATTTTTTAAAGATAATATTTTGATTCATTTTTTTTTTTGCTATATACACATGGTATTTATTATTAAAAATAAAAGTAGATATTTTTAAATAATATTTATAATATATTTAACCATGTATAATATTTATTTTATTGTTTTGTTTTGTTAATGTAGCTCAACATCATTTTTTTTTTCATTTTCATTCACAATGCTATTATTTTGCATTATTTAAAAAAAATAACGGTTTTGTGTTTTTTTTTCAATTTATCCTCTACCACCTTAGCCGATCTTGAGACTTTGGGCACAAGTTTCACGGTTTTTTTTTATTAAGTTTTTATCTATATTTAATTATTATTATTTTTATTCATTTGTATTTTTTTGTTTTATACACATGGTATTTATTTTTAAAAATAAAAATAGCTATTTTAAATAATATTTATAATATATTTAACCGTGTATAATATTTATTTCATTTTATTTTCTTCAACCAATGTCATGCGTGTTTCTATTTCTACTATTTTTTTTTATTTTAAGTTTTTATTTACTTGAATATCTTCAACCAATGTCATGCGTGTTTCTATTTCTATTACTTATATTTACTTTTTGATTTCTTAAGTTTTGATTTATTTATTCAATGATTTTCCCTATTTACTGAAATGATTGTTGATTTATTTAATTGAATGTTTGCATAAGATTTTTTTCATTTTCTATATAAAAAACACATTAAAATAACCTATATACTTATTATTTTCTTAAGAATTATGACGGGGAGCGGAGTAGGGGTAAAATAGTTTTTTTGTTTATATATTACAAAACACATAATAGGCGTGGGGTTTTGCACTGTGGACTCTCTCTGAAATCACTGTGGATTGCGGCAGTGTGGAGACGATTTTGGGCTTCATCATCCGGCGTGCCTTTTATTTTTTCTGAGGGTGTTTTCGGTTTTTGGCTCTTTTTTTTCCACATTTCCGCTTTTGTACAGTGTATTGACGCCTCTGACCCTCGAAAAAGATAAAATAGTGCACAGGGACGAGGGGCTCCGTCGGCTTTTCACACATTAAGTGCACAGTGCACAGTGCATCGACGAAAAAAGCCCTCGATAACGATAAAATAATGCACAGTGAACGGGGACACGGATGTATTCCCCCCCCCAGTTTTTTCGTGAATCTCGGTTGGGTCAGGGGCGTCTTGGTAATTAGCTAATATTTTATTATTTTTCCGTCTACACGGCTGGCGCGTCGTCAGGACGCGATAGCGGCGCTCAACGCCAACGCGTCATGGAAGCGGCATGTGCGGTTCCATACGGCGGTCAAAAATTCTCTTCCGCCGGTTAATACGGTGCGCCTCCTGGTCCTCTATCTCCCGTCGCGGCGCGTGTTCGTCAGATATGTCAGGGTAAACGGCGGGGCCCAGTTTTGTGGTGGTTGTGCGTTTTCTCTCTCCTGCGGGCCCAATGTCAGGTCCGGTCCCTCATGTATATAATTCATTTCGGTAACTGAGGTTTGGATTTCGATTTTATGCCTGATTTCTTGAATTGAAAGTTTGATTGTTTTCAATTGTGTCCTTCAATTAAAACTAATTATATAAAGCATTTTTAATTTCGGTCCCTAAACTTTTGATTTTCGATTTCTTTTTTGTTCCTGTAATTTTTTCGGTCCAGATGTTTTGATTTCTTTAATTTGGTCCTCCAATTGAAATTCTTAATATATACAACTTTTCATATCAGTCCCACTTCTTCTAATTTTTTCATATAATAACAGCAATTACCATTATTATCATTTCATTATTTATTTTGGTTCCAAGATTTTTTTTTCTTTTCAGTTTTATCCTTCAATTGGAATTAATTATATATGTTATTTTTCATTTCGATCCTTATTCTTTGAATATTTTATTTTATATTAATTCATTTGTTTTTTTTTAACTTCTTTGATAATGTTTATTTTTAATTCATATTTATGCATTTATGCTCTGAGTTTTTTTTTTTTTAATCGGTTCAATCCTTAAATTTCAATTTATGTTGGTATTCATTTGAAAATAAATATTGCATATTTTTTCCCTTTATTCTTTTGTTTTTTAGTTGTTCTTTGGATTAGATGATTTTTATTATTTTGCTATTTACACAATGATATTGATAATTTCAGCGATTATTTTTTATTTGTTTTTTTTTTAATCTTTTGCTTTTTATTTTTTTTATTTTTTTGTGCAATTTAATTGTTTTGATTGTTTTTGACAGTAATGTTAATAATAATTTGAACTGTTATAGTCACGATAATGACAGTAACATAAAGCTTGATTTTCAATTTATGTTTTCGTCTTTTTGTTGATAGAGAATTGATTATTTATTTCTGTTATTTAATTATTGGAGGGTTTTTTTTTTAATAATTCATTTAGTGTCTTCTTTTAATTCTTAGACAATGCTTATTTTTAATTCGTATTTATGCATCTATGCTTTTATTTTTATTTTCTATTTTTTTCCCTGGGATGTTTTTCCTAATCGGTTCAATCCTGAAATTTTATTTTATATTGGTTGTCATTTTAGAATTAATATTGCTCCCTTTTTCCCTTTGTTCTTTTTTCTTCCTTTTGTTTTTTTTTTCCTTCTTTAGATTAGATTATTTTTATGATCTCAGTATTTACGCAATAATAATGATAATTTTGGTTATTGGTTTTTTATTGTTTTTTTATGAAAACTATTTTCCTTTTTTTTTTTTTATGATTTCCCTGGGCAATTTAATTATTTTAATAGTAATGTTGATAAGAATTTTAGATGTTATAGCGATGATAATAGAAATAACATCAGGATGGATTTTCAATTAATGTTTCTATCTTTTTGTCAACAAACAATTAACTACTTATTTTTTTTATTTGATTATTACAGGTCTTTTAACAATTTATATTTTTTCTTTAATCTTAATTCATTCATTTATTTATTCTTTCATAATAATAATAATAATAATAATAATATTTTAATTATTTTTCTTGCTTCCTATTTTGTTCATACTTTTTCTGTTTTTTTCCTCGGTATAATTTGATAATTTTTATTGTTTTAATAGTAACAACAATAATAAGTTTAGATTTTAAGACTCCGATGTTGCTATTGTTATAATATTTTAAATTAATATTGCTTCCTTTTTCCCTTTATTTTTTTTAAATTTGCTCTTTGTATTAAATGATTTTTATAATTTTACTATCTGCATAATAATAACGATGATTTTTGTGATTAATTTTTTTGATTTTTCTTATTAAAATATTTTGCTCTGGTTTTTTAAATTTTAGTTCGCGCTCTTTTGTGATCTTTCATGACGTAATATCTACATTCTAAAAGATGTAATCTATACTTGCGCAATAAACTATACTGAATTTTTTTTACATTTTATCTCCTAATTTATAACTTTTATTTAATTATATCATATAAATTTATCTTTGTTAATTTAATTATGTTAAATTATATACACAAGAATACCCGCGACAACGCGCAGGCAATATAGCTAGTATATATATATCCAAGATTTCGACATTCTGGGCTCGTGTTTCTCCGGAGGAAGGGAGGTAAACATCAAAACATGGGAGTAAGCCCAGTCACAACATTGTAAAACCTAACTCAAACTGGCCCTTTACAGCCCAAATCATTTCAAGAAAGTTTACATGGGAGTAAGCCCAGTCAAAACATTATAAAACCCAACTCAAACCGGCACTATACAGCCCGAATCTTTTCAAGAAAGTTTTTTTTTTCCCGGGGTTAGTCTTATTGGGATTAACAAACTGGCAATTAGTTGTCTGTCCTGTCAAGTGACATTGCCAGCCTTGACCTTAATCCCCACCACATAGCCATGCGAAGACGCCATCCTCTAAGAACCAACAACGTTGGTTTCGTTGTTAAAACTTCTTGCAAGGACAATATCATTGCAAAGATCACAGTATCAGTTACTAGCAATCACTGTTTTTTTTTTGGACACTCTTCAGCTTCTAGACCCGAAACAATCCCTCCCAGGCAATCGAGGCGGATTCTTTTTTTTTTATTTTTACAGGGAAAAGATTGAAAACTTGCTGTGACCCATGAGGGAGAAACAAGTAAATCAATGAGAAATTAAGCAAAATCAAAACAATGGTTAGGGTTTTCCCAGCATGTGTGTTTCAACCTAAGTGCCTCCTTCTCTTCATTGTCCTGGTTATTTTTCTCATCTTTGCTTTTACCAATCCTGAGCAGGTACCTCTCTTCGTTAAAGTTTTGTTCTTTTTCTTAAGTTTATTTTTTCCCAGAATAATTTGGATCCAGACTTGTGGGTTTTGCTTGATTTTGGATTTTGTGATTTGGGTTTCGTTGTCGAGTTTGATTTTTATTGTTTTGTTAGTGGTTGTTGTGAATTCTTTGAAAATTGAGTGGATTTTAGCTCGGTGTTATCGTGTTTATGCTTTTGCATTGTGTTTCGAAGGTTTTCAGATGTGAGCTTCTAGTTTAAGCCATCAGTTTCCCGTGGCTAAGGTTTTACGTCAATTGATAGACTAGGCAAACCGGGTCACTGTATTTCATGAATCTTTATAAATATCCAGTTTCCAATTACCAGTTTGACAAACCGGATCAATATTGTTGCTTGTCATGCTAAATATTCCCCTCCCTTTTGGTTCAGTGCTGATTTATTTGTTTAATATTTCTTTCAGTTTCAACAATGCTGCATGGCTTCTTGTTTTGTGTTTATGAAGTGCCAAGTTACTTTTTTTATTTTGTTTCTTAGGGTGAAGTGGAGGAAGAAGAACAGGACTATGAGATAACACATAGAGTATACTTGGATATTGATATTGATGAGCAACGTCAGGGTAAAGCTCTTTTATCTGCACTATTGAAGAACTTGTAATAAGAACTAATATTTTGGAAAATCTCCCCTCTTCTTTTTTCTTAAGAAGCATCAGAAAGAAAAAGCTATTTTCTAAAGTACGCTTATTTTATTGGTGGTTGTGAATCAGATTGATGTCCCTTAAGTTGGTTTCATTTTCATCACTTATTAATTTTGATTACACGTCTGGATTTCTGCAGGTAGAATTGTTATTGGATTATATGGCGAGGTTGTACCAAAAACTGTAGGTATTTTTTGATAAACCGTACATGCGATGGGCAATCTAACTTCAATTTGTGAAATCCAATTCGGGAGATAATCAGCTTTTCCATGATGAACTATATTAGTTTAGTACATTTATATTTTAGATGGTTAAATAGTCGATCTAACTTTTAAACTTCTAGTGAAACTTCCTTCAGTCTCCATAAACAGCCAACATGTTTCCCCTTTTCTTGCTTGCTTGAAAATGGAAAAAACAAAGTCGTAGTTGCAGTTGCTTATTTAAAAGCTTTGGATTACTTAGTTAACATCTCCTAGTTCTTGTTCATGTATACAAGATCATCTAGTCAGTATTGCTTTTCTAGAGGCTCTTTCGCTTGTACTTTATATTGTTTGATATATTACATTTCCATATGTTCACTCTTTCTTTATGTGTTTGGCATTATGAATTAAGTAATCTTAATTCAAGATTATCATTTTCTAGCACTGATCACTATTTTGATTGTTCTTTGACTGTTGCATTTGAAATTCTTGGTTCACTTTTCAAATAAGTATATACTGAAACTGAGTTTACCCTTGAACCAGTCTTGACAAGTATAAATTTTACTTTATTTGGAAAGCCAGACTGTGCCTCTGCCACACTGTTCCTCTGAAACTGAACTTACATTGTTAAATCCATTGCAAAAATGTGTATACTGATTGTTTTTTCTTCTTTTCCAGAAAATTTCAGGGCTTTATGCACAGGTATTCTCCACTGTCGTCTTTTTATTAATTTCCCATACTATAAATCCTTTTGCTTCCACTGTCATTGATGGAAGCAATTTCGATGGTTTATGTATTAATATAATTATTCTATTCCCTTGCAGGGACAAAGAATAAGGGTGCAAGTGGAAAAGCCCTCCGTTACAGGGGAATACCTTTTCATCGTATTATATCTGGCTTCATGATTCAAGGCGGTGATGTAGTTTACGGAGATGGGAGGGGAAGTGATTCGATATATGGAAGTGTTTTTCCTGATGAAAATTTCAAGATAAAACATTCACATGCAGGTGATTCAATTCTTATCATTATGCTGATTGCTCTGTATGGCCACCAGTCATGGATATAAATAGTTGAAAGCAAGTTATTCATGAGTTCAAAGGCTGCTCCTCACTATCATCATTTCTCTCACTTTGTTTGTATGATTTCTGCAGGAGTCGTTTCCATGGTGAATGCAGGACCAAATTCCAATGGTTCTCAGTTTTTCATCACCACCATCAAGACTAGCTGGTAAGTTATTGAGAAATATAGACAGTATAAGGTGCAGACCTGGTCAAAATTGCTGGTTTCTGGCAACATAGCAAAACCTGTTTCTGAACATGTCTTATCCGTTTTAGATTATCTAGTTGTGAAGCATTTCAATCTATGGGATAAGTTCTCTTTACCACCCACAGAAAATCTGTCTCTGATTGAAGCTAGTTGCTTCCACTCTAATGCTGTTTTATCAATCTGATTTAGCTAGTCTCCGAGGATTTTCCATTGACAAAGTAATTATGCAGAAATTTTGCATGATGATGATGATGCATGAAACTAAATTTATTCTAGACTGGACTCTGGATGCACATGTCAACTTATGCAGGTTGGATGGAGAGCATGTTGTTTTTGGAAAGGTTATCCAAGGCATGGATACTATTTATGCAATTGAAGGGGGAGCAGGAACCTACAGTGGAAAACCCAGAAAGAAAGTAATTATTGCTGACTCGGGAGAGATACCTAAGGACAAGTGGGACGAGGAAAGATGAAGCTCCGTTAACACCAGCTAGTTCTGTACTCTTGAATTTGCTAGTCTATTATTAGTTAATTGTTTAGTTACATGTATATATTGAGCTCCCGCCTGTCATGTTTTAGATCGAAAGTCTTATGCTTTACTGGATACATTTCCTTTCTCTGTTGTATTCGATAACTGTTGCTGATAGAATCATTTCATTTTTTTTAGCTTCCATAACGATCTGTTTTCATCTCCTTTTCTCTTCCAGTTTATTAAATTTACTTCAATTGATTACCATCTTGCAAGGTCTACATTTTCTTCGAGGTTCTTACTGATGCTTTATTTGAATGCTTAGACCCTGATAATATAAATAAAGAGAAACAGAAACCTAGTATTTCATTTTCGAACAGTGGAATTTTTTCGTATTCTCATCTGCTACATAAAGCATTAGGACATGGCGACAAAGGAAAGTAGATCAGATATACAGGGACGGAGCCAACAAGTTTCTCCTTCGCATGAAGGTTTGACTTGAACATGTATAATCACGACTGACAAGTAGACATGTTAAATATTCAAGGTTATACGAGAGATCTCATGGATAATGCTGTTGTTTTCGAATTTCGTGTTTGTCTACGACTTTGTGCTTGTGATGTACACAACTCTTTTCTTCTTCTATATGGCCAATGACTATGACTGTTTGAAAGTTAAAGGATAGTTGAGTTTGATTTTAAAAGTGTTTTTTTATTTTGAAATATATTAAAATATATATTATTATTTTTTAAATTATTTTTGAAGTTAACATTTAAAAACTTTAAATTTTTTTAGTTTATAATAAAAAAAATCATTTTTTTCCAAAACATTTGAAAACACACTAACAAACAGGCCCTTAATAACTTACCTCCTGACAGTTGACACGGAATAATTCCAAAAAATGTACAGTAAGAAATATCTATATGTTTCTATTGTTATTTTGAGAGTTGAGCCGGTTAAGAGACAAGTTTTGAGTCAACCCGGGAAAAATAAAAAAAATAAGGTCTTGAAATCTCATAAAAAAATAAAAAACCATTCTTGTGGACGTAAATTATACATATTATAAATAATAAATATAAAATATTATTTCAAAAGATTTTTCATTCCATATTAAAAATATATTATCCTCACCTTTTAAATTGAAATATTTAAATCAGGAACTTTTTTAATTGATATTGAGAAAACATGATTTTTTTTTATTGTGAACATGGTACAATGAACTTCCAATCTCATGTTAAAAAAATTAATGTTTATAAATATATTTTGTTACGAACAAAATTACTTTAATTTAGGAAGCACCCAGCCATAAAAATAGTGATTCGTGTTCATAAATTACTTTTTTTGCTTTGTTGAGGAGTTATTCAATAATATTTTTCAAGAAATGTATAAAATAAAGGAAGATTTTTTCTATTTTTTCTCCTTCTATATAAAAAATAAAATAAGTTACTAAAATGCATTTTTATATTGAAATATAATATGAAAGAAAAAAAACTAAATTATATTATTTAAAATGCTACAATAATTTAGCGCTCTTGCATGGATTTCGCCATTGCGAATGCCATCACCACCTACAAGTCATCATCCAGATACGAGACTGGACAGACAAAATCCAACAGGCCCACGCACAACGCAACCAGACAGTCAACGACAAACAAACCCAAAAAGAAGGATGCTCTCTTCTCTATCGCCACCACCACCTTAGCCACCGTGCAATAACATTACAACCACCATCTCCTCCTCCTCTTTCTAATGGGTGGTAGCGAAGAAGCCAACAAAGCGACTTCACTTCATGATTCGTCTTCACCATCACAACCTCTACTCTTTAAACCTCCTTCAATCGAAGAGCCAGACCAACCTGACCAACCTGAATCTGACCCGACCCAGTACCTCCAGATCTCCTACAATTACGGTCCTAGACCTTTCAAAGACCTTCCTTTTGTAATCTTTTTTGTTTTTGTTGTTCTTTGTACTTTTGGGTTCGGTATCTTCTCTGTTTTTCACAAAAAATCCAATTACTCTAATCTATCCTCTTATAAATATGACTTGAATTCTAATTCTTGTGTAAAAAATTCGACTTTCAATGGTTTTCACGAGCCAAGATTTGATTTTTATTCTTTGAGTTCACCAGGTTCAGTTTTTTTGAAGTCTTTGATATGGACCCTTGTAGTTACTTTGATTTTGAGTGTGCCCGTTTGTTTTCTTTTGCTTCTTTCGCTTAAACATTACACTAAGCAGATTGTGTATGTCTCACTTCCTTTCTTTGTTGTCATACCTATCTTCTTTAACGTGTACTGGTTTGTTGCTTGTACTGTCAGTTCTTCTTGTAGTGATGCATTCCCTTTAGTTTATAGAATTTTGGTCCTGGTTTTCGTGTTCTTGATTATTGGGATCATCGTGTGGATTTTTTTGGCCAATTGGCATAGAGTAGAATTAACAGTGAAGATAATTGGGGTTGCCTCTGATGCTTTGTCTAAGAATTTGGGTTTGTTTGTGGTGATCCCGCTGTTAACGCTTGGATTAGTGGTTTATTATGCGCCAATAGTGGTATTTTTACTGTTTGCAAGATTGAATGGGAAAATTGTGCCTAAGGAATCAAAAGGAGAATATAAGTGTGTTTGGAAGCAGGATAGTTGGGTGCCAGCATACTACACGTTGGCAATTCTTACAATGTTGTGGTCCTTGACTGTCATGGTTGAAGCTCAGGTTTATGTTATAAGTGGAACTATTGCACAGTGGTACTTCACAAAGGAGGATGCGAAACCTAGAAGAAGTATAAGAAGTTCTTTGAGGTGGTCTGTTGCTACTTATTCTTCTGTTACACTTATTACGTGAACACTGCATGTGTTTTTGGAATGTGATTTGTATTTCAAACTGTTCTCTTGATTCTCATTTTGTATGTTTGGACTCAGGGATATGCTAATAGGTTGTATTTTTTTTTGGAATAATTCTCATTTCAAGTAGTCCTCTTTGGAGTCCTTGTTGAGCCAGGCACCTGTTAGTGATGGTTGTCAATGATTTTGAAAACTTGAATGTCTTGAGAGTTGATCCTGCACCTAGCTAATACGAGTGGAGGACAGCTTGTAGCTTTTCTCTTGTTGCCCAGAATTCAGATGCACCTAAATTGTGTCTGTACCTCCAACTAGATAAAGATTTCGCGTTCCAGTTAATCTCTATAATTGTTTGCAATATCCTCTTGTTGTCATCAATACTATTATCTAGGGCACATTTCCTAACATGCTCAAGATGAAAGTTTGTTGGAGATTTTTTATCATGATCATTGTTTTGACCTTTGTGTTTTAAAATTTCGCAGAAATGCCTTTGGTCCCTCATCTGGCACTGTATGTTTATCTGGACTTCTTATTTGTTTTGTTCGCCTTGTGCGTGCCGCTGTCGATAGTGCAAGTCAAGAGAATGTTCCTGGGATGGTAAACCTTGTCTTGCGGTGTTGTGTCAGAGCATTACTTTCAGCAGTGGATTTTCTTAACAAGTTCACAATCAACTTCGTGGCAATAACCGGTGAAGCCTACTGCACTTCTGCAAGGATGACATATGAACTATTAAAACGTAATCTGCTATCTGCTGTTTTTGTCGAAACCGTCTCCACTCGTTTGTTGGCTGGAATTACATTCGTACTCTCAGCAATATATGCAATTGTGGTGAGTAGTTATTTTAACCTTTTTCTCCTGTTGTATTCCAGAGTTCCTAGTTGATGGTGATTTACTGCGAGTAGGTTCTGCATGCATGTCCATACTAGTAATTTACCATGTTTTGGTGCTGAAAGAAAAGGCAGGCTGGCCTTTCATTTCAAGATGATTTGATCTGATGGTCTAACGCAATTGTTTTCCATAATTCTGTATTTGTAAACAGGTCTGCGCGATCCTGAAAGGTGCAAGTAGTATCGGGGTTTATGCATATGTTGTGGCAGCACTCGCATGGGCACTACTGATAATCGTGCTGGGTTTCTTTGTTCATGTGCTGGAAAATGTGATCGAGACTGTTTATGTATGTTATGCCATAGATAGGGATAGAGGAGAGGTTTACAGAACAGAGGTCCATGAGGTTTACAGTCGCCTGCCTATCAGTAGAAATCATAGGTCGCCTACTGCTCCCATTGCTCCTGTTGTATAACAACTATCCTTGTCTAATCTTGCATCATTGCTGGTCTTCTGTATGATTTTATAACTGCCACCAGGCAGATTGTGCATAACTTCCATTTGATATGAACTTTGTTTAATAAAGGGCAGGATTTTTCAGTCAACTTGCAAAGAAGCTAATATGCCCTATGATCTGATCTTAATGTGGTTTCTTAAAGCATATTATAGGGGTGTAAACTCTTTAGCAGTATTCTTTCTAATGATTTCATACTGTGCATGGATCTTGTGGTTCTGAAAGCTGTCAGTAGCTATGGTTTCAACGGTGGACTTGTATCTTGTATTTGTCTAGTGCTTCTATCTATTCTTATGTTTGTTCTGAGAATCACAGAGCACCCAGTGCCTGGTTGATTGCGTTGTGTGTGTGTGTGTGTGTATAGACGATCTATTTGTGTTATATAAAGACGATCTACAGGTTTATTTGTCTTTTCATTTAGAAATATATTATATTTTATTTAAAAAAAATAACATTAGCATATTAAAATGATGTAAAAATATAAAAAAATATTTTAAAACAAAAAACAAAAAATAATTATTTTTTAAAACGCTTTTCAAATGATTTGTCAAGTTACTTGACAAGGGGGTTTAGAAGCTGTGCTTTAGGTGCTAAAACTAGCTGTTAGATATGTTATATCTACTGTATTGGGCCTTTATGAATGGGCTTATCAGCCTACCTAGTAGTTTGAGTTTCGACCTATCAAATGCAACATTAGGCCTTTGGGCCCACCCTGCATTCTGTCCTCTAAAGCTCTCTCGAGCAATATAAAAAACGAAAAAAAGAAAAGAAAAAGAAAGGTCTTTTCTTCTGATTTTTCTTCTCGCGCAAGCACAGCACAGAGAGTATCAACAACAATGGTTCTCGAGGTAAGAAATTGGTTGAAACCCTAAAAAAATAGCCATTAGCTGTTAATCTGACAATCATCTTGTTCAGCATAACAAATAATATTGTCTTTTTTTACGATGTTTAGGCGACTATGATATGCATCGACAATTCAGAATGGATGCGAAACGGCGATTACTCTCCTTCTCGTTTTCAAGCTCAAGCTGATGCTGTTAACCTCTTATGTGGAGCTAAAACCCAAGTAATTTAATTTCTTTTTGGGTTTCATTTGTTTGATAAATCTGGTATTGATTTTTCTGGCATTTTCTGGGTAATTGAAGTCGAATCCAGAGAATACAGTCGGGATATTAACAATGGCAGGCAAACAAGTTCGGGTTTTGACTACTCTTACTAGTGATCTGGGCAAGATTTTGTCTTGTATGCACGGTGCGTTTATTTTATACCATGACCCTTTATCCTTCAATTTTTATTTTCGATTATTGTCGATTTAGATTTGTTTTTGAGATTGAATTATTGGTGGGTTTTACTTTGTTTTGATAATTTAGAACCTTTTGTGGTTGTTGGGTATTATCGAGTTTGAAATTTTTATGCATCGTGAATGTAAAAGATCGCTACTTCGTAAATGTGTACTGATAATTATGAGTCTTTTATGGTTATTGGAGATGATCTAATTCTGATTTATTAGTGTTGTGATGGTAAAAGTTTAGAAGTTTATAGCGAATGTGATAGATTGCACCACTTAGAACTGTGTATAAGAGAGAAAGAATAGGTTTTTTCTAAATATGAAAAACACCTTAAACCAACTCCTAGGAATGTTGGTGATGATAATTTTTCAGTTGAATTCACAAGCATTCTCTTGCATTTTTCACCAATTATTTGATATTAAAGTCTCTCTGTTCAATTTCATTTTATTTAGGACTTGAAGTGGGTGGTGAGATGAATCTATCAGCAGGAATCCTGGTTGCACAACTAGCTCTCAAGCATCGTCAAAACAAAAACCAGCAGCAAAGAATAATAGTTTTTGCTGGAAGGTAAGCTTGTTTGTTGGTTTGCTGCGATTAGCTTGCTCTCTTATGTTATATGATCTAAGTTTGTCTTACTTGCTAAATGTTTTTCCAGTCCTATTAAATATGACAAGAAAATGTTGGAGACCATAGGGAAGAAGTTAAAGAAGAACAATGTATCTCTAGATATTGTTGATTTTGGCGAAGAAGAGGATGGGAAGCCAGAGAAGTTGGAGGCTCTCTTTGCTGCTGTCAATAGCAATGACAGTAGCCATATAGTTCACATTCCTCCTGGTGGAACTGCTATTTCTGATGCTCTGATGAAGTATGATACTCTTCCTTTCTTTACTAGTCAAGGCTACAGTTTTAAGTGTGCAAATTTATTATTATTTAGAAATACTGAATTGAAACACTGATCTGTTACAATAGAGATGAGATGTGTTGTAACTGTTGATTTGATTTGGAGAACTGAAGTAATTCATATAATTGAAGAGCTGCTCATAATTTGCTTGCTTGTGAAAATAAGCAACTGAATTTTATATGATTAGATCAGATATTTCTCATCTCATAATGAAATGCAAGATATTGGACTGATCAATAACATTTTGCCTCATTTACAATGTATTTCGAGTGATATGATTTTTCTTCTTCTTACTTTGGCAGCACACCTGTATTCACTGGAGATGGGGAAGGAGGAAGTGGCTTTGCTGCAGCAGCTGCAGCGGCTGCAGCTGGTGGGGGCGACTTTGATTTTGGCGTAGATCCTAATTTAGATCCAGAGTTGGCCCTTGCCCTTAGAGTTTCTATGGAAGAGGAGAGAGCTAGGCAAGAAGCTGCTGCAAAAAGGGCTGCCGATGAAGCTGCTAGACAAGGAAAAGGAGAAGAACCACCATCCAACTCGCAGGATACAGCAATGGTTGACAAGGATGCTGAAGCAACTAACAGTGCTGCTGATCCAATGGTTGGTTTGCATACCTTTTGTATTTGTGTGTCAATACTTCTGTTGGACAAAGCCTGCTCTATGCTTTCTGTTTGGGTGCATCTTTCTGGTTTCCTGATTTAGCTTTGACAATTAACTATTGTGGTGATAGGATGAAGTGAATGCATTGCTTCAGCAAGCTATTGCACTATCAATGGAAAACCCTGCATCTGATCCCTCTGTACGTGATTCTGAAATGGCAGAGGCAACTAATGATGATCAAGATTTGGCGATGGGTAGGTGCTGTTCCATTTTAAAGGCCTGCTGATACTTCAAATTTCTCTCTGGGTTTGGCCTCTCTAAATTCATATATACAAAAGGGCTCCTTATATTAGTTGCTGAATGGACACTTGAGTGGGAGCTTAGAGCTAAATTTGAATTTCAATTGATTCTTGTATGATATCTTTACATTGTTTTTTACTTTACTTCAGTATTTCATGATTCTTTTTTACTTGTATTGTGGGTAAGGGAATTCAGGAAGGAGAATGTGTTATTAAAGAACCAATAATTATGTGATTTGCATTCAATTAAATGTTGAGTCAACTAGCAAGTTGTTTTGATGCACCCAAAAAACATGCAACTGTTCCATTTCTTCTGGATCTTCTCCTGGTTTTTGTGTAGTTATGATTTTTTTATGAATGTTCATTGATTTTTCTTCTGGATTTATAGGTAAACACATCATTTTTGCCCTAGTTACAGTGAAATTGACATAACATTTCTTTAACCTTGCCATGCTGTGTGCCAAAGCTTCAAACACTCGTCAACTTTGTTCTGATGCCATGATTTTTTAATTTCATTGGTGAGCCTGCATTGATCCACTGAATGCCTCTTGCATGCAGCTCTTCAGATGTCCATTCAGGAAAGTGCAAAAGATTCATCAAGTCAGTCAGACATGAGCAAGGCACTGGAGGATCAGTCTTTTGTGTCATCTGTCCTTGCATCCGTAAGTATTCTTTGAACCTGCGTGTAAAAAATTCCTTGATGGAGCACATTCAGCACTTCATGTTTTCATTCTGACATTTTATTCCTCTTAACAGTTGCCAGGAGTTGACCCTAACGATCCCTCGGTAAAGGAGCTGCTAGCATCTTTTCAAGGCCAAGCCAGCCAATCTGAGGTGTGTTCATGAAATTCATACAATATAACCTGCATTTCAATTGAGTAATGCTATTTTATTTGGTCTGTTCACCATGCAAACATTTGCAACGCGTGTGTACTGAATTTTAATTGTTACTACCAGTCCGGACAAAAGAAGGATGAAGATAAGCCACCAAGTGATGACAAGTGAAATGCTCTTGACAAGTCTTCATGAAAGAAAGCTTCTATGCCAGTGACACAAACCACATTTCTCTTAGGAGAATGAATTGAAAAGCAAGATAGAAACGCATGTTGAATTTACTACTCGTTTTCCAATTCTAATGATTTTCACTTGAATAGGCTGAATATTGGTAGGATGTTAGAATTGCTGTCATTATGCTTCCGAACGTTATGCATTGGAATTGGTATCTTGTACTGTGGCGCACTTTATGGTTGCTGATTGGGAAGGAAACAAGGGCTCAATGTTAAAATTGAAGTTGCTTTATGTCATTTTCATTGATGTTACAATGACTTGTATTCTGCCTTTATTCGTTTCCCTCCCCCAACCCTGATTGTGTGAAATAAATGACCTGTGTTTTGGGGATTTTACTGCCAGATGAAAAAAATGAACCAGCAGTGATTTCACTGCCAGATGCAAAAAAGATAGACAAAAGGTTTATCCTGGATGTGAGGATTAAAAGTTAATTAATTGAGATATCAGGTTAGCTAATTTACCTTGGCTATATCAACCATTCAATCCCATCTTCACCTCTATACTTTCCCAGCAGGTATTGATGTTTAAATGGCCTTGCCAATCACATTAAACACGTCAAAATCTTGCTTGGGCCAGGAGTCCTATGCCTACTGAATGCCAAGGATTTCTATCTCACCTGGCCGGGCCATCGTCCTCCTCAAGAGCGGCTCATGCAACCCCAGATTCGCAAATCCATAACCCCTCTAAAGAATCAAGCTGCACCTCCAAAGAGAGTAGCTCCATTAAGAAGAGGCCAGGAAGTAAGTGAGGGATTCACCCAGTAACCATTTCATAACCACACCATGCCCTCCTCATATTTTGCCATGGCACGACACGTAAGCTGTGATGACTAGACATACTATGAACAAATAACTCATGGCCACTGTTTTGGGACGTGTAGGGTTACTAATTTCCACAAAAGAGGTCCACACCATGAGGGGCATGTCTCCCTTTGAACGTCCATTTCTTCTTTTTCTCGCGGCTTCGGAAGATTTTAGTGTTTGTACCGTCTCAAATACCAGATCATCCATCTTTATCAGGGATATTGGATAAGCATGCATTATACTAATTTATGGGATGGTTTGTTGGAATGTTGATCATATCTACCATACTTCTGTTAGACAAGTTCGTGGAAAAACTCGAAATCTTGGAGAGATGAGATCTTCAACTTGCACACATCGGAATTTGCATACAACAAATACCTGTTAGATTAAATTGCAACGTGGATCGATGATAGCTTGAAAATATAATTATTTGCCAGACGAGTTAGAAAAACCTCCGAGGGTCAATGGATTCACGCTTTCATTTGCACCAAGAAGCTTTTACTCCAGTTTTTGACAGTCTTTTCTGTAATTCTTTTCCTCCATCGTCTTCGCTCCTTTGCTTTCACGCAAAGACTAGATTTTGAGGAACTCGAAGATAGGGAGATGGGGATGTGGGTGTGTGATCCGAGATTGGGACCACCGTATTATTTGCACAGGATATGTTCATACGTAGTAAAAGACAGTAGAAGTACATGCTTAGTTTACGAGGTTGTTCAGAACAGTGCCTAAGTATCTCAAGAGAATAACTAAACTTGTCTAAAATACAAAAACTAGGGTAAGATTTTTTTTTTTTTTTTCCGGAACCGGCTATTAAACCTTTTAAATTCATGTTTTTGTTAAGGAACAAGGGATTTTTATGACAATTCCAAATCATTTCAACTAGTATACTGAGTTGTCTAGGATTGATATCCAAACACCAGGAGATAAAAAAATTATGCCATTGTTTTCAAATATCATGTTGGAAATACCATATCTGGTCGATTAAGAGCAAAGCGTGCCCTAAACACTTGGAAATTCAACTGCTCGTGGATCTTATTGTTCGTTTCTTGAAGGGAATTACAAGAAAGTATGTTTACCATTATTTTTCTTTTTTAATATATAATAATAAAATATTTATATGTAGAATGATACTAAGACTTGCAAGTATTTGTTAAGTTGTCTTATTACTTTATTTAAAAAAAAGAGTAAATATATTTACACACACCATTTGGACTGGATAAATAATATAAAATGAGTTTAGTATAAATAAAGAAATAATTCAAATCATAAGGGGAATTTTAGAAGTTTAATGTTAGCTGTATTGAGATTTTAGTAAATTATTTTTCTTGGCATTGGATCTAATATCTTTTTTCTTGCACACATATACTAGTAAAACTTAAGTTTAATCTTGTAATTAACTTGATGATATCTATTATCCTTAGCAATTATTTGACTCTGACAGCGGCATATCACTTTTCTCCTTAGCAGTTTTTGAGTTACAAAAATATTTTGGTTAAAATGTAGGATAAACAAATGAAATAAATGGATATTTCTAAATTAATTTCTAAGGTTGAATCTCATTTTCAAACGATTTTAAAAGCACATTTTCTCATATCATTCTAACATACTCTAAGCTTAGGAGTGTGGTTGCGGTAGTTTTTCAAAGTGCTTATCGTGCCGAAATACATCAAAATGATGTTTTTTTATTTTTTAAAAATCATTTTTGAAATCAGCACATCAAAATGATCTAAAACACACAAAAACATATTCATTTAAAATGAAAAATAATAATCAAATTTCGGCTAAAAGCCGGTGGGATCGCAATGCCAAACGGGCACGAACATACTCTAAGCTGTAAAATGAAGCAAAAATGCTTGAATTTAGTATAATGACTCATTGAAAAATTATTCATAAGAAATAAATTGAGGCAGTCAGAAGGGTGAAACTCAGTAATTTGATCGTAGGTTTGTTTTTTAGAAGTCATCAGATCGAATCTTACAATTCTCAAATCCACTAAAAACTGATAATTAATTATTTATTTTAGAGTTTATAAAATTAGTTGAAATACACGCAGGCTAAATTAGTTGAAATACACGCAGGCTGATCCAAACATACATGTTTAAAAAGGAAAATCGAGGCTAATTTGGTCATCGAACATATAGATCTAGTATCGGGAACGAGTTGTAATATTTACTAACACTGGTGGCAATTAAATGGCAGCATCTTTATATAAAGGCCAGTGCCCACAAACCCATACCACCACCGGTTAATCTCGCTAAAGAACACAGTCGCAGTTCCACTCCAATTCAGCAAAGATGGCAATGGCTTTCAAGATGGTATGGCAACGTCTTCTCTTTCTTACGTTCCTTACCATAAGATGTTAATGTTCCTAACATGTATCTGTGTCCTTGATTTGTACATGGTAATTATGACAGGCAACAACAGGGATGTGGGTGACTGATGAATGCAAGAATTCATTCCATCAGATGAAATGGAAGAAAGTTCTTAGGTACATAGTGTTCAAGATTGATGAGAAGTCCAGGTTGGTCACCGTCGACAAGGTTGGTGGCCCCGGCGAGAGCTACGATGATCTTGCTGCTTCCTTACCGGGTGATGACTGCAGATATGCTGTGTTTGATTTCGATTTTGTCACTGTTGATAATTGCCGGAAGAGCAAGATCTTCTTCATTGCATGGTCCGTCCCCTTCTTCTTTCGTAGACTCTTTTTACTTTTTGCTTACGAATTATCAGAGACAATTACTGAGTATTTTAAGAGTCTCACTTCCTTCTCGAGCAAAAATAAACAAAAAACAAGAGGGCCCGATTTTATGTCAGAAAAGAAGAACATCTGAATGGCTGCCTTACCATGTTAAGAAATCATTAACAATGAATAACGTGGATATATGCATGGTTATTCTCGAATCTGAAAGTAAAAAAACGTGGCAAGTCAATGCTGGCAATAATCATTCTAGCGAGGGAGGGGCATGCAATTATTTTGATTTTGATTAATCGACAGGAACTTGCAGAGTTTTTCAAGCAAGTGGGTTACTTGAGCCTCACATCTAGACAAGAGGGCTGGCCATCCTGGAAGCATAATATTATTATAAATAATGATAAAAAATATCCCACCACGTATATTTTTCTTCACTCGCAGAACAATTATCGGGTTGCTAACGAATCTAGTTAATCTGGATTAATTTCAGGGCTCCAGCAGCATCAAGAATCAGAGCAAAAATGCTCTATGCGACCTCCAAAGCTGGGTTAAGCAGAGTGCTCGAAGGGATCCACTATGAACTCCAAGCAACCGACCCGACTGAGATGGGGTTTGATTTGATTAGGGACCGAGCCAAATAAATATGATTAGGATTAGATAAATTATGCACTGTTATCTTACCTTATTTAATAACTCCAACCAGGTGCTTTCTTGTTGTAACTTTCCTGCCTTCATGTATCAGATTTTTGGCACTGATGTAAGTTGATGTTCTAAATTGTAATAACGCTTACGTGTCATATGGGTGCTTATAAATTTGACGACAAGAACCTTTGGATCCGATCTCTCTTAACATGGACAGGTCAAGAAGGCATAAATTAGTGTGTGGTTATAACATGCCTTACACTTTTACTTCCACTGAACCAGTACTGCGACAGTTGTGAGTTCATCATTAATTTAATATATTTTAATTTGGATCGAATCCACTATACTGGTTATGAGTCAACTTTGAGTTGGATCTGCTTGGCCTAGCAAGTTAGCTTGGTTGGGATTTTACTGTCTTGCAACCGGATTTTATTGATCAAAATTGTTACTAGTTATCTTTTCTTATACTAGATTAACATTTTCATGCTAATTGCTATAATAAAATTCCGTAAGTGGTTCATAATATAATAGATCATTGACCCGCTATGTTGGAGGTTTCATCCATTTTTTTCCTGAAAATAAAAAATATATTTAGATATTTCTAATATTTTTTTAATAGAAGACAAATTAAACCATGTAGGGGTTGACTCGAAGTAACCCAATTGATTTTGCGAGTTTAGAAGCAACCCCAATGACCTATAAAAATATAATTTTACTAATTTTTTTTCTCACAAGAAGACATTCGTTCGTTTATATTATTAAATTTGTTTTTATAAAAAAAACTAATTCAATAAAAAATCTTAACCTCAAGTTGTGAAGCAACGTATTGTTTATATTATTATGGAACATACTCGCTCGAATAAACAATCATATTATTTTGTTTATTTAACTTAACAAATTAAATAGGTAATTAAAAATAAATGTCCCTATTAATTTGAATCTCGGTATAATTTAGATACTGGGTTAATATCTACATGTATATATATACACACACTAATAGATGGTGAAGACGCCAGCCCATCGCAAGACCCCGAATCTCGTAGGATTTTGTTGGTAGACAGCGCCTGTCCGATATAACACGAAGCATGAGCTCTTTTTGAAGGTGCCAAAAGAAAAAAGGGCAAAAGCCGCCATGGAAACAAAAACACGCAGATAAAAACGTATAGAGCTGATAAGAACCAAGCTGTGGAGAGTTTAATGAAGACGTGACACCACCGCCTTGACGAAGACAAACGACACTCCAGCGAGTCGCGTAATAACACTTTTTTGAAACAATTAGTCATCGTCATGATTTGATGAAGATGAGACATTTACTTTTTTTTTATATTTGTAAGAAATAAATAAAAAAGCTGCACAGTCTCAATGATCAGCCTCTTCCATGACCCTGTAAGGCATTGATTTCTGGGTTCCCGAGAGTACAGGCATAACCACAGACAGACCCAAGTCTCAGCAACCACCTCCATAAAGGTTCAGGAATATGGAACCCGGGGCTGGGCCACAACCACAACAAACTCAAATCATTTTCTGCCACCCAACTCCATATCATTTCTACCATGTGGAGGAGTTTTTATCCTTGCAATTACCTCTATCTTTAGCCTATGATAACGTCAAGGATTGGCTAAATTAACCAAGCTTTGATGGACGAGGAAAATCACCCATAACCACCGCTATCATAGCTCTCACCCAAGTCAACATGGCCAGGAAGCCGAATCTCAAGTGCTGTGCCTACTTGGATTTATGATTCATGTTATGAATCTGCTAGAGTCTACAATAAATATTTTAAATTTATAAACACGCGTGCATGGCTTGTCTGGTGGGGATTTGACATATGATATTGCTGATACTTACGAAGAAGATGGCCATTCTGCACCTTTCAGCTTAGGGCTCGAAAACAATTACATTAAGATTATTCTGAAAGACTTTATAAACTTTTACAGTTTAAGATCTTCTTTTTACTCCTTTGTAGAGGGATTTAAAAGTTTTATTTTATTTAGGGTTCTTGTTTCCTTCTCAGATTAATTTATCTTTTTACGACATTATTTGTTGTTTTATTTACATGTTTTCTTTAGCACTTTTAATATATTTAGTTTTTTTTAACATACAATTTAACATTTTCTTTTACTCTTATAAGTACTCTACTCGATGCAAACACTACGTAGTTTAATTATAGATATATATGATTTATCATTCCATGTAGATATCATAGTTTATTTGGAGTAAATCTCTGGATTTACGAGACGATTATTCTTAATTGTCTAAATTAATTTAGATTTTTATAGCTCTATGATTTATACTTTGATTTAATCTCTGTGGCCAAGTCCAACAATAAAGTAAGTGTATGCTTTATTTGTATTGACATCATTAATCTTTGATTATTTAAACTGATGCCTATGAAATTATAGATATTTAATTTGTCTTTATTTCCTGGAGACTAAATTTCTAGTTAAAAAACTATCTGAGATTCCCTCGCACAAATGAAGTTCATTGTCGTTTTTTCCATTAATTTTCTTCATACCACCTGCAACTGCTAGAATATATAAAACGAACTAGAATAGAATAATAATATTTTCTGATTTTTCAGTAATTAAATACTGAAATAAGTTTATATTCCTAATAATAAAAATTTATCTATTAACTGATACTCATTTCTCGAGATGAAAAGCACACGTGGTTATATCATTTATTAGGGTACATATTTTATTTTTATTTTAAATTCACCATACAAGATGCGTTACACCGATGTGATCTTTTCCACCAAAGTTTTGAAATCTCGTGAAGCACGGCCACCAGGTGCAGATGCCTTCAATACAAGCTCTTTAAGATCCTGGACTCTGCTTCGAATTCCTCTCCCCTGTTCACGTTCCAAGATGAGGTCCAAGCTCTTGAGAACTCCAGTCCTTGTGAAAATACCCCCATCAATTCTCACACCAACTCTCCACTCGTCCGCTATTAATCTTGCATTAAACTTGTGATCCGCAAAGAATGGTCTACAGATCATTGGGACCCCATGTGCCATACTCTCATACACAGAATTAGCCCCGCAATGTGTCATAAACACGCTAATTGAGCTATGTGCCAGTACTTGAATCTGAGGTGCCCATGGAACCACCTTTCCATGCGTGCTAGCCCTGTCTAGGAACCCACTCGGCAAGCAATAACTCATGCTGTCCCTCAGTGCCCAGAGGAATGGAATTCCAGAAACTTCAAGAGCTTCTGCTAGTTCTTCTATCTCACTCTGTGGAATATTCACTACAGTTCCAAAGCTGATAAACGCCACAGACTTAGCTTTTTGACCATCCAGCCATGATAGACAGCCTGTGACATCTTCAGTTGAAGGTGGCAACGATGGTGGTGGAAGGGATAGGCTAATAAAGCCGACATTAAGCAGGTTCGAAAACTTGGATTTGAGATCGTTCAAGAGGGGTTCCGGGTAGAGCTCTTGGTAAAAGTTCATAACCAGAGTATCTACTTTTGGCATCGTGTGTCTAATTTGACCTAACATGCAAGAAAAGAGAGTTTCTTTTGCATTTCTTGGTGGTAACACTTCAGCTGGCAGATCGGCAATGCGAAATTCAGATAATCCTGGAACGTCCAAAGTTTGGTCTTCAAGCTCTACACTGTTGCTGCAATCATGAATAAGAGAATTGGCGTTGCGTTGGCGAATCATATCAGTGTAAATATGTGCAGAGAGGGAATGAGGCACCGGGGTCCAAACAGGAATCCAAGGAATGCTCAAATTCTCAGCGATTGATCCAGCAAAGGACAGGAACGCATCTGTTATCAAGCAACTTATTTTCCTGCCAGTTTCTGCCACTGCCATGTCCAATGCCGTCTTAAAATTCCCCGGTGCTTCCTTTATGAATAGCTCGACTCTTTCTACCGGATCCCCAGAGAAAACATGATTCAGCGGCACGCCATCCGCTACACTGTAGGCTTTAATGTTATCAGGCAGGTTGGTTCTCGCCGCCAAGAAGATCGAGCTGTTGGATTTTTCGGTGTTAAGAAAGGAAAATCTCGTTTCCTGGGCAACCCTCGCTAACTTCAGCATTAGATCAACGAGAGAAAGAGCATGAGAACCAAATGGGAATGCAAGGACGGCAACATGCATCTTTTTTCTTACTGCGTGTTCGAGTGGTGCTGTGCAGCTTGACATTGGATCACGTTGAGTCACCAGAAGAAACACAGTTGACGAACTCGGTAGAAAATGAAGAGCTCACCGACGTCGTTTTTCTCTCTATTCTTGACTTTGAAACTTGATGCTATCAGCATGAGATGAATACCTTATTTATAGTAGAGTTGGAGGGACTTCTTTGCAATGAAGCAAATTTTATACGACCAGCCCATTACATATGGGCTGTTGGCAAGTAGTTACTGCCTTCAGTGGGGTTGCTGGCAAGTAATTACTGCCTTCAGTGGGGTTGTTGGCACGTGCACACTCGTGGCAGTGGGGGCTACCATTCCACGTCGTGGCTTGGTAATTTCTATTTCTTCATATTAAAATAAAACAAATTATATGGTATTTCAAATATTTTTTTCCTTTTTTATTAGTTTTATATATATTTTTATTTTTTATTTTAGTTTATATAAGTTAAAATAACATATTTTTATTTATAAAAAAATGTTTAAATTTTATTTTATATGTGAAAATACACTATAAAAACAAACAAAATATTTAGAAATCCTATAAATCTCCTTCTCTCTCACGAAGGTGTCGTAGTTTCCTGTCCTTCAAATTTAAGTTTTCATGCCGACAAAATCATAACACCCCCCCACCCCCCCCCCTTCTTCACTCTCTGCAGAGAAAAATCACAACACTACCCAGGTTTAAATTCAGTTTTTTTTACAGTTGCAAGAAAATAGGATTTTATGATTAAATATGCAAGAAACAGTTAATTTAATCCATGTCTGATGATCCACGAGGAGGAATAGAAATTCACAAGCTAATAGATATGGCAGGATTTGAACAGATGATCCTAGATGGTAATCATTTATGCTAATCTTGTGAGATGATTGCAATTCTTTAAAACATAAACAATCAGAAAGTATATATAAATAAATAAATTATGTTATTTTTATATATTTCTAAAAAAAATAATCTAAAAAATAATTACAATCACACTCAATAAAAAAATCTCTGAAAGAAAAATACATGTGAAACTTGATCATCTCTTGAGAATTAAATTTTTTAATAAAAGGAAAGGTCATATCAACACTATTTACCTCTGAATAATAAGAGTCAGGGTCACATGGTGTGGTGACATGATTTTGTCAGAAATTTTTTAACTCCATATAAAAAAAATTAATTTCCATTCAAACAAAAATTCGAAAAAATCAGATCAGGCAACTTTCTTTTCCAGGCCCTCAGGAGCCCATTCTTGCAGGCCTGGCAGCTTCTTCATGTTCCCACCATGGGAAACCCCCTCCGCTCCTGAACATAACCACAAAGACAACATATCTGGGCTTTCCTCTCTGGGCTTACAAAATGAGCGTGGCCGGTTCATAACTCTTCGATTGGGCTTTCTGGGCTGCAGAAAAGGGAATCTATGGGTCCTACGCTAATGGGAGTTGATGCTGGCGTGGGCCACAACAGCAGCGACTCGATTATGTTTTATACCGAAACAATCTGGTAGTTAGCTTGAAACATCAATTTTTATCTTGTTACGGGCATTTTTTCATATATCAAAGGTTTGCAACCTGAAGAAACTGGAAGAGGGTGGTTTTGCATGGAATACTTTCACTGTCAATTTTCCAGATCCGACACTTCCTGAAAACGCCACCACCACAGGAATCCGACCACCACCACGTTGAATCTCAGCATCCACTGTCAAAGCAATACCGTTCAATATGCCATAACAGGAGAATCCACCGGCGAGAAATCCGCATCCACACAAGTAACAATCCTGTTGATAGGGTTGGATGAGTGTCCAAGAAATTAATAGGAAGACTACTTTTTTTCCAAGAAATTCGTTGATTTTTCTGGGGTTAAGGATTTGGAATCGGGCTTTCCAGTCGCCATCGTGTTTTCATACGCTCTAAAAACACAAGTTTTTAAATTGTTTTGATTATTTTACATGGTATTAAATAATGTAAATTTAAATCTCATTTTTTTTTAAAAATATATTAATTAAAATCTAATTGATCATGTAAAATGTTATTACAGTATCAAAGAACCATTTCAACTAAAAATTCAAGTTATCATGTGATGTCTTAATATTCCTTAACACACACCCTCAAATAAAAAAAAATTGAGATTGAAACTTGCACACAGACTTACATTATCTTGTGTTTAATTTATATTAAATAGAATTAAAATGATGAAATTCGAACTCGTGATTATTTGGTCAATAAAATTTTAGTATTATATTAAAAAATAAATGAATAATGAGTTTCATTGTGTTTTTTTTGTTAAAATCTAAAAATTATTTGTTTACCTATTCATTTTTAGTATTTTTAGATTGTATTAATATCAAAATTAAATTTTAAAAAATAAAAAATATATTAATTAAATATTTTTAAAAAAACAAAATTACTGTTAAGAACAATTTACAAACAGCACAGATATCAACAATTTCAATTTATATCTTAGGACCCTGTCTGCATTTGTAGTGACTTTTTGGAACTTGAACAAGCAAGGCACAGACCCGGTGGGCCCCGTTCATCTAACGGCCATCTTTAGACAACGATGTCAATTAACTGTTTTATAAGTGAGAATTGAGTTTTTTTTTAAACTATTTTTTATTTATAAATATATTAAAATAATATTTTTTATTTTTAAAAACATTATTTTTTGATATTAATATATGAAAATTATTTAAAAATATAAAAATATTTAATTTAAAATAAAAAATAAAAATAAATTATACAATTTATTTTAAAAATATTTTTGAAACATAAACCGTGTTTACATTTGTACACGTTAAAATATCATGACCCGTGACCCACCACCGTTTTTATAGAAAGACAATATTTTTATTATAGATATAAAAATAAATTATTCTTTTTTATTAAAAAAACAGACATTCTTGGTGAAGCGAGGGAGTCGTGGATACCATCTAGATCGTCCGTGGATGATAAATACAGCCATCTAAACTTTCATGAACTTTATTTTCTTAAAAAAAAATTATTATTTTTTATTATTTTAAATTACACACAAATTATTAATTTAATTTAGATCCTTAAATTTCATACACGTGTATGGAATCCTTTCTTACTGTTTTATGTTAATTTTCACTCATTTAAACGAGAAGATTTATAAGATTTTATTGTTTATCTTTACCATCATTGATAATATTAAAATAAAAAAAATTGCTTTAAGCAAAATAATTAAAAAAAAAAGTTTATGCGTGCCTGTATTTTCAATTTCTATGCATAGAATATATAATTAAAATCCGTGATATTGAATTATTTAAAAAATAACAAATTGTGAAATCGAGCCTTCATTTTCTTAAGCTATATTACCATGTACCCGATGTTCTTGAGCTATATACATGGATGATTTTATCCATACGTAAAGTCTTATTTTATTTCATTTTCTTATAAAATTGTATTGATATATATAATGCACGCACCAAAAATAGTAGTAAATAAAAAAGGATTGCTACTGGTTTATTTTGACCAACAAAAAACCAATCTATGATTTAAAAAGCTTGTTACGAAGAGAGAAAAGGAAAAGTAGAGCTAAATTTATTTAACTTTGGCCCTAATATTATTCAAACACCACCCACGTTAGCACCAATGATAAACCGGACCAAGTTTAATAATTACACTTATTGTAAGTATTTTTAATTTTAAAAATTAAAATATATCTCGATATATAAATAGTTAAATAATAATACAACTTCCATCTGCTATAGTTAGAAAAAAATATATTCTCTAAAATAATCTCCAAATCAAACAATGGAGTTGGATTTAATTTTAATCTTATATGAGCTAAACAGTTTTATAAGGAAATATTTAAATATTACGGAATATATAAAATAAAACATGCATAGATTAGTTTAAGTGTGGTTTTTTTTTTTTATTTTTTTTAAAAAAAAAACTATGATCGAACCGTTAGACAGAGTGAATTAATTCCTTAAAAAATATTCAGGCCACGCGCCATCAATCCTCTTTTCAAGAAAATAATATCTGCAGACGTTTCCAAATTCCAAGAGTATTTGGTTAATCAATAATTAATTAAACTACTAACCAAGCTTAGTTTAATTTAAGACAATAATAATAATAATAATAATAATCTCTTTATTCTCTCTTATATCATCCCCCCGTCCATCGCTCACAGACAAGCACTTCACTTCACTCTCAACTTCTTCCATGGCTCCATCTCTCTCCTCTTCCTTCCTCCTCCTCCTTTCCTTTCTACCTCTCTTCTCCCTCTCCTTCTCCACTGTTGATCAACCCTACAAAACCTACATCATTCGCATTGACTCTCAATCGAAGCCCTCCATTTTCCCCACTCACTACCACTGGTACACCACTGAATTCACTAACAGCCCACAAATCCTCCACACTTACGACACCGTTTTCCATGGCTTCTCCGCTGTCCTGACACCAGACCACGCCGCCACTCTCAGCCAGCACCCATCAGTCCTCGCCGTGATTGAAGACCAACGGCAACAACTCCACACCACTCGTTCCCCTCAGTTTCTTGGACTCAGAAACCAACGTGGTCTCTGGTCGTATTCTAATTATGGTTCTGATGTTATCATTGGAGTTTTGGATACCGGGATCTGGCCTGAAAGACGGAGCTTCTCGGATGTCAATCTTGGGCCGGTCCCTGCCCGGTGGAAAGGAATTTGTGAAGCTGGCGAAAGATTTACAGCAAGAAACTGCAACAAGAAGCTGATCGGTGCCCGGTTTTTCATCAAAGGACATGAGGCAGCAGGTGGGGGTTTGGGACCGACGAGTCCTATCAATGACACTCTGGAGTTTAAGTCTCCTCGTGATGCCGATGGTCATGGGACTCACACAGCATCAACTGCGGCAGGAAGGCATGCATTTCGTGCTAGCATGGAAGGTTATGCAGCAGGGATTGCGAAAGGGGTGGCTCCGAAAGCACGTTTGGCTGTGTATAAAGTTTGCTGGAAGAATGCAGGATGTTTAGATTCTGATATTTTAGCTGCTTTTGATGCTGCTGTTAAAGATGGAGTTGATGTCATCTCGATTTCCATTGGTGGTGGTAATGGGATTTCGGCGCCTTATTATCTCGATCCGATTGCCATTGGTGCTTATGGTGCGGCTTCTAGAGGGGTTTTTGTTTCATCTTCGGCTGGGAATGATGGGCCGTATCCAATGTCAGCTACGAATCTTGCTCCCTGGATTGTTACTGTTGGTGCTGGAACAATTGACAGGAGTTTCCCTGCTGTTGTTGTTCTTGGTAATGGGAAGAGATTGTCTGGTGTTTCGCTATATGCGGGTTTGCCATTGAGTGGTAAAATGTATTCTCTGGTTTATCCAGGGAAATCAGGGGTTCTGGCTTCGTCACTGTGTATGGAAAATTCGTTGGATCCTAATATGACGAGAGGGAAAATTGTTGTTTGTGATCGCGGAAGTAGTCCACGAGTGGCCAAAGGGCTGGTTGTTAAGAAAGCTGGAGGTGTTGGTATGATTCTTGCTAATGGAATTTCTAATGGTGAAGGACTAGTTGGTGATGCTCATTTGATTCCTGCTTGTGCTCTTGGTTCTGACGAGGGTGATGCTCTAAAGGCCTATGTTTCGTCAACTTCGAATCCGGTTGCTACTATTGCTTTCAAGGGCACCGTGATTGGAATCAAACCAGCTCCTGTTGTTGCTTCGTTTTCAGGTAGAGGACCGAATGGATTGAGCCCGGAGATTCTAAAGCCGGATTTGATTGCTCCTGGTGTGAACATTCTTGCTGCTTGGACTGATGCTGCAGGTCCTACTGGATTGGAATCAGATCTACGAAAAACTGAATTCAACATCCTTTCTGGCACTTCAATGGCATGTCCTCATGTAAGTGGCGCGGCAGCCCTGCTTAAATCTGCCCACCCAGATTGGAGTCCAGCAGCGATTAGGTCTGCAATGATGACCACTGCGAATACATTCAATAATCTAAATCAGCCAATGACCGACGAGGCCACTGGAAATGCGTCGTCACCATATGATTTGGGTGCAGGGCATCTCAATCTTGATCGAGCAATGGATCCAGGGCTTGTTTATGACATTACAAACAATGATTATGTGAACTTTTTGTGTGGAATTGGATATGAGCCGAGAGTAATTCAGGTGATCACACGATCACCGGTGAGTTGTCCAGTGAAGAAACCATTGCCGGAGCACATCAATTACCCTTCGCTTGCAGCACTGTTTCCAAACTCAGCTAAGGGAGCATCAAGCAAGACATTCATCAGAACAGTCACCAACGTGGGTCAACCAGATGCCGTTTATCGTTCTACAATCCAAGCTCCGAGAGGGGCTGCAGTGACGGTGAAACCACAAAAATTGGTGTTCAGCAGGGCCGTGAAGAAGCGGAGCTTCATTGTAACCGTAACGGCCAACACCCGGAATCTGATCATGGGTAATTCGGGTGCTGTATTCGGGTCGATTTCGTGGTCAGATGGGAAGCATTTTGTTCGTAGTCCCATTGTGGTGGTGACCTAGATAGATTTCTTGTAAGCCTGTTACTTTCAATCCGATCATGTCTTCTTGATCGATAAGGTTGGTTGATAGGTGGTTAATCACGTGCTTGCTGCTTATCGTTTGTAGGTGGTAAGCACGTGCTTGCTGCATAAGCAACAAGCAATAGAGAGTGTAAGGCAGCGTAAGTGTAGAATTTGCTACGCATAAGAGTGTTGCAACCCTTCTTTCTGTGGCTGCCATGTTAGGGCTAAGGCCAAGAACTGGTTTCGAGGGGTGGCCAGTGTGAAGTTCATCATTTTTAAGAAAAAAAACTACCTTTTTTTGTTAAATTATATCTGTTATCATCCTTTTCTTTCATATCATGTTGTATGTATGAACTTGACAAGTTTATATAAGCAATTGTTTGATATATAATGGTCATTTTCCTGGTTGCTTTGTTGTTTTTCCTCAGCTAAATTGAGCCATGTTATTTACTTTATATTTTTAAAATAAATTTATATCCTGTTAAAATTGAATATACAGAGTAATATATTCCTCCATCGTCTGGTTCTATAGGGTTTTTTTTTTACATAGAGGTAAAATCATTAAAAAATTTCGTTTGAAAAAAAAGTATTTTTTTTTGCAAAACTACGTTCTTCATTAGATTGCGGCACTGATTTTGGCTTTTGGTAAAGCTTTTTATGGAACCACACAAGTCAAGAGGCTGTATAGGAAGCATCTGTCTACATAAATGATCTGTTTGAGACTTGAGAGTTTTGTTAACTTCTGCCTTTGACCTTTTCAAACAGACAAAACTGTTGTGAGCTCATGCATGCTTGAATCATTAGCTCTTGTGAAACAAAAAAATCTGATAGAAAATATTGCTGGTCTACCTTTACGGGGAAAATGTAGCCGCCACTCGTTTTCACTGCCCTGAAAGTGGAATTGTCACCCACCAGGTTTTCCTCTCAACGATGGATGATGAGGGAGATTCCAACAATCTTTAGCTTTAGTGCTTTACCCACGTTCTCTTGGCAGGTTTTTAGTCTTGTCTCTTGAAGAACCTGTTTCTACCCTTTAGCGTATTATTTATCCTATGTTTTGGTCATGTATTTAACCATCTGGGGTTCTGCAATAATGCTCATATAATACAATTAATCCTAACAGCCACATCGTATTGTATTGTTGATTATTGGAATCATATGTTTTATAATGTCAGAATGGAATTTCTTCTGCCTTTTGAAAACCCTGCAACAGAGGAAGGTATTCCTGTATCTGTTGCCTAAGAATATTCATGAGATTGAGATTGAAATACCATATTCCAAGACCATAATTGTGTTATATCCTCATTTATTTCTCCCTTTTCTTCCCTTCTTTTATTTTCTTCATTTATTTCTCCCTTTTTGTAGTAATTTGAGACCCTTGAGCCCTTAATTCAAAAGGAAAAAACCAAAGAGGCAAAGGAAGAACACAGAAAAGAGACCATAAACTTTATCTTTTGGAAATGTTTGTGGTCAAAATTGTTTGGTCTCCTTAATTGAATGTTTTATCAGAGGGAAACTGGCTGATTGATTGAGAAAGTAGACCCTCCCAAAGATCAATCATCTATGCTTTTAACCTAATTTATATCACCTATACAAGTCCAAAAAAGAGGCCCCGTTTTACTTTTTTACATTTTATGAATTGATTATAAGAATATGATGATGTTTCCTGTGATGAAAACTGGCTCTTGTATAACCACTAAAAGGAACAATAGTATAGCAATGGTGGATCACATTAACCGACTCTGTTCCTACCATTTAGCCATGTAGCAGACATTATGGGCTGGCCATTTGTACCACGGAAAGAACTCAATTATTTCATGCATGTGTGTGGATAAAGTTCATCATGCTTGATGGGGATAGATAACTAATTGCAGCTCCAAAAGGCACAGTTTATGCTAATTTGGCCCCAACTCCAAGAGCTGAACAAAGTAAATCGATCTAGTGAAAGATTTGCTTGCAAGTCACCTTTGCTTTGTGTATATTTTTTTGCTTCAAACCCTGGTCAGAGAGCTTTTCTTTTGAATATTGTGAGCAATTTTCTAGCCATACACCCCATAGTTCCAGTTTATAAATGAACCATGCCGACAATTGTGACTTATTTTCAAAGCTTCGCAAGAGAATCAGAAACTTAAGCATCACTTGATCAGATAAAATGCACCTATTTAGATCAAACCAATAAATGAAGATATGAGTGGTGCACTTTGTCTATGCATTCCAGCCAGGAATCCATGCAAATGACCTGTAATTGTATACTTCTTTCCAACTAAATTATATGGATCCTGGGACTGGAGTGGGCCCTGTGAGCTTGAAACCACAGTCAAGGAGAAGCTAGCTTTCAACAAGTCTTACCTGCTAATAGCAGCTTGCATTCTTGGCTTTTAAGTGGGAAGGCAATGTTTAATGAAATGTTTTTGGAACCACTACGTTTTTTTGTGGTTTGTAGCAATCCTATAGAAGCATCTCAGCTGCCTAAAAAATTGACTCTTTAGGATGTGAAGGCTGGGTGGGGGTCCTGCAGCTCAGATTACATGTGGCATAAACATATAGGATTATTTGATTGATACCTCATTTGATGCGATTTTTGTTTTACTATCTTAGAAAGAATATTCAACAACTCAAAAGTGCCTTAATATATTTTCATGCATCGCCCCTGATCATATGTTTCATGTGCTAAGTCCACTCATAGAGGATAAGATAAAAACTAAAGCTGCATTCTTCTCATTATGAATACAGTTGTGCTCGTGACAAGGGGGGGAAACAAAAAAGAACAACAAGAACAGAAACTTCTGAAAATAAAACATAGTTTTCATTATTGAAGGGGAGATATAAAAGGGCTCTCTCACAAAACAGTAATGTCAAGTACAATACAAAGGTTCGATCCACTAACCTGAATGGCATTTTGCGTCTTTTACTACACCTGTACACATATGCAGAAGACAGGTCAGTCTAGGAAAACAAGACAACTTCTCTCAATTATATAGCATGTTAAATCTTCAAACACAAGGAAATGTTTCATATAGCATCGACAGAAAATCCGGAGGAAGGTGGCACTAGTTACCAATTCAAAGGGCTGAGATGTGGACTTTGCAACATCCGCATCTGTGCAAGGAGTGATTTGAAACAGAATCGACATGAAACAAATTGTTCCATTAAATATTCCGTTCATCAAGGGATAATCTGGAGGCATTCAAATCAGTCCATATTTAATGCTCAATGGCATTAGGTACGGGTGCAAGCGCAAGAAATACGGGCATCTCAATATTTAAGTCTGCGAGTTATTTGAAACATCCATCCCCGACAACCTCGAGGCATTCCTATCAGTCAAGTTTTCCGGTCACCATTTGCAGAGCTATCAAACTCCGAGTCATATACAGACAGCTTTCCAAAATATTCTTCACAGAATACCAAATGATTATCAACCAGTCATATGGAATCACATTTAGGAAGTAAATCCTGGATTCTTAATGACCCCCCTACTCTGTGTGCTTAATCTCAAATTCTCAGCAGTTAATGGATCGACTAGGCCAACGGATTGGTTTGTTTTTTGCGAGTGAAGTGGAAGTTAAGTTTACTTAGCTTATTGACAGGCAAGAGGTGCAAATATTTGGACCCATCTCCTCTAAAACATTTTCATCAAATCCACCTGTATCAGATAAATAGCCTGATCTCATTAGCATGCCAATGACACACTCATAAGGATCTTGGCTTGGCCTTATTTTATAATATTTCATTATCTGGCTAAATATCACCATAGCATCCTTAAGCCAACCCCGCATGATTATAAGCACTCAGAATGCACGAGTATGATGCACTATCAGGATCTTCCCAGCAGATCCACATCTCATGGAAGAGAGCAAAAACTCTCCGTGGGAATTGATCCTGTAACCATTTATAATAGCATTCCAAAAAAACAAAACCTGGATTCTTCAATTCATCGACACACTTTGGACGCGCGAGGTCATAAAAGCCTTCAGTGCTAACAAGCACTCCAACTAAAGATAGAATTGGAAACCATACCCGTTTTTCACATTTGGAAAATGAACTCATGGAATTTTGGCGAAACCATTTGTCGCGTACCCAGGGATTGCAATATAACACGACATTGTCTTTCTTTGAGGCATTGAATCAAACAGTTCCCCATGAAATTCTACATGACCAGAAGAGACAGGTCAGGAGTTTTGAATAGTTTAATGGAGTAATGCTAGAGCATTGACGTTCGCATGGATTAGAGAAGGTATTGAGATGCAAAATAGAAAATCTTCTCTGAATTTGCTTGCAAACCATGTAATTTCTAAGAATCGCTTTGCTTCAACTCAAGGCGGTGGTGTTTGGAGCTTTAGACAGTTTTTGCTGTTACTCTTATCGAAAAAATTCTCTGGTGATCGCCAAAATCCAGAGTTTTCTTTATGGGCATATAAAAGGCATTGGATGGATTGCTTTGGATTTGGGCTAAAATAGCCCAATAATTATTGATAGGGTCCAGACCAACTCTTTCTTGTTGTGATGCCCCGAGATTGCTGTGAGAAAGGCCTCGAAATTCAAAACAACTTTTTTTTTTTTTCTATTTTGAGAATATTTATCAGTTAATTTCTATGTAAGAAGATAAGATCTTTCCTGTTCGAGTTTTACATGAATTTATTTATATATAATTATATACGTATTTAAAAAAAAATCCCGAGACCTTTTTAGATTTAAATTCAAAATGAAAATGTAAAAAATAGTACCCAAAAGATATGACATAATATTAAATGATTTGAGATTTGTTGATTTGTTTTGCACTGCTCAATTTGTGCTAATGAAGAGAATACAAATAGAAAACCACTCACGACCTTATGCTAACACTTTAAAAAAAATATTAAACCTATAATCAAGTACAAATATTGAGAGACAGGTTGGTGTTTTAATTTTTAGATTTTTTTTAATTCAATGACGAGTCAACCGTTAGATTGTGCTAGTTTTTGTTTTTTAAAATGTTTCATTTTAATTTAGATGTTTTTTTTAATTATTTTTAATATACTAATATATAAATATTTTTTTTTAAAAAAAAATCATGATATATACTAAATATAACGGCGACCAAGTTGTTTCTCGTTAGTTAGGGAGAGACAATGGATATTCAGGCATTGATCTCTTACCAAACCCCAGATAAATACACAAGTAGTTTGAAATCGATGGGTTTTTTTATACCTTAATTCAACCCTTCTAAATGTTATAATTTACTATTATTCAAGATATAATTAGTTTAATGTCCATATATTTTTTTTCAATCTTTAAAATTATTTATTTATTTCAGATTAAGTTTGAGTTGGAATTTAAATTGGATTTAGATACGGTAAATCAATACCCAATCACAACCTCAACCCGGTCGTTTGCTTTCGAGTTCTACTCCATAATGACAATATTAAAAGGACGCCTTTCATGACAACATGGTATGTCCAGAGGAATTTAATATATTTAACTAAATGATAATTCTCAAAATTTAAATTTAAAAAGTCAGAAAAAAATACACTTTATTTACATCACGACAAATCCTTCAAATTTATTTTAACAATCACACGGAAACTAGGAACATTAGTGATCTAATTTAAAACACTAAGGAAAAGGATAGACCATATGTCACCGTAGAAGAGGAACTGGGGGAGGAATTCTTTTTTTGTTCATCCATCTCTTTATATATGTTTGTCTGAGAGTGTAATTGAGAGGGGCTTAAAATTATTTTTCTTTATAAATATATCATAATAATATTTTTTTTATTTTTTAAAAATTATTTTTGACATTAACAAAAACAATCTAAAAACACTAAAAATTTAAATTTAATATAAAAAAAATTCTAAAAAATAATTTTAAAATACAGTGTGTGAAACCTGAAAACTAGCTTCTTTGAAAAACTATAAACAGTTTACAGGTACCCTGACATGTGGACGGTAGCATACGAGTCTAAATACCCCAAAGTTACAAATACAATGAGTGCAATTGTCTGGACAAATATCTATATTTTTTAAATATCCGGGCAGGCGGTACTGTTTCCCTATTGGTTGGAACAATTTTTTTTATTAAATACATATTAACATTATTAAAAAAAATTATTTGCCTTTTTTCTTATTTCGTGCTCAGTCTAAAGCATATAAAGTTGAATCTCGTTCAAAAATAAAAATGATTTTTTTGTTTGATAAATCTTGGCTGAGCTAGCCTATCAAACTCATGATTTGAATCATGAACCCTAGCATTTTGATAACATTTTTTGTTATCTTTTGTAATTCAGTAACTCTCTCTTTTTTCTCATATAAAAAATTGAAAATAAAATAAAATAAAGTTTTGAATGAAATGAAACCCTCAAGAACTAAAAAAAAGTATAGAAAAATGAAAGATGAAGAGGAACTCTCTCTGCTAATTTTAGACCGGGTATCATAATTTACTGTCTTCCATACCAATGCTCTATATTCTTTAATTATGATTTCCTATAAATAAATCATGAGAAGTCATTTAATAATTTGATTAAAAAAATTATACAATTAAAAAAAGATTTTTTTGTTACAAATTTACAGCACAATCACTACTATTTTTTTCCCCAAGTTTTTAGTATTTCTTATAATTATAATATATTGCTGCAAAATGTCACAAATTTCATAACATAAAACGTGTCTTCGATTCATGATATCTAACAGTTTTTTTTTCTTTTCATGCATTGATACTCTAACTTTCAAAAAATATATTTTATAGAACTAAATAAATAAATAAAATCTTAATTATTTTAATTTTTTATAAAAATATATATACAAAGTTAAAATTAAAATTTATAGTATAAATCATAAATATTTTATGATCACGTATCAATCGTTGTTGCGGATGACACCTAACAAAATAACTGGCACGAATGCATCTCATCGATGACACGAAATTCAGCAAATAAAAGGGAGTATTGATTTAAAATTTTAAATGGTTCGACTTGAATAGAATAAAAAAAATCAATTAAATCACACACACACACACACGTGTGTTGATTTAATTTATATTTAATAAAAAAGATTAAATCGACCAGTTCAATTTCATTTTACATTTTAAAAGAACAGATAAATTCAATTTATTTTTTTATCTTTTTATACGAGATATTTGTTTTTACCGGTTTTGATTTGTTAAGCCTTTAATTTATAATGATTTTTTTTCATTCTCATTTAATTTAGTTATGGTTTATTTTGGTTTGATTTGATTTTTTTATATTAGTTTTTGAAATTAAAACTAAACTAAACCATTTTATTTTAAAAAAAAATATGATCAAAACTATTTAAATGTAAAGTTATTTTTCATGGATATTTTTGATAATATAATATATGCCTGTATGATGATAACTTTTGCTTTTAAATTTTTTAAAAAACTATCAAAAAATATTTTTTTGATATTTTTTAAATAAATTTGATATACTAATGTAAAAGAATATTTTAAATTTTTTCTTTTAAAAAATTTTTATCAATCACTCACTTATACTTTTGTTATTTTTTTAATAACTTTAATATACTAATGTAAGAAAATATTTTAATTAACAAAAACTTTAAAAAAAATTATCAATCATCCACTTATACTTTTGATATTTTTTTAATAACTTTAATTTACTAATGCAAGAGAATATTTTAATTAAAAAAAACTTTTTTTAAAAATTATCAATCATTCACTTATACTTTTGAATAATTTACTAACTCATACGTGTAATTTAATTAAACACACAAAATTGCATAAGGCGGTGCAAACCCCTGATATTTTTGTATTTTTAAGGATATTTTAGTATTTAAAAAACTAAATTATTTTATATATATATTTTTTAAATCAATATAAAAAATATTTTTTTTTAAATTGCTTATTTTATTATATTTCTAAAAAAATATCTTAAAAGCAAATTATAATATGCTATAAGATACGAAGCACCTGTCAAGCTATCAGCCCGACATCTTGAATAAAAACTGACAACTGACAAGATACGGTTTCACACGGCCAGCTCCTAAGTAAGCCACGTGTCTGTTTTGTTTTGTTTTGTTCCTCAAAACTCCCAATCGACACGGCTTCTAATTCCTCCAATCTTAAGATCACAGAAGCCTTTAAAATCCCCCCTGCCCTCTAAGTCCTAACATATCTCACTCCCTCTCCTTTTAAAAATCAATCAAGCCACAAAAGAATCTATTTTTCTTACCATTTCTCATCTCCAACGCGCAATTCTCTCTATCCACAGGTCATTCTCCCAAACCCAGAAGCCATTTCTACTTCGACTACGTCCTCGTTGTACCCTACTATGGACATGAAAAACGTGGCAGAACTGGGTTCAAACTCTGAAGCCCATGAAGAAATCTTGATCAAAATCCCAGGATCAATCGTTCATTTAATCGAGAGAGACAATAGTGTAGAATTGGCTTGTGGTGATTTCCTTATAGCGAGTCTTAAACAAGGTGAAACCACTGTTGCTGTTTTTGCTCGTGTAGATGATGATATTCAGTGGCCTTTAGCTAAAGACGAGGCAGCAGTTAAGCTTGATGAATCACATTACTTCTTTACTCTTCGCGTGCCTGAAAATGAATCGGATGGGGGCGAGTTAAACAAGGGAGAAGTTGAGTTGTTGAATTATGGGGTAACTTTTGCTTCGAAAGGCCAAGAGGGTTTATTGAAGGAGTTCGATAAGATATTGGAACGTTATAGTTTTTTTTCAGTGAAAGATGTGAAGAAGAGTGGAGGGAAGTCGGAGGTAATTGATCGGAATGTAGCGAAGGAGATATCGCCGGATGAGTTGAAGAAGAAGAAGAAATTGATGGAGAAGAGTTCTGCTGCGTATTGGACAGTGTTGGCTCCTAATGTGGAGGATTATAGTTCATGTATTGCTAGGATGATTGCGGCCGGGTCAGGGCAGCTGATCAAGGGGATTTTTTGGTGTGGAAATGTGACAGAGGATAGGTTGAAGTGGGGCAATGGTTTCCTCAAGAAAAGGATTCGTAAGAGTTCGGATTCAGATATTAGTCCCGGGACTTTGAGAAGGATCAAAAGGTTTGTTATTCAACATTGATTAATGATATAATTTCTGATTTTAAGGTTTCAATTCTGATTTTTGCACATTTAGCCATCTAGTTTTGCTATTTATTTAAGAAAAATGATTTTCAAGATAGGCTGTTCTTATTATTCTTTGTTTGTGGAAGTGGTGTATGGTTAAAACAATGGAAGCATTTTCTTTGAATTTTGGAGTTGCTTTGCTATGCATATCTGTGTTCATCTCTGCCCTTTAAAGTTGTAAAATAATTTGCAGTATGTTCGTTTCCTCTCTTTGGTTTGGGCGATTCAATATTGAGCAGTATGTACTGAAATATGAATTTATCTTGGGATATTTGCAGGGTAAAAATCTTGACAAAAATGTCAGAGAAAGTGGCTGTTGGAGTTCTTTCTGGAGCTGTCAAAATCTCTGGATCTATTACAAGTCCAATTGTGAACTCTAAAGCGGGCCAGAAGTTTTTTAGCCTATTGCCTGGAGAAATTATTCTCGCTTCCTTGGATGGATTTAGTAAGTGATTCATTTCCAATTGTTTGGTTTATTTTTTCTCAATTTGTGTGGTTGCTGAACTGAAATCTAACTCACAATACTGTTTCCTCCCCGTATCATTCGTGTTCTTGTGCAGACAAGGTGTGTGATGCTGTTGAAGTTGCTGGGAAGAATGTCATGTCAACCTCATCACTTGTCACAACCGGACTTGTCTCACACGGGTATATCTTAATCTAACTCTTAAATAGATGCTCCGCTTGAATCATCCTTATCACCAACTTTATCTCCCCTTCCACTGCTTTCATTCAAATAATTATACTGTTGCTGTCATGTTGGAAATAAAAAATGTGGTGATTCTGTTCCTCTGTAATGGAATCTTTATGTTTCTACAAGGTCTCAAGTTGCTTAAGAGATAGGTCCTTTTCCACTCATCTAGGTATCTGGCGGCCAGTGGCATATACAGAATCTTATTCGAATCTTTTGCCACTTTTCATCTTGCATTGACAGTGTTAGAACACCACAGTTCCTTAATGTGCTTCGGCTGGATAGAGCTGGAGTAGATTTAGACGAGATATAATCTGAATCGAATAGTGTACTTTCCGTGCTTCTACATGAGCATGAATTTGATGTTATGATTGAATATTTCCTTTACAGATATGGAGAAGATGCTGGAAAAGTAACACACGAAGGGCTTGGTGCTGCAGGACATGCTATTGGCACTGCCTGGGTTGTGTTTAAGATAAGAAAGGCTCTTAATCCAAAGAGTTTCATCAAACCAGCAACTCTTGCAAAAGCTACCGCACAGGCGAATGCGGCTAAACTGAAGGCTAGTAATTACAACAAGTAAAGACTAAAGTCAACTGGTCTTCTTAGGTTTTTTTTTTAATCTGTTTATGAGAACAAGGGTTAGGAAATCCCATGAGGAATCTTTTGGCCTGTTGAATCTGTAAGGGCTAGGGTTCTTTGGTTGTTTGTCTGGGAATGCATATCTGTAGCTGTATGTTTGATTCTATTCCACTTATCTTCTAATGGATGATTCAAGGAATCGAGTTTGTGTCTTCTTCGTTAATGTTTTCTTAAAAAATACTTTTGAAAAACGCAGTCCCTGAACAAGAGTTCCTTGAATCTGCAGTCAAGCACCTGACATAGCACTTGCACAGAATAAGATGTGTATTGGTGGCTGACAAAAGGAAATCTGACTTAAATTTTTTGGAGATTGAAAAAGATACATTTCAGTCCATGCTGGACACTTAAGTTCTTCAATTTAGATTCTTATTGACACAACTGGACGAATATATGCTGCTACTAAATTCCCTTCTTGAAATGCGTACTGCCAATCCATAGCTCTCTCAGTAACTAGTTTTAAATGGCTTGTAAGTTTTGAGATCCAACACAACCCCGGCAACAGACCCAACAGCTGCGGCTATGGTGATCATGAGGCAAGTCATGCTGAGAATCTGGAGCCCTATCCACCGGCTTGTCCATCGCCCGATCGTCTTCTGAGAAATGTACATCTCAATGGGAAAGAAAACTGTCAATGGCCAGAATCCCATGGCACCGAGGAGCCCAACAACATCATTGAAGAAGGGCATAAGCATGGCTACTAAAGTTGTCAGCATAACAAATATCGTTCTCCATACTAGCCGGAAGAAGTTCAGCTGGTACACGCCGTAAAAGGGGATGGGCACCTCATATTCTGCTGTAACAAAATCACTCTTGGGCCACTTCCGAGCACACCATTTTTCTACAAATGCAAACAAAGGCTGGCAATAGACCTGCAAGAACACCCATGGAAAAATCAACATGAAACTCGAATCTTTTTATGAATTCAGAGCTTGGAAGGTCATCACTGCTTGAAATACCAGACCTGATAAGCACCAACAAGATGAACAACGATTGCAGCATTAGCGATATCTAATAGCCAGTAGGGATTGTAGAATCCAAAGCCAGTCAAAAGATTTCCAGGGGCCAAATCACCAAAAGCTGCATAGCCCATGCATCCACAGAGCAAGTAGAAAACTGTAGTTATAATGATGCTAAATGAAGTTGCTTTCTTCATAGTTTTGTGTTCTGCAGGTGGAGATCTTATTGTATCCTGAAAATGAAAAGGCAAGCACGGGTATTAACTATTGGGCCGCTAAATTTACCCTCAATGATTGTTCCATGAAATGCTGTCAAAGTATCACCTGAATTTCAATGAGGATAATGGAGAACGAGTACGCAAAGGCAATGGCTCCAAGAGCTTGCAAACTTCTCCATAGTTTCTGTGTAGAACTAACTGGTCCAGCACGTGTTTCCATCCCTATACTGATACCAGTCAGGCTTCCTTTGAAGGTTCCATTTCCTGCAAATTAAAGCGCAGAGGTATTCTTTGAACTTCATTACACACACGGCTCAACTTCCTATGCCTGTGCTAAGTTTTTCCATTTAATATCTGTGTTGCTGAAGTAATTTCTAGATTTGTTCTGTTTCGGTAAATAATGAATATTGAGATAATCAGAATCACGATGATCTAATTATCAGAATCACGATGATCTAATTATTTTAGTATACCTGCAACTTCGCCTATACCAAGACCCAGACCAACTGTAGAATATGTGAAAGACATGATAGCAGCAACTATAGAAAGCCACCACACTTGATCAAAGTCTGGTATCTGAGAAAACAAGATCTCCATGATTCCAAATGCTATCATAAACCCATTGCTTGACATATGACATGGATCTTTTCCTCCACTGCTATGGAAACAGTTTGATCTCTTTATTGCCCTAAAATCGACAGGAAAATATTTCAAATATCAATGGTTATTGTGTACGTGATTTAACGTTCATTACAGGTAGAAAACATTACGAAACTCACATCATGCTGACTGATGCTGCAATAGTATAACCAATAGCAACACCAAACAAATTCATGTATTGAATCAATCCACATAGCATCACCTTCCGTCCTCCTGCATCCGACACAGAGATACTTTCACCATCATGATCATGATTCTAATGACAATTTAGCCAGCTGAAAATGATAAGAGTATATTCTTACCCAAGTAAGATTTGACAGCATCCATGTAGGTGTAATTTCTTTGTCCCGTGACAGGGTCGCCAGACCTGTAGCACTGTGCTAGTAGATTCGAGGTGTAGAGATTTACAAATGCAAAAAGGATCAGAGCAGCTGGTCCTGCAACCCAACCGAGCTGCGCTATGGCCCAGGCCAACGATAGGACTCCTGACCCTATAACAGCAGTGATTATATGGGAGGATGAAGTCCAGAAATTTCCTGCACCATCAAATTCTTAACCCTTACTGAATGAAATTAACTAAGTGCCTAAAGAGTAAGAAAACCATCCAAATTCAACCACAATTTACCTGTTCTTTTCAATCGACCATCATCATCAAAGCATTTTGAGTAATTGGGTTGAGGGTTGATAACTTCACTCTCACTGACTTTAGGCTGGACTTCCACCTCTAAGTAGTGCCTTATATCATGCCTTCCATCTACCTGAAACATTGATGGACACCCATATGAAGTATAAAAAAGGCAATATATTAGTATTCCTAAGGAATAACTAAAGTTTACATTTCATTTTGTTCACAACATACCACTCCATGGTGGATTCTGCTAGGCATAGTTCGACTCCTAGGCAACATGGTTCCAAGAAACAGAAACGGTGAAAGAAAGAAAGGGCTTAGAAGGATTGTTGCAAATAGAGATGGTGTTTCAAAAAATGATATGGTAGGAAAAGAAGGCAGGGAGAGCTAGATGGAGGGTGATTGATGCCACAAAATACGCGGAGAGCTAGGCTTTATATAAGAGAATAATGACGTGAACAGAAACTATACTGGGATCAAAAGTGGTGCCACACGCATCCTGAAGAATCGTGTAACACGCCCACCTTCTCCTATCAAATTTGAATCAAAGTGGAAACAGTAGTTTAAACTTTAAATACACTATTAGTGATTCCTAGTTTCCTCTGCTCTTACAACTTTGCAATAATCACACGTGCAAACTTGATGAATCTCGAGTCCTGGCCTTCTGGGTCCTTATCAAATACCAACCTCTGCTGCCTCCAAGCATACTTTGAGTTATGTATGACATCATGAGAAGGCAGAGCAAGACAGAAACGGAGAGAAAATATCTCTAAGCACCAATAAAAAGTTGAAGCATATCCAATCCATTTCAAGCATTGGAAAGGTGGCAAAGAAGTTTTTATAGTTGTTTCAGATCTGCTAGATTATGCATCATGCACCACAGAGAAAAAAAAAAACTTAGAACTGGTTTGAAAGTAATATAAAATCATTCTTGAAACTTCATCTGCTTCTTAATTTATTAAGTTGAGTTCATTCTTTTATCTCAAATGACTAAATACTCTCACCACCATATTCAATCTAATTAAATTATAAAAATCAAATATAAATGAGTAACAAGTCTTAAATTTAAGAGTTTCACTTAAAATACTCTATGAGGCTTGAAAGGTAAAGCACACCTCCTAGCTCAGGCTTAAAATGGGGCGGCGCGTGCGTGTGTTCTTGCATTACTAGATAGAGGAAAATGGTCAGAACACTGAAACGAGATTAAAACAAGTAGATGAATGAAGATTATAATTTTTCAGTCAAGCTGCTGTGTCCCGGATGCTGATTAGTACATAATTGCTATAATTACTAATTAAAAAAAAAAAAAAAGGTTAGGTTAAAGTGCATCTTGGTCTCTCTATCTCACAATTGCTCCTGACATCAGCAGAATGCCAACCAGTTCAACTATCAGATGATCACCAACATATCATATGCTAGTTTTTTTTATAGATGTTTTTTTATTATTAACATGTTTTTACTCGCTACTCGACTAATCATACAAATTCTGAAATTAACGACCATATAAGTCTTTAATAACCATTATATTACCAATCATGACTCGAATGTGAGAAGAAAAATATATTTTATTCTTAAACTCTTACCTGTGCAACACTTGTTGTCAAATGACTTTCTGAAAATAAATAAATATATAAATAAATAAAGTAGTTCGTCAAATGATAATCGGAGTTCTTAAGGGTTAAACTTTTGAGTTCTGGATCTAATTCTTGGATTATTTCTAAGGCAATACATGGCCAGCTGTTACCTTCTTCTTCTTTCATAGACTGTAGAGGGAGCCTAATTTATTCACGACAGCAACATAATTCAGTCTCGGACATATTGCTCTTAAAACGTTGGATTTGATGATAAGAAAAGGACTCGATCACAAGGTTTGATGTTAAGTGTGTGTGTGTGTGTGTAGCGTGTGGTGTTTTTATTATGCATAAATATTGTTGCTATCTCACAATTTACTGTAAAGTGGGGCAGTGCTTTTTTAAGAAATTCAATTTGATCCTTAATTTTTTTCTTTGTATAATTATGTTTTTTTAAAACCCAAATTAGCATGTTCTTAGGAGATAGGGTTGAATTAAATGACAGGAGCCCAAAAATAAAAATGCAGGCAATATAGGTGATACTTTTCAAATTTATTTGTAAAGTACATTTTAGTCCCTCGTCTTTTTTGTTATAAGGTGATTATTTTTTTATTTTCTTATAAGGTGAAAAAATATATTTTAATATCAAACTTTATTCTCTAGTTTTTTTAAGGGAGAAAAGAGGAGAATCATTGATTTCAGCGAAGAGAAAAAAAAATTATGATGACCAAACAAGTTAAAATTAGTGTTCAATTGGTTCCACCAGGTAAGGAAAGTTAAAAAAAAAAAAAAAATTGGGTAAAAAACTTGTAGGTTTGATTTTTTGATTTTTTTAATAATTAGGATGTCCAGGCCAGCTTGCGTGCACTACAACTAATTCCTGGATTTACTGAACATCTTGTAAGTCTAATGAGCATAAAAGACACATAGGGTTTGATTTTTTGATCACCAAAGTGGTGGTGAAATGTCGAACTAGCAAATGACATGTCATCTACATTTTTGTTTTTCTCTAAAAAGAAACAGACCAAACAATATATCATTTATCTTACTGGAAAAAAAAATTGAATGCCAACGCATGATGAACTTTTTTATTTTGTAGGTTTTTTTGTGTTTTTAATTAATATATTTTTAAGACTGTTTTTTAATTGATACCCCTTCTATATTTTTTATTATTTATGTCTTGTATATTAATTAAATTTATTTTTATAAATTAAAAGTATTTATTTTTATAATATTTTTAATATGTGCAATCGTAATAATATTTATTATTTTATTCAATAGGTATTATATACATATATATATATCAATTTCTACTGTAAGTTAATTTTAATAAATAAATTCACTAAGCACAACAACACAGTTAAAACATTTAATTAAAATGTGGCATAGTTTAATAAATACCGTCTCTAATGATTACAATTAACTAACTAAGGGTCGTGGTTTGTCAATTATTTGAAATACAAACTGACTTAATTATTCATATTAATAAAAAAAACTAAATAAATAATTTAATTTATCATTTGGAAGAACCTTCACACACCTCGCAGCGAGCAGAATGTGAAGCACGAAACCATCTAATAACCTGTTTATTTGGCACGACGGTTATACCGTCGTTTTCAAAATTTGAATTTTTTATTATTATTTTAAATGAATTTTTTTAGTGTTTTTAAATCATTTTGATGTTCTGATGTTAAAAATAATTTTTAAAAAATAAAAAAATATTATTTTAATATATTTCTAAATAAAAAGCACTTTTAAAAATAACCGCAGCCGCCCCAAACAGACCCTAAAAAAGTAGTCTCTTTCCTATAGTGGATGGCTGATGAGGCTTCCCACTTCCTTGATTGAAGCGGCGACACCATTTTCGATCCATCAATGGCATCGTCCAGATCTTGCAGACATTTGAGTCGAGCCATTGATGAGTTTACTTTTCATATGGAAAGTGGAGTCTTCTTTCGTGTCAACGACTGGACATCTCCAAGGAGCCATATTATAGGTCTGATCGGAGCTTGCCCCGACAGTGCTTGCTGACCCTCTCGCCACGATCTACACCTCCGGCGCCCTAGCAATCATTGTTCTCTGGAAAAAAATACATTACGAACTGAAAGAGGGAAGCTATTTTGCTTAAAGATGGATTTCGAAACAACAACAGCAATAATATTGTAAACTATGATGTCACCTCCGATTCAAAAATATCATTTTACCTCTAAAAATCAATACTTTGAGAGTTTTTCAAGAGTAATTCACAGTAAACAAAGACATGTTTACCGTTAAAATCTCAATTTTTTTAGCCTTTTTCTTTCAATGCGTGCAGTATTTAATGTTTTTAAATCAATTTCCCTGTGGAGTACATTTCATTTATCATTTTTTTTAGAGGGAAGAAATGTTTATTACAGAGATTTAGAGTTTTTGAGGAGGGTTTACTCGGATCTACCAAGTCATGGGTCAATTTAGATATATTTTTTTAACTAGGTTGGACCGAGATTTTTTCCCTTCACCTCGGAGCAATTAAATTCCGAGTTGATCAGACAAGTTAATCCAAATCCTATAACCATGATACCTTTCACATAAGCATTTATTTGGAGTCTTTTCAACATTGCATTTTAAAAATATTTTTGAAAAAAATATATTTTATGTCTGCTTTAAAATAGAATTTTTAAAATTCTCAAATTATTTTAACGTAGGAATGTTAAAAATAATTTTTAAAATATAAAAAAATATTATTTTAATGTATTTCTTAATAAAAAAATACTGCGAGGAAAAACTTCAATCACACTCTCAAATAAATCTTTAGAGAGATCTATAGTTAGTTAATTTGACTGCAGGTGACAAAATTTGGTAAAAGAAAAGAGAAACTACAGTTTTTTTTCTGATTAAAATAACTAATTTTTTTTCAACATTCTCAATTGAATTGTGCCAAGTTTTGAATTTTTCCAGGAGCTCGTGTTTCCTTCCATTGGTTTCAAATATAAAATCCATTTTAAACAAAAAAAACATACTTGAAATCTCCTGTAAAATCCATGAAAAAAAATAAAAATCTCTTAAATAATTTGGTATACTTATCCACTAATTCAAATGATAAATATCTCAATCTATTATTATTCTAAATATATATATATATATATATTTACAAAAGCAAAATTCATCATAACAAGTTAACAACTATCAATAAATAACACATCAATAGATAATTCGGAGTCAAACCCTAAATTTGCTTTTTAGAAGTCACTAATTTAAGTCTCATAACTCTTATAGTCATTAAAAACTGCTAAATTAATCATTCATTTCAGAGTCCGTGAAATTAGTAAAAATACATCCAAACTAACTCAGACATCTGCGTAACAAAATCAAAAACTATCAATAAACCGCATTTTCACGAATAATTAATCACATATAAAGATGTATAAATAAATCAATAAAATAACAAAGTCCAACATAGTACAAAGACTTGGACCCAGCAATAAAAAAGGGTCCATAAACATAAAAAAGAAATCGGGCTTGAAGCCCTAGAATAGAATAAAGCTGTAAGAACAACATCGTTTTAAGCAATCAGCAATAAAAAAAAAAGGGTCCATAAACATAAAAAAGCAATTGGGCTTGAAGCCCTAGAGTAGAATAAAGTTGTAAAAACAACATCGTTTTAAGCGATCATTAGAATAATGTTCGCTTGTTCGAATTTTAGCTTCCTCTATTAAAAACACCCCGCAGATCCCACACTGAAAAGCAAGGCAAAGCAAAACCCACACTGAAAGAAAGCAAAGCAAAGCAAACAAAACTGAAGTTTAGCCATGGCCCGATACGATCGTGCAATCACAGTGTTTTCACCGGATGGGCATTTATTTCAAGTGGAATACGCTCTTGAAGCTGTCCGTAAAGGAAATGCTGCGGTTGGTGTCCGTGGTACTGATATTGTCGTTCTTGGTGTTGAAAAGAAATCCACCGCTAAACTTCAAGATTCCAGGTAAATTTACTCGTTTCTTTATTTTTAAATTCTGGATATTCTTGATTTTGCGTTTTTTCTTACGTTTGTGGTGAAAAGGAGAGATTTTTAATTTTTTTCAGGGGAAAACCGAGGTTTAGGGTTTAATTGGGTTTGATTAGTGATTGATTTCTGGTTTAATTGTGATTATTGAACTTGAACGTATTTTAATTAGCGTTGCTACATGTATCTACTGTGATTTGGCTTGTTTATGTGGTGTTTGAACTGATAATTACCTGATTAGTTCATATATGTATTGAATGAGGATTGTCAAAAGAAGGTATTTTGCTTCGCCGTTGATGTGTTTGAATCCGGTATTATAAATATTTTGAAATAACTGTGGATTTCTAGTTAATGAACATGTGTAAGTCTTTTTACTTCAAATATTTTATTTTCTTTAGCAGTGCCGTAGAACTTGGTCTGGTTTTGATTAGTCCTGTCATGTTTTGGTTTATATTGGTGTGTAGAGCTTATTCATGATGTTAGACTGATTTGTAATGTCTTTGTAATAATATCTAGTGTCTCGTTCTGTGTTCAATCTGATTATCCAAGTAAATGTTATGTAATGCTTTTGCTGGCTATGTTTGCAGATCAGTGAAAAAGATTGTATCTTTGGATGATCATGTAGCACTAGTATGTGCTGGGTTGAAGGCTGATGCGCGTGTCTTGGTTAACAAAGCACGGATTGAGTGTCAAAGCTATAGACTCACTGTTGAGGATCCTGTAACTGTTGAATATATAACACGTTACATTGCCGGTTTGCAACAGAAGTATACACAGAGCGGTGGTGTGAGGCCATTTGGTCTTTCGACCTTGATCGTTGGTTTTGACCCACACTTGGGTGTCCCAGCTCTTTACCAAACAGATCCTTCAGGAGCGTTTTCAGCATGGAAAGCCAATGCTACCGGGAGAAACTCAAACTCGATGCGTGAGTTTTTGGAGAAAAACTATAAGGAAACTTCTGGGCAAGAAACTGTGAAGTTGGCAATCCGTGCTCTACTTGAAGTAAGTTTTTATCTGGGTGTACATTTGAATTTATATATTACAAATTGCCTGAGCATGCATGATCTTCCTTAGAATTGAACTTGTGTTTTGATGCTGCATTAACTGATGCTTAGGGAGTAGTTCTTTATAGAGCATATAGCAGCTGGCATTAATGTCTGATAATCATTTGATTTGAATGTAAGTTATTTCTTTTGCCACTTCATAAGATTGCTATCATGCTAGTTGAATTGCTCCTAACATCATGCAAATATAGTTGGTGCATAACCAAGTCTCATAGAAAGTATTGCTAACAAACCTTTGCTATAGAGACACTAGGTGTGCAGCTTATAATATTGTGGTTTTGGTTCAACCTCTGTGTGAATTTCTGATCTTGCATTTGTGACACTGACATGTATGCTTGTTTAATGAAATATATGTATTGTAAGCCATTGCATTTACCTCCTGCCCCGTTGTCAATGTTATTTTGAGAGCTTAAAAGTCTATGCTGCTGAAGGTTCTCCTTTATCTACCCCCACAATGAAATGCAGTTTGTTTTTCTGTAAACATTATCTGTATTTAGTTTCCGAATTTCTTGATCTCTTGAGCTGCCATGCATGTATGGATTGTGTGTTACTTCCATAACCCATACAATATCATTGGGTATTTGGAACTGTGGCTAACATGAAAAATGACCATATAAGGACATTCAATATTCTGTACATCACATTCTCCAAATGGCTGTAACTCTTTCAAAAATCTAAGTTATTGCAATCCTTTGCTGTCAAGTTACTGGTCTAACACAGAAGCCCTTCTATGTTTCTTTTCTTGAAATTTAACCTGTTTTGCATGATTATGCATCGTTTCAATTGACTGGCATTCGTCGATAACCAACATGGAAAAGAAAAGAGTAATAAGAACAAAAAGGGGTAATGAAACTGAGAAACCTGCCAATCTCCTCTAGCTGAAATCCTTTCTCATCAATGGATAACCTATGTTGGTGTTTTCCTTCTCCTGTTGTTTACAAGTTTCTTAGCTCAAACATCAGTAGTTGAAACACTCCTCTATGTGCCTCTATGTGGAATTTAAACGAAGTATGCTAGAAACTTAAAACTGTGCCATTCCACATGTAATCTCTGTTAGTTTTCCAATTTTCAAGTTTGTCTACAATTTTTCAACGAGAAATCATTACACTTGCCTGTTTCTTACCTATATTTACTTCTGTTATGCGTTCCCTGGAATCAGGTTGTTGAGAGTGGGGGGAAGAACATAGAAGTTGCTGTGATGACAAAAGACCAAGGGCTGCGGCAGCTTGAAGAATCTGAGATCGATGCCATTGTTGCTGAGATTGAAGCGGAGAAAGCAGCAGCAGAAGCCGCGAAGAAAGGTCCACCAAAAGATTCCTAGTCCTACTGTAGTTCTCACACTTCACCTCGTACTGCCCATCTGATTTAGTTTCGTCATTGCTATATCACATTTGTTATTTTCTTTTGTCAAACGGCACCTGATTTCAAGACTCTTTCCTTTTGCGTTTCTCCTCTTATAGCCTCTCATTCGACACGGTGCTTTCTGTTTAATAGTAATATAGAACACGCTATTTTCAAAAGGCTGCTGAATTTGGTAATTGATATATAAAAAATTTCAACCGGGTTCCCGACTGTTAAATGTTCTTCAGTTGAGTTACCTGTCCATAGTTTAGCGACTCTATCAGCTATTAAGAGTCGAGAAAGTTTGACGTTTTCCATAAACTGAGGAAAGCAAGGAAAAAGGAGGGAAATAAATCTTCCTAAAATAATAATAATAAAAAAACAATTTTGTTTTTGTTTTGTTTCACTGGTTTCGTTTATGACAACGTCTGTGGTCGCAGCTGTTAGCAAATTTCCAAGATCCTCTCGTCGTCGTTTCAGACTCCCATTCCATTACTACTACTATTTAATCTTGCCTTATATACAAGCAATAATAATTCTCTGCAGCTATTATGGCTATCATAACCTCCCTCTTCGCTGGGGGTTATTTATAATTAATAGTTTTTCATTACTCATCATCTCACTTCTTTTTTCTCCAGAATACTCCTTGCCCAGAATCACTTGATCTCCAGTACAGTAAATCAATCTTGGACCACGGTCCAGGCATTGATTTTAAGAGGGAATTCTTTGGATTTAAAAGGGTTGGAGATGGAACCTAAAACGAAATCCACAAAACTCACTCAAATCACTCCTTGACTGCTGCTATATTTATAAACCCTACAGACAATGGAAGAAATTGTTTTCATATCCCAATTAGCAAGGCCTGGGATCCGTTTTTTGCCATGGATAACAAGACTACTCTTGTTTCTTTAGTAAATGTAACACTGGGTAATACAAGCAGCTCAAGGATTTTGGTATGCAACCAGGAATAAGACGAGTTCTTGCAAATACTAAGTTTAATTTTAATTAAGAACATTTTTGTTTGGAGCAAATACTATTTAGCTGAAATGAAATGGACGGAACAAAACCGAAACGTTGCGATTGGTATTTGATCCAAAAATTCGAAATAAATCAAAATTTAAACCAAAATTTAAATAACATATTTTATCTTGTTTTTTAAATTAATACAGTATATTTTGGTCATTTCAACCAAAACATAACGAAACGGATAACCCTTGTCCGGAGATTAGAATCAAGGGAAGTGAGGTTCACTGGTGCAGTGCTTTTCTATTTCTTCTTTTGTTTATTTTTTTCTTCAGTGGAATCATAAAGCCTTTGAAATCACTTTTTTTATCACGATAAAATCCAAACGCAATCACCCGAATCGTGTCTAATCAAATCATTGACTCTAATCATAACGTTCGGCAAAAAAATTGCGAGATGGAGTGGTGGGCGGTACCAGGGTCTTAATTTGGTGGTCATGAAGAGCTTTTCTCTTTCTCTCACTCCAGGTTCAAACCTTGTCAGGCACGCCTGTCACCCCCGCGGTGTCTTATATGCTCATTGGATTTGCAGGATGTTCAGTGGGCCCGGGGATTTAGTTGTGGTGCACGCAAGCTGGCCCGGACACCTCGGTTATAAAAAAAAAAAGTTAGATTTTTTTTTATTAGTAATATTCTTTAAACACAAGCATAATGTGGATATTGCTTTGTTATTTTTTTAATCGTGTATGGTCATAACATATGCAAATGAATTCAGTGTTAATGTAATCAAGGTGGAGTATTACGTATTAGAGAGATGAATTTTATCATATGATAATTTTTTGGTTCAACTTCAGCTCATGTGAAGCTCTTAATCATCATTTTTTCTCATCAAACTTGTCGAGTTGATGATATCTAACAACTATGGTTACTGGTCCAATCATTTAGAAAATCTAATGACTAGTTTTGTTATGGATTATCGGTCAATAAATTACATCAACTTGCAAGGATTAGTTGAAGTGATTGAGACTTTACATGAAATATAAAAAAGTAACTATTCGAGTTTGAAGGTGTACTAGATAATTAACTCGCACTACATTGCATGTCAAGTTAACCCGATTAACTTATTAAGTAAAAACAAATTACAAATTCTAATAGTAAAACCTCTTTCTTAGTTTATCTTCCTTGCTGACGTTGTCCTTTTACTTTCTTCTGCCATTCTTTTAGAGCCCCGTCAACATGACTTCATTATATATATATATATATATAAATCCGACCCCTGTCGATTTCGTTTGGGTTTGGGCCAAGACTACAATCGCAAAACCCTATTCATTCAAGCACAGGATGCGATCAAAATAGAGCCATGGTGATTTCTACTCCACTTTTCTTTACAGATCCATGCCTGCCTGCTATAATATGCATGGATTTAAATTACGTAGCTGTAGATTTGAGAATTGAAATGCTATGAAAAAATCAAGTAGGAGTACGCTCTTGAAAGTTACAGGGAAAACTGCACCGATGCTGACTAGTGGCTGCATAAAAGAAGAGAACTGATGCTGGCCGGAGCAAGATTCAACCCAATCTCCATCACATTCTCCACAAGAAGAAAATTCAGCTGAAATTTTTACTTAGAAGTAAATACATTAGAATCCCAGTAAACCTAATCTCACACGTGGTTGACTATTTTACTGTAAATTTGACTTTTGTCTAAAGGGGCTATCAAATTCAACCTTTGTAAACATGTCTTGGAGATGGCAATCACGACTTTAAGCCTTCCAAGATCAAATGACGATCGAGTAGGTATTGATTGCTTCGTTTATTCTTATTTTCTTCTCAGATTTATGATTCATGTTTGATTCTTCTTTGCAGGACTCTTAACTAAAACAAGCCCTGATTTTTTATTTTTTTTCTTTGAGAATGGATATTTATAGGCGACGGTGGTCGGACGGGATATCAACCTCAGACTCGACTAGCCTCCGTTGAAGCTTGGATGCGCTAAGGATGATACGGGAAATATATCCTGAAACTCACCAAAAAAGGAATTTTATTTTACTTGATATGCAGATTAATCTGAAAATATCAATCATTATCAAATATAAAACTAAAACAATGCATCCGTAACCCCATTTTTAAGAAAAGAAATAATTGAACATAAACAGTAACATAAAATCCATAATAAAAACAATTCATTAAACCTATATTTTTGCGAGTAAGAAAACAGAATTCCCAGTATATCAAATAACAAGTCTTTCAAAAATATGCTTGCTGTAATGGGGTTAGATTTCATCACGAGATACTCTGACGAAGACATTAAGGGCAGCTGCTAATTCTGGGAAAAAACTGCGCAGACATGTTCCTATCTGTGCAGAACGTGCTAGCACACAAGATGGACATTGCATATTCTTTTTGCTGAGAGTAATTATGAAAAGGTTGCGATTTCATCCTCTGATATGCTGTGCTCGAGTTTGTGCATTTTTCTGTTCATATTCATTTCATTTATGCACTCCACTTGTTCGAGTTTGTGCATTTTGCTGTTCATGTTCATTTCATTTATGTACTCCACCTGTTTACAGCCATGAAAGAGTATGGGAAGCTTATGAGATTGTTGTACAAACTAGGTGTAGATAAACCCGAGTGAGTTGAACTGGTGAGGAAAAAAAGCTGAGTTTGACCAGACCTCCAAGCGAGGTCTGAAATTTCTGCGAGGATTTCGACGATCCTGTGACACTTGCCATCGTCAGGCTGACAGCCTAGGAGATGGCCAATATAAGATTTTAGTGACCAGTGAGAAGGTTAAAAGCTTATATGAATTAATAATAATCAAATTTGTTTGAACTCGCAGAATGGTCAGCTGGAGCCAAGCTACCACCGAGCCTAGACCCGTTCGAAACTCCTATTAAAATTAAGTTTCACTTAACATGGCAAGCGGTTACCTAATTATCCATTGTTAAGCATAGAAAAACAGTCGAGATACGCATAAACTGTTTGGATATTCGCGTTAATAAAAGAATAAAATAGAAAAACAGTCTTTCGATGGTAAATGTACTGTGACTTGCAGTGATTCCAAGAGAAGACATCCAATGTACTGTGTGATACTGCTACCCGTTTGTCCGAATTTGCAGGATCATATGTTGGCAGCCAAAGACTATATAATTTAGCTCTTATTTTGAAATGGTATTGAAATTGTTTTTTATTTAAAAATATATTAAAATAATATTTTTTATTTTTAAAAAATTATTTTTGATATTATTATATAAAAATGATCTAAAAATACTAAAAAAATTAATTTAATATAAAAAATTCAAATTTTGTAAAAGTATTTTTAGAATGGAATGACAAACAGAAATTTAGACATCAAGGTGATATGTGAATAGAGTCCACAAAAGCATCAATTGAAACGGTCCATTTTGAGCGTGATTTATACTTGGAAAAATACTTGACCCCGTAATTTATTCCATGGTCATCCTTGATGCCCGCGTTTCCTATAACAAGAAAACAATTTCAAGTAATGTGACATGACACGTCACCTCTCATTGACCTAATCCTCTCGTGGCTTTTTAACTAATTTCAGACTAAATTCAACTAATTATAATGAGTCCGTCAAGGTTAAAGTCTTGGTTTCATGTTGTCCCCAGGGGGGTAGCGGGGCGGCAACGGCCTTGCTCTTGCATTTGCAAGAGCAAGGTTCGAGTCGGGGAGCGTCCTAGTGACGCGAGTCACTCCTGCCCTGTAAAAGCCTGGGACAGCCGGAGTTTTTCTCGCTTCCTGAACCCACAAAGTACGATTTTCGGGTAGAGTGGTATCTCCTCGTAATAAAAAAAAAGTCTTGGTTTCATGTTGCTTGTTTTCCATTAATTTTTATTGTTTTTTTTTTTTTTGCTGAAAATTATTCTTATATACATATATATTATTTCAATAGGATAATGTTAAGAATGATTTTTATAAATATTATTTTAATAAATTTATAAATAAATAACACTTTTAAAAACAACATCAATTATAAAAAAATTTAAACTAGTTTTTTGAAGTGTCATCATTTCTGTATCGAGCACCTCCGCACAACGCTATTTTTTTTATTAATATAAATATTCAGATTAATTTATATATATTCTAATTAATTTTACGAGTTCTGAAATTAACAATCATGTAAATCTTTCATTCAAAGATATCATATTAACATTAATAAGTATCGAAAATCGCACCAACAAAAAAAATCTTAATCCTACTGTACCATCTGTTTTGCGGAGCGCCATTTTAATTGGCTGGATGATGAAAGGTTCTCTTATTAACTTGTAAGGAAATGGGAGGGAAGAAATTTAACGAAAGAGACAAGGTAGTTGACTGATACTGTGGAAAGACTTTGGGATCGGTCACATCAACCTCAGAGACGGTCACCTAACCACTCTTATAAACTTCCTTCTATACATGCTAGCCACTCGTACGCTATGCTCATTTTGAATTGAATTAAATATTATTTTATTCGTAGATTTTTTATATAATTGTTAAAATAAATAAAATCTATCACGGTTCAACTATACATTAAAACACACCTATAATCTAGCTTGCCATGCTTCATTGTTTATAGTAAAGTTTATGATTAATATTCACATCTCTCCCGCCCTCATAATTACTCACCCATATATCTCACCAGCCCGTGTTAACTTTTCCTACCAACCCGCCTTTTGCTAGCTTGCGCCAGTGTGCTCAGTGCTCACCTTCCCCGTACCCTACCACAGTACCACTGACATATATTTGCCATTTTTCTCTCCCAGATATACCACGCTTTTTATAATTTTCTTCGCTTTTTTTTTTTCAATCTTTATTCAATGAGATAAGAAGTTTAAGCAAGCAAATAAAAATTAAAAACTTGATTGATAGCGTGAAAATGTTTTTTTACTCCATAATATATTGAAATAACATATATTATTTATTTATATTTTTTTAAAATGTATTTTTAACATCAACACGTCAAAACAGTATTTAAAAATATTTAATATTTAAAAAAAATACTTTTACAATAAAAAAATTAACGGGTTCTTAGATTGTTTGCACTGCAACATGCTGTTCTCAACTCCCTCGTGGACTTTACTCATCGACCATCCACTCTAATGGTACGACGAGATTGAAAACTTGAATCCGATTTCTGTGGTGGAACCACAAAAGAAAAATCCCGCTGCCACGTGATTGACTTCGGCAACAAAGTGTTCGAGACCGTCTAGACTATTTATGTTTGAGCTTCTTTACGCTTTGCATGAGAAGGAAGAGAAAGAAGCTTACTTCATCTTGAAAATATCAATAAATACCACTATTTTTGGTTGATAAATGTGTATATTCGCATATATCTCGACTAATTTTATAGATCCTAAAATTAATGATTATATAAATTTCTAATAATCATTGTATTAATAATTATTAATATAAATTTATTTGTGTGTGCTGGTGTATTTCTTCACTGATCTGATAAATTTGGACACACATTTGTTAGTTCCCCTGAGGACACTAGAAGGCTTTCGGGGACAACTTCGAATATCATTATCAATATAAAGTATAACACATGCATGCACTTTAATTAAATAATGGCGTGCATGTGAGAATCTGTGCTAAATTATACCATTAAAACCAATTAAAATGCTTTACTGCCGAAACGAGCTACCATACACTAAATCACCAAATATATCATCTCTGAAATAAAAATAAAATGTTATTCTAAAAAAGGAAAAAAAAAGAAAAAAAAAGGGTGCAGACTGCAGAGTGTTTCATAAAAATATCCTAAGTTTTTAGATAAAGTATCAAAATATAATTTATATTATTCTTTATCATATTTTTTTAAATTCAAATCCTTTGTATTTGAAAATTGTATAAGTCAACATTATTTTATAATTAATTTTCATTAATAGAATTAAAATAATAAAAATTATAGTCATAAACACAGGGTAAATAATACTATAATACCATTGAAGTAACCATCTACATTCAAAATTTAAGTTTATAAGTTTAAGTTTACAGGTGAGCTCGCAGGATAACACGTAGCAAAGCTGGGCAGTGAAGGGGACAAGGGTATGGGGCCTACTGTCACTACCAAGCACATGATCTTACGTCGGACGGCTTCCAACTACAACCCAAAAATAGAGGAGTTGGTAATGTGTGGGATGCAGATGTTTCTGACCTCTATTACATTACCCCCTAATCTGTCTACTATTTACATTCCTGCCATTCTTCAATCACAAACCTTTTCTTTTTAACTCGGTCTCTTAAAACCAAAGTTGTCATGGGCGTATGTTTTGTTTTTTCAATTAAAATGGAATAGTTTGGTCTCGGAGTATTTCGTCATGTTGTTTTGAAGTTGTATTGTTTATGTGTGTGTGTGTGTATATATATATATATAATTATAAATATATTAATTCAAAAAGAAATTAGTTCAAATCAAAAAATAAAATTATTTATAATTATGCAATTTAATCTAAAAAAGACATAATAAAATGATTTTTCTGAATAAAATTATGAACATGTATAATATTACGAGAATATCATCATCAATCTCGCAAGAGGTCATTACATTCTCTGATTGATATAAAATTTTAACATAATATATATAAATATATCAAGAGATTCATCGTAAAATTTCATCTCAATCTAACGGTCAGATTAAGAGGTATGATTGATATTATAAAATTATTTATTATTTAAAAAAATACTATTTGGCCGAACCGGAACGTTTCGGCCGGTATTTGGCCGAAAAAACAGAATGGGATAGAATTTAAACCGAGATAAAAATAATATTGTTTTGTCTTATTTTTTTAAATGATACGAAATATTTTGACCGTTTCGGCCTAAACGGAACGAAACAGACAACTATACTTAAAACCTTAATAAAAATAAATGAAAGTTATTTCCAGTGGTTACCTTAATGATTTTTTTATTGGGTTAAGTGGAGATATTTTTTTATTTAAAAAAAAAATCATGATACTAAAAGATCTATTGATTTAACAATTAAAAAGATATAATTTCTCCTTAATTACCGAAACCCAAACCTCGAATCAGATCGTGAAATACAGAGTTCCCGTGAATTCTATATATACATGAAAGTCTTATCCACAAAATATGTTTTTCATACGAGATGACGAGGGCAATATGTCTAATAAATGAGCTTTTGAGGGTCATTTTGGGAAGGGAAAGGATCCAGGAGAAAACTTGGAGGGGCCCGTCAGAAAAAGCCGTGCATGTGATGCTGGTAGAAGTTGAAGTATTTAGCAATGAAGGCAATAATTACACGATCGATAGTGAGAGAAGCGAGGAGTTAGTCGTGATTATAAACTGAAGCCTTGTCGTTTAATTTTTCTTCTTAGAGTAAGAGAGGGAGAAGCCATGGAGGGCCGAGGAAATATCCCATGGAAGCTTCTATTGCCTCTACCTAACACCTTTGAAAAATAAAAAAAATAATACTTGAAAAGTTATCACCTTTTCTCACATTTCTCTGGGCAAGGATCTTGTTTCGAGGTAGTAATGGGTCCTCCCTCATCTTCATCCTAGAACTAGATTCCATTGATTCTCAGAGCTTGAGAATTTAGGGTTCATCTCTTTATTTCTTGTTAATTTTAAGTTTCTTCTATTTTTTATTCAGTCACTTGTCTACCTACTACCTGATGGATTACTTAAATTGCTTTATTATTTGCTTAATAATTCAATTATTATTGTTTTTATCACGGGGGAGTTTAGCATGTTAAGGAACCATCTCACCTAAAAGCTTAAGCTTATAAGTGAGGTCCCATAATATGATTTATATTATTCTCTAACACCCCCCCTCAAGTGAAAGCCCTTTGGGCTTGAAACTTGCACAGGCCCACATCACTTTGTGCTTGGTTTTTATCAAATAGAATGGGGGTGGTGAGATTCGAACTCGTGACCGCTGGGTCAACAAGGCTCTGATACCATGTTAAGGAACCATCTCACCTAAAAGCTTAAGCTTATAAGTGAGGTCCCATAATATGATTTATATTATTCTCTAACATAGCAAAGCCTGAAGCACTGTTTTTTTTTTTTAGCGTTTGTAATTGAATTTTAAAAATTTATTTTTCTTGAAACAAATTAAGTTTTTCTAAGTGTTTTTGATGATTTTGATATATTATTGTAGAAAACAAAAAATATAGATATATTTTAAATCAAATAATAGTTTTACGATGATTAATAAATTTTGTATAACATTAGCCTATTGTTTTATTAATTATCATGATAATAAAATCGTAGTAGAATTCTGAGAGTTCTCTCCAGGGTTAGTTTAGCTTGGCCGAATATTTTTACCTAATAAAGTTTAAGGAATTAACTCTTAACTGCTATTCTATCATATGCTAGTAGTAGTGAAGGCATATAAAGTCAACAATAACCTGGCACCTCCCTCTATTTAATTGGTCAATAAACTTAATCAATCCCATGAAAATAGGTATAATTCTTCAGCTTGATTGACACTCATGGTGTAACTTATTTAATTACGCCACTAATGTTTATAAACAAACCTTAATAAAAATGATTTCTTGTACTTTCAATATATTTGATAAACAATTATTTGAACAATTTGATATCACTAGTTAATTTAGCAGGTCTTAAAAAAACTCGGCGACTCTCAATTAATCCAATATTAATGGATCAAATTAAAAAAAGAAACAAGAAAAACAATCAAAATCAACAAAGATGAACCTGTCAAACCCATGACACGAGTCGTGAGACCATAATAATATCATAGAACACAGTTTGAAAAAAAAACATATATTTTTTTAAAGAAAAATACTAAAATGATAGTTTGTTTAGTTTTTTCCATCTAGGATGAAAAAAAAAGTAAGGAAAAGCTAATTGTTTCTCACTCTCTCTCTCCATTTAGCACTTGGGTGGGAGAAGCTTTATTTATTTATTTATTTAAATCAATTTAAATCCGAACTAGCTCAGACTATGATCAGTCTGACAGGGTTTTATAAAATTGGTTGGTTGGATCATGGGGGCCTTAGACAATCAATAAGAGGTTGGTAGAGAGGGGCACCACATACAGTTGTTAGTTTCTCCACATTTTTATTTTTTATAAACCTTAGTTTCGAAAATGCTTTTATTACAACATAAAGGATGGGTTACCCACCACTCCCATCCTCATCGTTTCTCCTCCTCTCACGGCTTATCCATTTTCCACAAAAGAAAATCGATTTTATCCAAAAAAAAAAACAAGAGAGAGGGAGCACATCTTGAATTCAAATGTTTTTAAAACATTTTAAAGGGGGATAATTTTTTTTATAAAAAAAATACTAGAATAATAATAATTAAGCGCTACTAATTAATTAACTCTTGTGTTTATCTCTACCTGCTGGCAACAAATAGCTTGCAGTACCGGAAGAAAAAAAATGAAAAAACATGAACATATCATGTCAAAAGAAAAATCAAATCTCAATGAGTGGAGAAGACTCGTGAATTAGAATGATCACTAAGCTGCACTAACAGTGTATGTGCACTATTATGCACGAATCATGTATTCATAAGAAAGAAAAGAAAGAAAATGGAGACATTAACTTGGAGATTCTCAGTTTAATAGCAGTTAATCCCTTTCTCATTTCTCTCCATTGTTTTTCAACTACAACATCAACATTAATTAGCTCCAAATATCTTTATTTCATCTCTAAACTTCTATAATCCAAAACATCACTTTTCATGCCCAAGAAGTCATAGCCAGTTTTTGTGCTGGTGCCACTACTGCTTCCTACAGAACTCAAAATAACACCGCAGCTGCAATCTTTGCTGTTTTGTAGCCCCAAGCTGCAACCAAAACAAAGACTTCTGCTTCCTCCAGTTTTGAATGGCTGTTCAAGATCAGGCTGGTTTTGAGAAGGAAGGCTGATTCCAAGTTCAAGATTCAAGTCTGGACACCTTTCTTGAACTGGGGTTTTCTCTTCTTTGCACCCAAAAGCAGTCGACCTAATTATCTTCTCTTTATTCTCCTCTTTACCTATAGAACTCATCGATTCTTCTTTAACGGAAGTAGTAGTCGTCGTAGTGAAAGATATTGTTGCTGTAGCTTCCTGCGCTGGTTCATTGAGCGGCCTGTGAGTTGCGGGATCTATGCCTCTATTTAAAAGCTTCCTTCTTATATGCGTGTTCCAGTAATTCTTTATCTCATTATCTGTTCTCCCCGGCAATCTTCCAGCTATAAGTGACCATCTACGGAAAAAATAACAAGCATCATTAGCATTAAAGGGTTGATAATCTTTTTCTGTTGTTAGCTAGCTAGGCTTACTTGTTTCCAAGGAGGCTATGGAGTTTGATAATGAGCTCATCTTCTGCTTCAGTGAAATTGCCACGTTTAAGGTCAGGTCTCAAGTAGTTGATCCAACGAAGTCTGCAACTCTTGCCACATCTGAGAAGACCAGCAGCTTTAGGAAGTGAACGCCAGCAACCCTCACCATGAGCTCTAATGTAAGCAACGAGGCGATCATCTTCTTCCTTGGTCCACGCACCTTTGTTTGTGTGAGCTTTTTCGCAGCAAGGAGACCTTCCCATTTCAGTAGGGTTTTAAGCTAGTACTGGTGATGTGTTTGGAGGGTTTTTTTTGTTTTTTTGAAGGGTGTGAAGTGCTGCGGTGGAATTAGAAACGGAGGGTTCTTTTTTCTTGCTGCTAGAACATTAAGGCCGGCCCTTGGTAGTACTTGAGAAGTGATTTTATAGGCTTTTGACTCTTTTAGAGAGAAAGAGAGGGGGGGGGGGGGGGGGGGAAGGGACCCTAATTGCTTCTAGATGTGAGTTGGTGAGACAGGGTCGAGGGAGTGGCTGGTGGTGTCTCTCTAGATGATATTAGCATCAAACGAAACAAAAAAAAAAAAGGACATTAAATATAGCTAACCTTAGGTAGGTGTAAAGTAAGATTATATTATATTGCAGGCAGGACAAGGTGTGTTTATGCCCCTCCCTTATTTCTTCATTTTTCCATGTCTTCAACTCCGGACAACTTTTGATTAATTACTTTAGTTGCCGCTCAAATCTTCCCTGGCTCACTAGACAACAGGTACTAGAATTCATGCACACCCTTATAATATATCCTTATTGTTGTTGGAACTAACACCAATGAGGGTGGGTCTGTAGCAAGGTCCGCTCACGTTTTTATTTTTATTTCTTGACCAATCACCATGCTTCCATGATTCTTAATTGCCCTTTATATTGACTCATAAGGAATCCATCTCTATTCATATATGAGTGAACAAACGAGGTTGGAATTTGATAATTTTGATTTGGACTGCTTCCAATACTTGATGATGAGGTTTTATAAAATTTCATTAAAAAAACCCACTATTTAAATGGGTTGATATTAATTTTAGCTCATTGCAATCAAACCTTGAGACTATTTTAGGCTTAATGAATCAAGTTAGGTTCATGGGTCTCAGAGGATGTGCATCATATCTAGCTAATTAGTAAGTTAGTTGTGATGGGTAATGGAAAAGAAATGCTCAAGTGGTTTAGCTATTCTTTTGTTTCAAGTGTCCAGATGGTAGTTAGGTGCGGCTCATTATTCTATTGGTATGAGAGAGAGAGAGGGTTTCTAGAAGAGTTGGAGGTTGAGTTCAAGGGAAGATGACGAAAGAAAAGGGAGGAATAGGAAAAAAGATAAGTGTGGTTGTGGTTGTGGTTGTGGTTGTGTGTGGGCTTTGGTTCACCATCAACTTTTTTTTTTCTTTTTTTTTTCCAAACCTTGTGGTGTAAGCTCAGGCAATAAGGGTCGGCCAAGGGACTAGAAGGTTGGCTCACCTTTTTGTTGCTATTATCTCCTCCTCCCCGATTTGCATGTTTTTGTTACCCACCTCCACACAGTCTCTCTCTCTCTGTGCCTCATCATGAAATCCAAGTGGATGGCAAGGGTCAAGGATCATGGGCAGTAGTTGCTGTCAAGTGAAGTGAGAGAGGGATAGATATCCACTTGTGTAAATTATGTGTGTATTTCACCTACCTTTTCACCCATTCTGACCATCTCACAGCCAGTCCGACTCTGCCCTCGCTTGGATGTTGAAACTTTGTGTGATTTTATTCCCACGCAGAGAACTCCCCCCTTCGACCTAAGCTTTATCCATGTAGTCTTCAAAACCTAACCAAACAACAAAGATAAGTTGTTGCTCTGCATTTAATAATTGCTGCGCTAAAAAATTAAACAGGGATATGCTCGACAAACAATTTGCTCTTGCGACGTATAAATTAGATGCATTTCTTTTTGGTGCAATAACTAGATACATTAATCATTCATGTCTCCATGTTGTTTCAATCCGACAAATCTCATCACCCCTGTTAGTTAGGTTATTGTACACTGTTGGTTGGCCCAAATGTCTCTTTCCCTTCTTGTCTCTACTGTTCGTGCACGCAGACGACTGCCAAAACGAGAGAGAAATAGAAGGAATTAGGTTATTGAACACTGTTGGTTGACACCAATGTCGTCTCTTTCCCTACTTCAAATGACTGCCCAAAACGAGAGAAAAAAATTAATCAAATTTCTAAGTTGGCACGATAGGCTTTTTTAGGATTGGCATCTTTCAATAATATGGAATTGTTAGATATTGTGACTCAAAAATATTTGTGAAAAAAATTGTTGCTCTGCATTTTTTTTTATTGTTTATTTTAAATTAATTTTTTTTGGTGTTTTTAAATAATTTCTATACTAATATCAAAAATAATATTTAAAAAATAAAAAAATATATCATTATGATGCATTTAAAAAAAAAACTTTCAACTTACTTCAATACCAGATATGCACGTGAAAGTCACGTGCTTAGGTACTGAACAGACTTGTGGCAGAGCCCTTAAGACTCTTACCTGCCTCTTCGGCAGCCCTTCCCATGTGGGACTCCTTAACCTAAGCACAAAGGTCAGCGTTCTATGACCCCCAGTTAGGATATATACAGCTTTAAACAATGATTTCTCCAAACCAAATTAATGCACTTTTAATTTTTTGGTTACATTATTTGGTGGAGAGAGGAACCAATCAGATCCTCTCCAACTATCCTAACCAAATCCCACTTTTATTTTAAGGGGAATACTGTTTCGTGTGAACCAAGATCTCTCCGCGTCACAAAACGGGGAAAGGGTAATAAAGAAAACACAGATTTAATAGGAAAAGGACTGCGATGGAGAACAAAAGGAGATCTATTGGTAACAGCACCAGTTCCTTTTCCTAATTCTCTGTTCAATGTCATCGAATCAAAACCGTGCCTGTTTTCTGCACATACAAGTACCCGGCTTTCACCCGAAATGGGCCTGTTTAGTTATTAAAAAACTTAAACTGTCTAGTTAACTAAAAAGTTAATCGATTTCCTCGATTGGATCTTAGGCAGACCAGAAGCTGGTGCATCAAGAGACTTTTTTTTCTAGTGACTTCCTATTGAGTTTGAATCCAGCATGAAAAAGGTTGGAAACAACCCCACTTCCATGTGTTTAGTGAACATACTGTTTACTGTTTAGTGACCAAGTTTCGTCTCAGACCGTTAGACGTCTCAAGCGACCCAATAAATCAGGTCTTTGTTATCCAATCATGATAATTTTCAGATTCAAAGAAATTTGATTTGGTGTTTCCTGGATCTACAGTGTGGATTGTGAAGAGATTAGAAAGACTTCCGCAATTCATGAAAGCATTAAAATGTCTAAGGATGGAAAATATGAACAACGACAAGTGAAGACACCATAGCCACGAACCCAGCTCTTCCAATCTATTGCTCTTCGTTTGAAATGAGCATTCAAATCAATATCATTGAAAAAGGTGGACTTAATAATAAAGATAAGGAAAGAAAGCATCAAAAGAAGTGTGGGCACGCACCTAACCGTGTGTACCAAAGTCTTTAATGCAAGAGACATCGCCGGAATTTTGCATTCCTGTTAATAAGATGTTACTTTCTAGAACAATAAGTTAGCAAATTGATCAAAGAGATTCATTTGTCATACATGAATTTTGATATTGACTTTGCAATGAAAAGGGATTGCTTGTATTGAGTGAAGTATGTGTTTTGGCTTATTATTGGATACATATTTTGAGTATTCAGCTCGTGGGCTGTAAAAATTAAGCAAATGACACTGTTTTATTAGAGAAAATAGCAGTACATGAGAAAGTTAGGCAGCGTCTACTTCATTTTCTTGCGAACTTCATAGAAATAGCTAAGGATCACAACAGCCGCAGCAACTGCAACTCCAGCTGCACTTTGTGCAAGTACAGTGGTATCCTTTACCTTATATCCAGAAGACCTTTGAGTGAACCCCAGTTCTGAAAGTTTTTTATGCGAAGCCGCATAGTCTCTAAAGAATGCGTCTTCATCCTGAGAAACAGTAAAAATTGAAAAAAAAAATCAAATATCATAATATATCCTCAGGGTTAAGCAAGCACATTGAAGTTACCCCACACTCCATGAATCTAACCATGACACCAATCTGAATCTTTGGGTATTATTTAGTAATGATTCTAGTTCGTGGTGCAAATCAAGGTATCGATTTACCCTTGCGATTCCCAATCCTAAGGTGGCCAGAGAACCATAAGGATGCTAGTTAGTGAATAAAAACTTGAAAAGGGCCACAGAAAGCCCAATTCAGGGTAAGATTAGATTAGGTTCCAAACTAACCCTGGACAATGTAATCATTGTTGTTCAAAAAACCACTTTCGAACTGTTAACCGTCACTAAAAAAAGAGCCATCAAAAGGAAAAGAAAATGCATAAAACCAGGCTTCAAGTTGGTCAAGCCAATAGTTTTATCCAGACCCAACCTGCATTGAAAAATCAAAGCAGGTTGAGAGGGGATCAGAAACGTTTGACGAGCCATTCATGCAACAAGTCATTTGGTAAAAATACAAGTCCACATTACCTTAGCATACAGCTCAACATAAGGACGGAACGCTGGGTCATCCAACAAAGCAGTGTCTGTTGGAAGTTTCAATAACCCATCTGTCTCCCCTTTCAACATTTCCCTAGCACCGACAGTGAGTGAAAGATTAGTTAATTTCATAATATCTACAAAGAGAAATGGTAGTGTGCTGAGCTTGCTTTAAAACTTACACGAAGTACGAGTTATCAAACTTTAGAGGTTCCTGAGTCCAGGGCCCTTCAAAACCAGATCTCTCTGGATGTGCCCTTCCCTAAACAGAACAATATCCACCAAAAGAATTACATATTTGTGCATATGCAGCTTACGTAGAACATCAGAAAACAGCTCTACAGAATTACCAGAGTATGACCTCCAGAAAGTGCCACAATATCTTTATCAGACAGACCCATCCGATAAAAGATGTCCCTCAAATGTGGTGAACCTGCCATAGTTCAGAAATGAAAAGTGAAAATACTCAAATCACCTTAATTAAACATATGAACTTTCAACAAGTATGCATAGCCAACCCACAGGCACTCTTCTAAGGATCCATGGGAGCAGATTCCAAAGAGCAAACAAAAATCATTGACATGTAGCTGTCTAAAATGTGAAATGCCCCCCATGAAACTTCTCAGTTCTGCATACATTTTCATCTTTGATTTGCTTCCCCTAAGCTCAGTGGTGAAGCTAGATATATTTATTAAGGTGGGGAATTTTTTTTCATAGGTAAGAATTAAGAAAATTATGGGGGCAACTATGTATTTTTATTTAAAATTATCATGAAAATAAAATAAAATATAAGGACTAAAGTGATATTTATGACAAATTCAGGGGTGCAATTTCCCCCTTCCCTGATTTGTAGTTTCGCCCCTTCCTGAGCTGAAAGTCTGAATAAACAAGTCATATGAAGATCAAACAAAACATCAATTTTTTAGTCATAGAAAAGCTGCAAATTACAACTTACATACAAATTTCTTACACAGAAACCAGCACAAATCTACACATGTTGTGACATGAAAGAACAGATTGGTATGGCTGCTCTATCAGCAGAACCAATGCAAGTAAAGATCATCACATGAATTGAGATGCGAGAACCTGACTCTCCTCCATGTTAAACCACCTACTAACAGTAGAACTCTATGGCTTTCGGAGTAATTTTATGAGACAGGGCTATAATGTAATGCAATGAATAAGACAGTAAATACAGGGTGCGGGTGCAGAAAAGGTGGAAAAATTAACATACAAAGGCTCTGAACCAACAAACAAGCAATTAGAAGTGATACCTACAAATAATCTTGCCTGAAAATCTAGCATGTATCTCCATGCAATGATAAGAAATAAACAAATGCATTGGGTCCCCAGAATGAACTTGCTTCACATTTTGTGTAATTTCAACTCGTGTTAAGCAAAATAGCCATGTTGAGGAAAGAACTTTCAAGTCCACATGGAGCATAAGTTCTCGGAAATTGGAAAACTAGATTGTTAGACCGAGAAGACTACTTGAAGACAGCTTAATTCAATGGATAATTATAGCCAGCGAAACTAGTCTGCTGCGCATCAGTCCTGTGCAGCGCAAATCCCTTAACTATTACTTCTCTTTATACTGTAAACATGCAACGGATGATTTATTTACAGAATGACAGAGACACAACAAAACACACAAATACACCTTCCCTTTGAATCAGGTTTAGCTAAGTTTGACATTAGAAGAGAGCAAACAACGATTTGAGAATTTCCAACCCCTGAATTAATTAAAACAGTTTCCACAGTAATTAAAATACTGAAAAATACCTAGTTTGGCATTTGGAAGTCGCCCTTCCTTGGGACAAATATTTGAATCCTAAGAGATCAGACATATAGTCAGCAATGTTATGAACTCATAATCACTTATATTGCCGAGAAAAGCCACAATCACATACCCTTCTACCAGGAACAAAATCAATGGTTGGACCCCCAGTGACCTCCACTGCAACAACACCTGCAAGCTGAACATGAAAGTTGTTGGCTATGAATTAAATTGCTCATTGTGTTTGGAAACCCAACAATTATACTCAGAATATTCAAATATTTAATCTTCAAACCACCACTCATTATATATCAACAACTACTCTCATGTTGAACTGAATGTACTGAAGGATGTAACAGTCATGGAATTTAAGGTTTTCTGGTGTGTTCATAGTTTGGCAAATATAGTTGTGTATCATGCGAAGGATCAGAGCTGCAACCATTAATCCATGATAGAACATCTGACAGTGTCCACCTCCCAATATCCTTCAACAAACTCCTATATAGGTAGGATAACATACTAGAAGAAAATCTCTCCAAATTCCTCCCTGCAAAACTTAGAAGCCTATTCATCAAGTAAAAGGACACCGGTGGTATCAGTATTCGTGAGCACTCGATACCAACATGGATGACAATAAGACAGGAACACTATACTTAGATTAATAGAACTCTGTCATTTCATTGCAATTAAGTTACAATTATTTAAGAAGATTGACTAGACATGTCGGGCAGACAAATTTTAAAACTTCGAGCCTTATTATTTAGTCCTGTAAGTGGTTGTAACGTCCTTAGAACTTACATCACAAAGAGGGCAAACTATATAGTTAGTTTTTCCATTCCCCATAAAAAATGAGCGTGCGTTCCTGGACACGTGGTGTATGATCCTTGGAATATTCCATAAATGTTTCAACTCTCCAGTCACCCACACGAATAATCGCTACTTCATTTACATTATAGTCACATGTTTTTCAATCTCCACATATGCTATTTTTTGACAAGAAAATCAGGATAATTGTTAATTATTAACTACCAAATCTGTGAAACAACATATTAAATGGAAATAAAAATGGAAAATAATACTATTAATTAAACAGTTATTTAATTAAACGATTCATCAATTAATTAATCAAAGAAAATCACCTGGTATAAATCCGCATAAGTAATCTTCGGATGTTTCGCCTTCACTCCCTCTGGAAAAATTTAAAAATCTTAATCAAACATTAAAAAAAAAACAAATCAAGTGAGTGAAATCCCAGTGGAACTAACTAACCGCAAAAATCGATGGCGATTTTCAAGCCACTATTAGAACCATGAGAGTACTCTTCTTCATTCCTTATCGATCCATTAGCTCCTCCTGTTTTCGAGTTCTTATCATACGTTCCTGCATCATGCCACCTTCAAAGAAACCATAACCGTAAAGTAAAATAAAAAACCATTCGAAACAGAAAGATTCAAACAAAGACAGTGAGTAGTTAATGCGTTGGTTAGTTGGTTACGCTAAGCGAAGCATGATAGGTGCGCAGTTTTTGTAAGCGATGAGAGCACGGAGATCGCGACGTGCTTTGTCGATCTCTTTCAGGTACTCTGTGTCAACTACCGGTAACGCCATCTCTCTCTCTCTCTCCCTTTGACTCTTAACAAACTTGAAGAAGAAGATGAAGGAAAGATTGAAATTGAGAGGACTGGCCAACAAAATGAATAAGAGCTTCGAATTTTGGATAAACCGGCAAGTACGGATTTGGCGTGGGTGGGACAAGTGGTAATCTTGTTGAGATTGCTACGTGGCATATAATTTGAGTGTTGATGTTTTCTTTTCTATGCTTTTTTACAAGTTTTTTTTTCAACTAGTATTCAACACCATATTTATGAGAGCCGCTCCATAACCTGAGTTGTTGGGGGTAGCGTGGGTAATTCTTTAAGCGTTTTTGTGAGTGTTATAATGATTATTTTTTAAAGTATTTTTTAATTATAAATATAAATATTTTGAAATAATATTTTTTTATTTTTAAAATTATTTTTGATATTAGTTCATCAAATTATTTTAAAAGCATTTAAAAACTTTTTTTAAAAGCAAAAAAAATCATTTTTCTTAAAGCAATTTAAAAAAGATACCTAAACATCTCCTTTAGTATCGATTAAGTTTTTTTTTTAAATAATATATATATATATTATTTTGAAAGAAAAAAAAATCTTACTTCATACTAAATTAACACGAGTTAAATTTACCAAGTTACTCAACTCTCAGATTGAGTGAAAAATTAACCTGACTAGGGTAAGTTTCTAAACGGTGGTGTGATAACTATGATCAATACCGTTTTTGCATGAACAAAAATCGAACTTAGTTGCGACCCCTTCCCACCAGGCATCACTGCATCATGCAGACCCAATTTCAATCCGAGGTCCGTTCAGAGGAGGGGATGGTCGAATTTGCCGAGTTTACGAGCGATCGCCAATTTGAAAGAAGGGATTCTTTCCTCCTGATTGCCACTCATCTTCATCCTGCAATATTTGGATCTTCATCTGTTTTCAATGCACCAGCTGCAGCGTGCACCAATCATATCGGACAATAGTTCAATTTTTCACCAACCTTAAATACTGGGCTATACCAATCTCTTGCTTGACCAATCATATCTTTAAATCATTATAAGGCCGCAAAAGCCTACTTGCCTGCCAGAGTTTTCAACTCCTGAATAGTCTCAGAAATTTGTCGAGCACCCTGACATTTGACATGATCCATCAGATATTGTTCTTAATGAGTCTAATGGCCTGCGTATACCATGGAATTTTGCTGAAACAATAAATACTTTCCTTTCACACACATCCTATACTCGGAGCAGAGTTTCAATTTCGAGGCTTGAGAGCAAAGAATAAACAAAAGAGAGAACAATGGATAGGCTTATGAAGCTGGCCTCCACTGCAGCTCAATCTGAATCCGCCCATTCTTTGAGTCTATAAGGTGATACTTTTCGTTGATTCTTCTGTTGCTAACAACATCTGAGAGATTGATCTCCACATAACCAAGTGATTCCTGGTTAAAGAACACACGCAAACAACATGAGATTCTTCAACCCTCTTCTGGATGATAGACACTCTAAAAGCTGATTAATAACCAGAAAAATAACATTCAGGGAATGGTTTTTGGATTCCAGTTCATAGCTGAGCTGGATCGTCTGCTTAGTTAAGCTTTCATATTTTATTCAACCACAACTGTGATAGAGAGAGTGCTTCAGGAAAAACTTTCCAGAAAACAACCTTCCAACTGCCAAGCATGAGAATAAAGCACTATGACTTCCTTTTTTGTTTCCTTGGGATTATTTTCTCAGAAATGGTTGTGTATGGTGATCAATCAATTTCTACGGAGCATTAAGTCATAAGCATCGTATTCATATTTTATTATCTTTATTATACAGGGTGAATTAAAAAGAAATTATTAATTTTTACCTGTGGATGCAGCAGGTCAATCCCAGATGAGGTGCTAACAACTTCCACATGTAGCTTCTTATTAGTGGGGGGCTCCTCCAAAGTAAAATGGAATTCCTCCTCCCATCTAGGATCTCTGTTCTTTACACGCTGTATGAAGAAAATATGAAACTGTTAATCATAGGCCTGTAAATGTTGGCTTCAAATTAGTTTCATTGATTATCTACTTGCCACCGGCCCGAGTTTTCATTTCAGAACAGAATGATATCCCACCCCATCACCAACAGTAGATATTTCTGAACACTAACTTGCATGAAGAAATGGACATTGCTGAAAAGAAAGAAAGAATGAATTCCATCGACAGGCAAGATAACTGTTCATTCCACATGACCAACCAGTGCCACTTGAAGTAAACAAATTACAAACTAGAAGCAAAGTTATCAGGAAGAGCACTTCAGATGAATCATGTACAAATAAAAATTCAAAAAACAGAGGCCACAACACAGAACCATTCAGACATGTGTGTGAGTGTGTGGGCAGACCAAGGAACACAGATACGCTATATTCTAATGCAAGTTTACATGTTTAAATTATATACCTTGGTCTTCATCTCCTCTCCTCTAAAAAGAAGCCGTGCATGTGGATTAGTGTGATGCTTTCCTTCAACATCCTGAGCTTCATGAATCGTTACCATAAGCAGACCTCCACCAGCAGGGGTCCCTTCAGGAGCCTTTTGTTCCACCTGATCTTTAAAGCTTTTGTTTAAATCGTCCTCTTTGAAAGGTTTATATGTCAATTCCACCATAAGCTGCCCTCGTGACTTTTCATTCTGAGCATCATTCAAGTCCATATCTTTAAGGAGGTCGAGAGTCAAGACTTTTGGTTCCTCTGGTGTAAGATCTTTCAGTGGCACTACATTCATACCCATCCTGTCATGTTTGCGAACCTAAGGAAAGGGAATGGAGTAGATTGAGACAGAAAACAGAAAAGAGAAAGCTTCTTAGAAGCAAATGGAGATTTTTTACCTGCTCCCAGTCATAAACACGAAGCTCTAAAGCCTGAGACTCTGGCTCTTTAACAACCAAATTGAATTCCTCATTCCATTCAGGGTTCAAGTTCTCGTGGTTCACAGTAGTCTTTTTGGCTGGAAGCTTATCTTCAGTCAGCTTTATTTTCACATAAGGGTCTGATGCTCCCAGCAGATCTTTCTTCTTCAGCTTCATTGCCCTCAGAACCTTCACTTTGAGAATTCCCACAGGCCTCTTCATGGCTCTGAATTTTTCATTCAAATTGGGAGGCCAAAACATGAGAGTTAGCATAAAAAATTGTCACGATTTGCAGCAAACTTTAAGTCATCGTAACTAACATATTTTCAGAATATGGCAAAAACTTGCTTTGAAGGATCCAAGATGGGTATTTCCAGTTTTTTAGGCCATAGATACATGTTTGCAACCTGATCTTTAATAGCCTCCTGCAGCATAAACCAATTTGCTACAATTAAAATCATGGACCATAAAAACATTAAACAGATAATATGCAACATCAAAACTCATTGCTTTCAAAATTTTAGCAACTAAAACTTTCAAATATTTTGAATTAACTTCTTCCTGCGCCACTTTTCACAGAAACCACTTACTGAAAAATTTGAGTTTTCCTCCTTGAACAAACAGGGCAAAGTTGAAGTCAAACAACAACAAAAAAAAAAATAACAGCAATGAGGCATCCGCAAAAGGAAATCACAGGAGAGTTGAAGACACTGAATTAGATCAATGTATTCTCATAATCAGAATTCAGCGAGGTACACAATAATGAAACATATTCAAAAACTTAGGTGCTGGTAGTCTAGAACACTCTTGGGGAAGTAACAAGACAGGTTCAATACTCAAATAACCAGAGGCCCATCCAGCCCTGAAAACAATGTTCTGAATCAACAATGTTTTGTGCCAACCAGGGCGATGTGAAAAAAGACATAAAGGGAGTAAAACAAGATAGAAACATCTTAAATGTACCTGGACTACCCTGTAAAACCCAGGTATTGACATTATATCAGCCCCCAAGAGCTTGAGCCCAAAGTCAACATGGGGCTGCAAAATAAGACATGAAAGGGACAAAAATAATCATCATAGGAATAAAGCACTGATAAACATGTATTCTCGAAGTGGTGGTATATGAATGAGAATAGACCCAAGCTTGAAGTTCTCTTACAATAGACCATCCCTCATAATTTAGTAAAGGAATCATATAACAAAACAAATATCAGCATAGGAATTTTACTCAGAAATTTTTGGCCAGCCTTAAGATAAAACTGTGTCAACTGCAATTGCATTAACCGGTCAATTCCTGTAATCTAACAGAAATATGAAATCTTAAAAGAGCTGTAAGAAACAAGAATAATGATGGGACTTGGTAGTTCATGTATGAGAATTCACAGAATCATTTTTCCTAAGACATTATCTGCACTCCGTAATTTGAACCAACCTATATCTTCTGGATAACAAGGATAAATGCTGGCCAGGTTAGTCCTAGAGGTCATATGTCACTGGTGAAACTTAAAAAGGGCACAGTAATAAGTATCCATGAAAAATCAGAGGCTAATGCCTAGCACCAACCTTTTCAGTTTGATCATTTATACACACAAGACCAAATGTATAAGTTTGACCAAGAGAGCAAAAAAAATGAACACTGACCTTCTCCATGAGAGACACGAAGATGTTGGCAAAGCAAGGAAAACTAGGAACCAAGGGCTTCAAAGTTATGCGTGGTGAAGCAAAAACTTGCAAATCAACCACCTGGAATTATCCAAAGAGTAAGAAGACAGAATTTCTTAAATCCAAGTCAACAACAGAACAGTCTCCTTCTGAATAGGAATTTAATTACCTGAGCAGTTGCTTTCAACCCAAATGCTTTAACAGCAACAGTGACATTGGGATTTCCAGCCCATTTGATGCATGGTTCCATTATCAACTCCTTCTCATCAGTGACATAAACTTTCATTCCTGATGAGAACAGTCTCTGAAGAGTTTATAATAAGAATGTCAAAGAAATTGGACAGAACCCCTCTCTAAGTATTCTAAAGCCATTTCCAAAGCTCAGTTTCCTACTACTTTGCAAAATTTTAAAGATTCATCACAAAATGGCATGAGAATATACTACTATGTTAATATGAAATGTGGAAGCATGTGAATGAATCTTCAAAATTTGAAGAGATTGTGAAATGAAAGTTTATGAAGAAAAAAGATAGCTGTCCGTGGCAAGTGTACAAAATTATGCAGAAGCAAAAAGTTAACAACTGAATTCTCCTAGAAGCTAGAAAACAATTTACAGTCTCAAACATCGACTGCCGAGATGTCTAAACCTATTAGACAGAAATCCCCCTGTCTATTCAGTCCAGAGTAATTTTCAAAACACACTCTCTTTTCCCTTTACATGATCTTAAAGATTCACCCCAAAATGACACGACAAGATAACTTCTATTCTAACTCAACGCATAAAACCATATAAATGCATCTTCAATGTCCTGTCAACTACAAAAACAGCTCCCTACTAACCGTGAAAAGTTGGCGGTAGGGTTCCAAGTGTAAGAGTTTCAAACTCAACCGCATTAATTTTGTATTTCGGAATATGCTCAGCAATTATCGGCGGCGCAATATTCTTCACAGTGTTACAAATGGCCTGCACAAAGAACGGTCAAAAACAGAACCAAAATAGTTAAAAAGACAATCATCAAGCTAAATAAAACAAGAATCAGACATGGAAATCAAACCTTGTCAAGGTAAGGCCACATAAGTTGAATAAACCTGTTTAGCCAATCAATCTACAAACACAAAAACAACTTTAGTAAAAAAACAAAATGCAGTTTGTTCTTGTAAGTTGAATCCACAAATGCCAGTCACTTACGCGATCATAGTCTGGATTTTTCACCCATAGCGGTATTTCTGGAAGCATCCGTTGCAAAGTTTCGGAGTCTTGCTCTACCAATGGCCGAACCTCAGGATCCTTAAAGGAAATCAAAAATCAAAATCTAAGAAAAACAACCTTAAATTAAGCAAATTAAATTTCAACAACCTCGATAAATGCAAAATGATTAAGAGATGGTAAAAACTCGTTTTACCTTAACATCGGTGGGTTGGAAGTAGATAAAGAGGTAGTAACCGATGGTGAGACCGGTGGGAACTCCAACACCAAATCCACAAAACCCAGATATTGTTCTGAAAAAACCCATTTATTTCCAAGCAAACGAACAGACCCCAGTATCTTCTCGATTTCTCTGATCAGACACTAATTACTACCTATGATAATGACTATCAATCAAATAACTGATTTGTCCTTGATTGGTTTCTACTAGACCCTCGGGGAGAAGATTTGAAGGTGAAGAATACTGTGTGGAGGTATCGGAGAGAGCAAGCATGGTTACAGAATCAAGATGGGGGGGATTATATCTTTTTAGTCTTTGTAGATTAAAAGGTATTCGATTTGAACGCTTCAGTCTGGATTTTCAAACTGTTGATCCTATACTTTTCCAAACGTTCCCGTGCGATTATTTCCTGATGAACAGCTAGTGGAAATTAATGAAGTGGTCTAAGCAAAAAAGATTTTCGTGACTGGCAATGTTTTAAAATATAAAATTATGAACCAATAAATAGTTTTCCTTCAATTCCATCAGGATTTCAAAGAATAAAAATAATAATTATGGTTGTAATATAAAGTTGAAACTCATTTTACACGGAATAAAAATACGAAATGTTTGAACGGTCCATGGGATGTGAAACTTGGAAGGTTTCTTGTGTTTGGATGACGCCAGGCAGGAAAAATCAACAGCCACGTGACAAGTGCGCGGCGAAGTAGAAACGGCCACATCTGATCACTGCTGCTAAATGTATGTTTGCTATTAAAAACGTTTTTAAAAATATTTAATTTTTTATGTTTTAAAATCAGTTTTAATGTCGTTTTAAAAACAAAAATATTATTTTATTATATTATATTTATAAATAAAATATACTTTGAAAGATTATTTTAATTACACTTCGAAATAGGATTCCGACATCAATTGCAAAGTACAAGAATTATGTATTCCATTTAAATAAATTACGGACAATTGGCGCGTGTGTTTTCCTCTCGAATGGGGGTGGTTTTGTCCACTTGTCCTGGCTTCTATGTCAAGTGCTAGCAAAAAGTCAACATTTCTGTCATCGAGCAAAAGAGAGAGATCACAGTTTAGTCAGAGACTTTGTCCTCGTTTTCTATATTCGATAATGTTGTCGTCATCCTTTCCCTTTTTTGAGTTACAAATCCATCCTATGGCGTCTCTCTCCCTTACAAATTGAAGCATCTTTATTGTTTACTTTTCTTTAAAAGTAGTCATTGTTTTTTAAAAATATATTAAAATATTTATTTTTAAAAAAATATTTTTAATATCACCCCATCAAAACAATATAAAAATAATTAATTAAAAACATTTTCTTTCAAAGATATTTTTTTAAAACATGAAAATAAACATACTCAAGATCACACTTGTTTTATTTTTAAAAAGTTATAATGAATCTGAGTACATGGTAATCAGTATTGTCTAACCATATCATCGTATTATTGACTAGGCAAGTTTTTGAAGGGATTACTTGTGAATTAGGATTTAATGATCATCAAATGTCTTTGATTAGTCCATATTAAGCGTAGGGGCTGTTTTGATCAAGGTTGTCAATACCGTTTCGGTTGACGTTTTATTTTTTTTATTGGTACGAAACGTTTTGACGCGTCGTTTCGAGGTTGTACTGTTTATATATAATTAATTAATTAATTAATTATATATATGAAAAAACTTAAAGGAAAAAAAAATATAATTTTTATTTTTTATAAATCAAAGTTGACACCAATTTTATTTTTTATAGTATGGTTTGTCACTTTGTTAAGCACTTTGTCATCCAAAACAATCCCACATCGGATAAATAAGAAACGAGACAAAGTGATGTGTATATGAATATAAAACAGGAAATAACATTATAAATTACTTATCTGGACAAGGTCAGTGAAATCAAAGTGTATCATAGAAGATTTGAAGACCTGTAGTTGACAGAAGCAAGAACTCAAAGAACATGCACTTTAAATCATATTCAAATTTAAATAATTCTAACTAGCTACAATTTAACACAAAGTTGCAATCCTCGTAAGATCACAGATGAATACTCATTGATAAATTCAAAAAATAAATCCTCTCATTTTCAGAGGTGCCCACTGTAAAGCACTATATGGTGGTATAAACCAACTTCAATGGACAAGATAAAAATGAAAATCTCTCTACAAGACTAAAAACAGAGAGAACACACTAAAGAGGCATAAAGAAAAATCTATCACGAGTGCTTCCAAATTTGTTTCACTGTTTTGCTACCCATTAGTGTCATAGAGCACCGGAGATGTTTGACACCGTGTTTTAAAAATATTTATGAAAAAAATGAATTTTTTCTCTTGGAATTATTTTTTGGGTTTTTTTAAATCATTTTTATGTTCTGTTATAAAAAATAATTTTTAAAAAATAAAAAATATTATTTTAATATATTTAAAAAAAAGACTTTTAAAAACATATTTAAAATAATTAACCACTCTACCACCTTTTGGACCCAAATCAAACTAGCCTCGAGATCACACTCTACCACGACGGCGAGACCAACTTATTTGCCTGACGGGTAAATACTGGGCCAGGGCATACCCTGCATTGAATCATGAAACGGGTTCATAAAAGTAGGCTCATCCTTAAGCAGCTCAAGAGCCTGGTCATTGTATGCAACATTGCTTCCAGGAATGAGCCAGCGGCTCCGTACAGCACCGGCCTGCTACCCCCAAAAGGTTTCACAGTAGCCTGATGCCATATCAAATAAACCACTATAGCTACTGTCTATATTTATTTACATGTTTAGAAAATGTTTTTATATAAAATTACCTTTTGAAATGATTTATTAATGTATTTTTAAATTATTGTGATATATTGATAAATAAAACAATAAACTTAAAAATAAAAAAATATGTATTTGAACACATGATATAAATTACTTTTTACTCCTGAATATATTAAAATAATATATATTTATATTATGACATCAAAACAATAAAACAATAAAAATATATAATTTAAAGAAAAAAATATCCAAACACACCCCAAGTAAAAGAAGGGTCATTGTCAGGGGTGTTTAGAGTTATATTTTAAAGTATGTTCTGTTAGCTTCTAATATTTCAAAACAATTTAAAAATAAAAATTAATTCAATAAAAAAATAAAATTATAAAAAACACGATTAAATTTCACTCCCGGTATCCCTCGCCAACCAAAACTGTTAGCGTGTGTTCCCAGCGAAAAAAACATCCATAACAAGTAAAACCAAGAAAAATAATAATTGTGCCTGCCTGGAACAAGTACTTGAATTTTTGGTTAAAAAATTTGAATACCTCCGCCGACAATATCACTTCCAAGTTATTGGAATTTTGAGCTTGAATTTGTGTGCTATTTACATATATTAAAACATCCACCAAAACGATGGCTAAACAAACTGAAAACATAAAATATCTCACAATTGCATCATAGCTAACAAACATATAATGTATTAAATTTCCAATTTTCAATACACACACATATATAGTTTGTTTATTAATATTATTTTAATTAGCTTTATTTGGTACATGTAATATATTTTACTAGATAATTGCCCGCGCGTTGCCGCGGGTATTTTTTTGTATATAATTTAACATAATTAAATCTACAACGATAAATTTATATGATATAAGTAAATAAAAATTATTGTTTAAAAGATAAAATATTTAAAATTTTGAGTTGAGTTTGTCATGTAAACATAGATTACATTTTTTAGAATATAGGTATTGCGTCATAAACTATCACAAAAGAGCGCGCACTAACATTACAAAAAAGAGCAAAATATTTGAATAAGAAAAAAAATAAATTACTGAAATTATTATTGTACAGATAATAAAATGATAAAAATCAATTAATAGAAAGAGCAAATAAAAACAAAAACGGAAAAGGAAGCAATATTAATTAATGAAAGACTAAAAATATCCCATAAACTTTCACAAAAGATAAAAAAAAATTATCATTGCTATTACAGGAAAAAAAATCAAATTATCGGGAGGAAAAAAAAAACAAAAGAGTACGAATGAAAAATAATTAAATCATGATTATTATGATTATTATTGTTATTATTATTATTATTATTGTTGTTGTTGTTGTTGTTGTGTTAAATACACTTATATATACATGGACAAAAGTAGAGATTAAAAAAATAAAAGTGTAAGGGCTGAAATGAAAATCAAATATAAAGGGATTAAATTAAAAAATTAAAAGTCAAAGGGCTGAAATGCAAGTTACATTTATTGTCAATTGAAATCAGAGGACAAAATTGAAAAAATCGGAACTTTTGTACCGAATTGATTGAGTGATATACAACCAACCCGGAAATTGAAAGTATAAGGACCGAAGTGAAACTTTTACATTCAATCAATTAAAATCGGAGGACCCAATCGAAGAAAATCAAAATTTATATCAAAGAAATGAGAACCACAAACGAAATTAAAAGTCCAGGGACCGAAGTGAAAAGTAACGCAACATGGGGGACTCTCCTGCACATTGACGTGCAGGAGAGAGAGAAACGTGGCCGGCGGCTTTAACCGGCCTCCGCCGCATCCACGAACATGTGGTGGTGACACGCACCACCGCGGGAGGACGAACACACGGCGGCGCATCGTTCTGTCCTCCGGGATACAATTTCCGGCCACCGGATGAGGCCGCACGCGCCGCCCAAACAGGGTCTGAGACGGAAAACCGTCTGGCGCGTGCGCCTCACGCCCTGACAGACGCCGATTAATAAATTCAAAAAATAGGGCCAATTACCGTTCTAACCCTGCACCCAATTCAGTGTTTTTGTCTTATTAGGGGCTAAAACCGTATTTAGCCATCTCCGAAAATAATAAAAAAAGAAAAAGTTGCGGCGGACCGGACCGGACCGCGCCGGTTCGGCCGCGTGCAATTACGCGTGTGTCCCTCGCCTGGATGCCTTATTTTGTCCTATTACCGGGGACGAAACCGTCAATGCACTGTTCCCATCCGAATATTTAAAAAAAAAGGGAAAAAACCCAAAACGGCCCCGCCTCACAGCCCCTCCTTGCCGCGCGCCCGAGGGCCAAAATCGCCCGTGCACTGCTCGAGTCCACAGTGCATTGTGAGGGGCTCTACAGTGGAAATCCCACGCCGTTTGTTTGTTTTGTAATTTAATGAAAATTGATTATAAAAAACAATGTAGCCATGTATCCTGAGATTGATAAGAAAGATTAAAAAATGTATTTGATGAAAATAAAAAGAGATTGTTTTTCATTGATTTTATGAAATTTTATCTTGAATTATTAACTTAATCTATTGATATTATGAAAACATTGCTCAAGTAGAGTAATAATTGTTTTTATTTAAAAATATATTTAAATAATAATTTTTAAAAATATTATTTTTGATATTAATATATAAAAGAATATTTTAAAATTAAACTTAAAATAAAAAATATTTTAAAAAATAAATTAAAATTCAAAATAAAAACCACATTATATAAAAATAAACGATGGAAAAAAAAAATCCTTAACGGACGATAGGACAAATATAATCTCTTCACAGCATTTTTTTTTTTTAATTTTCCAACAAACACATATAAAAAACTGGTCCACCTCACTCCTCCTCTCTTCTTTATTCCTTCTGTTTTTAGGGTTTCTCTCCATTCCAATTCTCCCTTTCCTCTATCTCTCTATTAAAATTTCCCAAATTCCCTAAATTTCCAGGGTTTTCAATCTGATGCATCTAGTTCTTATCATTACTACGCGATCCGGTGGCGCATGATTGCGCGATGACGGATGTAACTCTGGAGGTTTAGTTCTTGTATGGAAACTCGTAGCCGGAAACGGGCGGAGGCCTCCTCATCTGCCGCCACCAACACCGCCGGTACCACTACTCGCTCAAACAAACGATCCCGCACCAACGCTGCCACCGCAACAACGACAACAACCGCTACCCGCTCTCGCTCCACACGTGCTCACCCTCTCCCCATGGACTCCAAACCTGTTGAATCGTCTTCTTCTTCTCGTTCACGTAGGAATAGGAACAATAATAGCAATAGTGAATCGGAGAAAGGCAAAGAGAAAGAACATGAAGTTAGGGTTTCGCGTGAAAATAGGGAAATCAGTAATAATTTGGATTCTGGAAATGACAACAATAACCCTAATGTCGATGATGATGATGATGATGATGATGACAGCGAAGGCGGTGGAATTGGTGCTTTCCATCAGAATTTGACTTCAGCTAGTAGTGCTTTACAGGGTTTATTGAGAAAGTTGGGTGCCGGTCTTGATGATTTGTTGCCTTCCCCAGTGATGGGCTCAGGTTCAAGCTCGCATCAATCAGGGAGATTGAAGAAGATCTTGTCTGGGTTAAGGGCGGATGGAGAAGAAGGGAAACAAGTGGAAGCTTTAACGCAGCTTTGTGAAATGCTTTCTATCGGGACCGAAGAGAGTCTGAGTACTTTTTCTGTGGATTCCTTTGTTCCGGTTCTTGTTGGGTTGTTGAATAATGAGAGTAATCCTGATATTATGTTGCTTGCTGCAAGGGCGATTACGCATTTATGTGATGTCCTGCCCTCGTCTTGTGCTGCTGTTGTTCATTATGGGGCTGTTTCGTGTTTTGTTGCAAGGCTGATTACTATTGAGTACATGGACCTTGCTGAACAGGTTAGTTTTTCGATGCCCCAGTTTGATTTTTCTTACACCTGTTAGTAAATGGATTGTCCATGTATGCATTAAGTGGGCTATTTATCTGGAATTCATGATATTTTTTTTCCTCGTATATAGCTCACAGCATTGATGGCTTATGAGTGTATTAAATGGATTAAATCATTTGGGATTTTATGTTTGATTAGCTACATCGGTATCTTACTTTTAGCGAGTATTAAAGTTGCATTCTTTCTGCATGCATTGTGATACTATTCAGATGGACTGCAATCAACTGGTTTTTGCTGTTTTATGAGTGAAATTTACTGCTACTTCTGCTTTCATATTACAGTCCCTGCAAGCTCTAAAGAAGATATCTCAAGAGCACCCAACTGCATGTCTGCGTGCCGGTGCTCTTATGGCAGTGCTTTCTTATCTTGATTTTTTTTCGACCGGAGTCCAGGTATTCAATTTGTTATTTTCTTTCATAGCTAACCAGGCATGCTGAGATGCTATGACATTGTGGACTAGTTCACATTCGTATTGAGGCTCTTTTGATCATTGTTATGTTTTCAGCGAGTGGCATTATCTACTGCTGCAAATATGTGCAAGAAACTTCCTTCAGATGCAGCTGACTTTGTGATGGAAGCAGTTCCTCTGCTGACCAATCTTCTCCAGTACCATGATGCCAAGGTAGTCTTGCTGCTTAATATCCAAGATATAGCTAATTCACCACCTTCCACTTTCTTTTGCATCTAATGCAATTTCCAATGTTTTTAGGTTTTGGAGCACGCTTCAGTTTGTTTGACAAGGATTGCTGAAGCCTTTGCCTCATCTCCTGACAAATTAGATGAACTGTGTAATCATGGACTTGTCGCGCAAGCTGCCTCCCTCATTTCCACTAGCAGTTCTGGAGGTGGACAGCCTTCTGTCAGCACTCCAACATATACGGTAAAAGAATTTCTTATGCTGCCCATTTAGTTTGTGCCATGTATTTGGAGGCTGTTTTCTGATGTGAGGCATTCAGGGTTTAATTCGACTGCTATCCACTTGTGCAAGTGGGTCTCCTTTAGGAGCCAAAACATTACTTCTTCTTGGTGTCAGTGGCATTCTTAAAGAGATACTATCGGGTTCTGGGGTTTCTGCTAACTCCTCTGTTCCTCCTGCTCTAAGTCGACCATCAGATCAGGTACCTACTTATTCTGTTCCGTGGTCCTTTTTTTTCATGTTGAAGTTCTCTTGGGATTTGAAAATATATGTTTAACCATGCTAATGGCCTATTTAACAGTCTCATAACCAAGTTGCAGCTTCATTTGACAAGTTGCAAAATTTTCTTTAACTCTGCTGTCTAGATTTTTGAGATTGTCAATCTGGCAAATGAGCTTCTTCCTCCGCTTCCACAAGGAACTATCTCTCTCCCAACCAGCTCCAGTATGTTGGTCAAAGGATCTGCTGTAAAGAAGTCTCCTTCCAGTAGTTCTGGGAAACAAGATGACATCATTGGAAATGTCCCTGAGGTGTCAGCTCGTGAGAAGTTATTAAATGATCAACCTGAACTTCTGCAGCAATTTGGAATGGACCTTCTTCCTGTTCTGATACAGGTCAGTTTTTAAGTGGACTTTGCAGTGTCTAAATTGCTAGATTCTGTTTTTTGTTCACTGAAGTTGATAATAATGGCATCATCTGCCTTGATAAGCAGATTTATGGTTCCAGTGTCAACAGTCCTGTTCGCCACAAATGTCTCTCAGTTATTGGGAAGTTGATGCACTTCAGCAATGCAGAAATGATCCAGTCTCTACTTGGCATGACAAACATATCAAGGTAAAGCAATTTTAATTCATGCTTGTTCGTTTGATGTACACTTATCATGTTCAGTCACATGAGTATTTATCCGTGTTAGTTATTCCTCTAGTTTCCTAGCTGGGGTGTTAGCATGGAAAGATCCACATGTCTTGATTCCTGCTCTACAAGTAGCTGAGATTCTTATGGAAAAACTTCCTGCAATTTTCTCCAAGATGTTCGTTAGAGAAGGTGTGGTATATGCTGTAGATCAACTTATCTTAGCTGGAAATCCAAATACTGCTCCTACCCAGGCTTCTTCTGCTGAAAAGGATAACGAGTCTGTTCCTGGAACATCGTCGCGTTCCAGGCGTTACAAACGTCGCAGTGGGAGCTCAAATCCTGAAGCAAATTCTGAAGAATCCAAAAACCCTATTTTTGCAAATGCTGGCTCACCTCCAAGTTCTATAGAAATCCCAATGGTCAATTCAAATTTGCGATTGGCTGTCAGTGCATGTGCTAAAGCTTTCAGAGATAAGCACTTCCCATCAGATCCTGGTGCTGCTGAAGATGGGGTTACTGATGACCTCTTACACTTGAAGAATCTCTGCACAAAGTTGAATGCTGGTGTTGATGACCAAAAGACCAAAGCAAAGGGAAAATCAAAGGCTTCCGGATCCCATCCTATTGACAGTTCCACAAACAAGGAAGATTACTTGATTGGGGTGATATCCGAGATGTTATCAGAGCTTGGAAAAGGGGATGGTGTATCCACTTTTGAGTTTATTGGCAGTGGTGCTGTGGCAACCTTGCTGAATTATTTTTCTTGTGGCTATTGTACCAAGGAGAGAATTTCAGAAGCTAACCTGCCGAAGCTTCGGCAACAAGCACTTAGAAGATTCAAGTCATTTGTAATTCTAGCCCTTCCTTCCAGTATTGATGAAGGGGGTGCAGCACCCATGGCTGTCTTAGTTCAGAAGCTTCAAAATGCTTTGTCATCCTTGGAGCGTTTTCCTGTTGTTCTGAGCCATTCTTCTAGGTCATCTAGCGGAGGTGCACGCCTGTCTTCTGGACTAAGTGCGCTATCTCAACCTTTTAAGTTGCGTCTCTGTCGAGCCCAAGGGGAAAAGGCTCTCCGTGATTACTCTTCCAATGTCGTACTTATTGATCCATTAGCAAGTTTAGCTGCCGTAGAAGAATTTCTTTGGCCGCGAGTGCAGCGAAGTGAAACTGGTCACAAGGCTTCGGCATCAGCAGGAAACTCTGAATCAGGGGCTACACAGCCTGGAGCTGGTGCATCATCCCCGTCTGCCTCTATTCCTGCTTCTGCTACCCGTCGTCAATCTTCAAGATCCAGATCAACTGTTAATATAGGAGATTCAGCTAGAAAGGAACCAATACCAGAGAAAAGCACAAGCACATCAAAGGGAAAGGGCAAAGCGGTATTGAAACCAGCCCAGGAGGAGACAAAAGGACCTCAAACTAGAAACGCTGCTCGTAGAAGAGCAGCCATTGATAAAGATGCACAAATGCAACCTGTGAATGGGGATTCTAGTTCCGAGGTATGGTGTAGTTCAAGGATACTATAATTAAATTGTTCGGAGGTCTTAACTCACAATATCAAAAATGTTAGCATTTTAAAATTATTTTTTATGTGGTCTTAACTCAGGATACTATGATGTCAGCAAACTTCTTCCCACTGCTATATAATAGCTACTCATCTTATTTTATCTGAATAAACTAGTTCAATGAACCTCCCAAATGACTAAAACTAGTTTAAAATCAGCTCAACTTTTTCCTCACATTAAGTTCTGGTAATGAAAGTACAGGACTTCAGGAGTCCTTAGAGGGTCAATACTCGGTATGGAACTCTGTGCATTTGTATGTGGATTGCCGTACGCATCAATCAAAGTCTTGTGAGAAGTCTATGCTTGCCTTTTCTGAAGAAACCTGGACTTATTTGAGTGCAGCCTCATTTCTTAACCTGCTAATCTACTGAAACTAGTCCATGCAAGACACTTTATATATTTAGTATCTTGAAAATGTTGATTTTCATTCAACTCTTTGAATGTTTTTTTGTAGGATGAGGAATTGGATATATCCCCTGTTGAGATCGATGACGCATTGGTGATTGAAGATGATGACATCTCCGATGATGACGATGACGACCATGAAGATGTATGTCCTATGATTGCTTTCTCTCCTTTGTTAATTATGAAATTTATATATTATAAATTCGTTCTGTATGCTTAGCGTTTGTCTTATTTTTGCTCCTTTTGGTTTTCGTTTTCATAAACTTGGAAAAGCAACGGAAAAATGTAGTTTTGATTTTTCAAAACCTTGATTTATAAAGGCTACAGAACTACAGCAAATCAGTTTGTTTTTGCCTCAAACACTGCTTTTTGCAAACTCAACCTGTCGCTTGCAGTCTAACGACCTTAGCTTATTTCTTTGGTTCTTGACGGAGTTAATTTGCAAAAAGGCCCACTGTAAAGTTTCACCACTTTCAAGATTTCATTTATACCTCTCTCTCCCAGGTGTTAAGAGATGATTCTCTTCCTGTGTGCATGCCTGAAAAGGTACATGATGTGAAATTGGGTGCTGCATCAGAAGATAGCAATGTTGCACCACCAGCAAGTGACAGCCAAAGTAACCCTGCTTCTGGTTCAAGTAGCAGGGCTGTTGCTGTTCGGGGCTCGGATTCCACTGATTTTAGGAGCGGTGCCTCTTATGGATCTAGGGGAGCTATGTCATTTGCTGCCGCTGCCATGGCTGGGCTTGGATCTGCTAATGGTAGAGGCATCAGGGGAGGAAGAGATCGACAAGGACGTCCCTTGTTTGGTAGCTCTAGTGACCCTCCAAAGTTGATCTTTACTGCCGGTGGGAAGCAACTGAATAGGCATTTGACAATCTATCAGGCCATCCAGCGACAACTTGTTCTGGAAGAGGATGATGAAGACAGGTATGGTGGCAGGGATTTCATCTCTAGTGATGGGAGTAGACTTTGGAGTGATATATATACCATTACATATCAAAGGGCAGATGACCAAGCTGACAGGGCTTCTGTTGGAGGCCCAAGTTCTAGTGCAACAAAGTCCATCAAAGGTGGCTCGTCCAATTCAAACTCAGATGCCCAAATGCACCGCGTGTCCCTTTTAGATAGCATCTTGCAAGCGGAACTTCCTTGTGACTTGGAAAAATCTAATCCTACATATAATATATTGGCCCTATTACGTATACTTGAGGGTTTGAACCAGCTTGCACCGCGTTTGAGGGTTCAGCTAATTTCTGACAACTTTTCTGAGGGGAAAATATCAAGCATGGATGAGTTGATTGCTACTAGTGTCAGGGTTCCTGCTGAAGAATTCATAAATAGCAAGCTCACACCTAAATTAGCTCGACAAATTCAAGATGCCCTTGCTCTGTGCAGTGGGAGCCTTCCGTCATGGTGTTATCAGTTAACAAAAGCGTGTCCATTTCTGTTCCCTTTTGAGACTCGGCGACAGTACTTCTATTCAACTGCTTTTGGATTATCTCGTGCTTTGTATCGTCTTCAGCAGCAGCAGGGGGCTGATGGTCATGGATCAACAAATGAAAGAGAGGTGAGGGTGGCAAGATTACAGCGCCAGAAAGTTCGTGTTTCCCGAAACCGTATTTTGGATTCTGCTGCAAAAGTAATGGAGATGTATTCTAGTCAGAAGGCTGTGCTTGAAGTAGAATATTTTGGTGAGGTTGGCACAGGGTTGGGTCCTACCTTAGAGTTCTACACACTTTTGAGTCATGATCTTCAGAAAATCACTCTTGGAATGTGGAGGTCAAATTCCGCTGCAGACAAACCTTCAATGGAAATTGATGGAGATGACGACAAAAATGAAAAATCCAATAATGAATCTGGTACTGCAGTTTCTGCAGATCTTGTCCAAGCTCCACTTGGTTTGTTCCCTCGTCCTTGGCCACCAACTGCTAGTGCTTCTGAGGGGAGCCAGATATATAAAACCATTGAGTATTTCCGGTTGGTTGGACGTGTGATGGCCAAAGCTCTTCAAGATGGACGGCTTTTGGACCTGCCACTTTCAATGGCATTTTATAAGCTTTTGCTTGGTCAAGTAGGCTATTGAACCAGTTCATTTTACTGCACGTTGTCTAAATTTTATCCTCTCACTGCTGATGTCTGTTGGTTGAAATATTTATCCTCTTATCAATTGCAGGAACTTGATTTGTATGATATTCTTTTGTTTGATGCTGAATTGGGGAAGACCTTACAAGAATTGCATGCCCTTGTTTGTCGGAAACATTATTTAGAATCAACAGGGAGTGATAATCATGAAGCCATTGCTGATTTACATTTTCATGGGACCACGATAGAAGATCTCTGCTTGGATTTTACTCTTCCAGGTTATCCAGACTACATTTTGAAGCCAGGAGATGAAACTGTAGAGAACCTATCCTAACCTCAATATCCTTTTGAATTTGAATGTAATATTTCTAGCATAAACTGCCCTCCATTTTGATGATTTATTTTTCTTCGAATTTTGTTATAATCTTCAGGTTGATATCAATAACTTGGAGGAATTCATATCCTTGGTAGTTGATGCAACAGTCAAGACTGGGATTATTCGACAAATGGAAGCATTTAGAGCTGGGTTCAATCAGGTTCAGTTTCATCTGTCTTTTATGAATTCAGTAATTATCAAAATAAAATTTTGTGCCTTAGATTTTAAATTAACTTGTGTAAATTTGAAGTTCGATGGTGTTTCATGCATTATTTATTTGATTAACACCTGGTATCTATACTTCATTTATCTGCTGTTTATGTAGCAATGTTACCTAAATCTATTACAATTGCCTTGATTTTTTGCTATCACACTTTTTTTCTTGTGTTTCGAGTTCTAATAATCCCTGTTCTGCTTAACAATTAGGTATTTGACATCGCCTCATTGCAAATATTCACTCCACAAGAATTGGATTATTTGCTTTGTGGTCGCAGAGAGTTGTGGGAGGTAACTCTCTCTTTCAGCCATTTACGCATTATGAGACTGGAACTTGTTTTCTGTATTATTTATTGGATGGTTTGACTGATGCAGCCCGATACACTTGTTGATCATATAAAATTTGATCATGGATACACTGCTAAGAGTCCAGCCATTGTCAATGTATGTCTTTTACTTCATTTTTTGAGGATCATGTTTTGGAGAATATGCTTCTGTGTTTTTCATCTCATCGGATGGTTTTGCTGCTGGGATTGCAATGTTTATAGCTGCTTGAGATTATGGGAGAGCTCACACCGGAGCAGCAGCGTGCATTCTGCCAGTTTGTTACTGGGGCACCCAGGCTGCCACCTGGAGGTCTGGCTGTCTTAAACCCAAAATTAACCATTGTGAGAAAGGTATGCCTTGAAGCTGTGTATCTGTTTCAATCTAATGTTCTGTTTGGGGCATGCTATGCTGAATGTGCATAACATTTTAATAGTGCTTGCATGTCACTAGTCATATATGCGCTTCTATAGGCTGTCATGGCAAGTTTGTTAAAATGTGTTTTCAACTAGGATTTCCATAAAATACAATAACAAGATGGATAGTAAAATCATGTGTGTCAAAATAAATTAAGTTTATAGTGGTCAATTAAGTGCACAGATGTGAAATCTTATACTACGATGTACTTTGCAATAGTGACCGTGGTGGCCTGAGAAAGAAAAAAATGCATTAAATCATGCAGATGGTACTGTAATTGATTTGAGGTGCTTCTTGTTTGCACAAGAAAAAAAAAAAGGGTACTGTTATTGATTGGAGGTGCTTGTTTGTGTTCCCCCCTTTTCCCATGAAGTGGAATTATGCATGCTCCTTGAACGCAGAAAATAGTAACATGGCCCTTTACAATTGGTAGTTGATACCATAAATTGCAAAAATAGAATGCTTGATCACTGAAAAGAAAAAATTTGCAAACTTCAAATTTGGGTAAGATATATCAGATGATCATGCCTGGCTGTGGTCCTTTTGGTGCTTTGAATTGTCTGGTGTTACATTGAGTCATAACAAATTCCCATTTCATGTGTATTTATAAACTTTGAGCTGTGGCATAAATGAAATCCTAATGTTTTCCTCACTACCTGCATAAGTATGTGGAATAGCTGATGGGCAGTTTGGATTTGGTGTTTTTTTGGGGTGGTGATGATGCACACGTATTTTTTCCTGAGGCAGCAACTCATGGTAGTGTGTCATGTATTTTTATGGCATCTTCCTCTAAATTTTATGGTGATGTTTGTTGGCTTTAATTTGAGCAAGATTTTCATCTCTATGTTGTCGCTGTCAAAGCCATCTTAAATTTTCTGTAGCTGCCTATAACAATAGCATTTCTGGATGCAGCATTCTTCATCTGCAGGGAATGCAATGCCGAATGGAACTGGTCCTTCAGCTGAATCAGCTGATGATGACTTGCCTAGTGTCATGACTTGTGCAAATTACCTAAAGCTTCCTCCTTACTCTACCAAGGTACTGTATTTGGTTATCAAAATGGAACTTAATTTTTTTTTCCTTATCATGCTAACTATGCTGTGTTTCTCAGTGGTATCTTGATTAATGCTGGCTTAGTTGTCTGGGAATTTTTACATCATCTGGTGCTTACTATAGCTGTGCTTTAAACAGGAAGTCATGTACAAGAAATTGCTGTATGCAATCAGTGAAGGGCAGGGATCTTTTGATTTGTCATGAATTTTTTTGACTAGGTGATTGAATCTCTGTATATTACATCACAAGAATCCCAGACTTTTTCCCGGGATGCATTTGAGATTCCAAGGCTTCTTTTTGGTGCTTCTTTAAGCTATGTCATCAAGGTGAGCTCATATTATTTTGTGGAGGCTCTTGGCAAATTTTGTTACTGAAGCTGGATAGAATATTTGCCGGGATAGCTCGCCCATTTGTTCTCTAAACTGTGTACATGCAGCTCATCGAAGACGTCTTCTGATTTTTACAAATTGAAATTATTTAATTGGTACTTCATTGGCAGGATGTCATTGGTTCCTTAAATTTTGCGGGTTAAATTTTTCAGGTTGGGTGCTGCTGCATTTTCATGCTGTAAAGAAGGAACATATGGAGGCGTGTTCAGCTGCTAATTCTTGTAAATAAGTAGGAAATTTTCAATTTTTTTCCACCAAACTTTGCTGTCCGATAGAATGAATATAAATGTATTTCAAGTAATGTTGGAAATGGCAAAATAAACACTGAAATATTGCTACCCCCCTCCCTTATTTTTCGTAATTTTGCTGTTTTATTTTATTACTTGCATTTTAGGTTTTGAAATGTATTTTGTAGGTTATATTATCAAATTTGTAAACTTTTTTTTTTGTCATGCAAGAAACGAGAGGTAAAATCAAACGAAGCAAATAACAAAGTACAATTTAGGCTGCTGTGGTCTCTCATGATTGTCTCATCTTTCTTTGTAGTCTAAGCGCCCCTTCCATTCTGACCGTATTGTTCACACTGTCTATTCTCTGTCCGTTTATGTCTAGGGTTCAGTTTCCATCCCCAGCTGAGTTTAACAATATAGGAAGAGCGAGGATACGAAATTCTGAACCCCGATATCATTCTAGTCCATCGTGGTTGGTTGAATTTGAATATAAAATCCTCAGAAAGTAGCTCCCGACATCTTATTGGTGAGTAACTTTTATCTAATTTTTGCTATTTCATGCTTCAATTTCGAGAATGGCACTCCAGCCCGCTGTGTTGGCCATTTTTTTCAAAATAAATAAATACATTGAATCGTTTTTATTTCTAAAAGTTATGGTTTTAAAGCTTTAAATTTAAATAATTAGATTTGAGGATCTAAGTGACAATAGAGAAAGTTATCGTCAGAAAACTCAAGTTTCCTGTTAATTTCTTTTCCTGACAGGTAACAGTATTTTCAGTCCAATTTTCATATGGAGAGATTAAATTTCTTTGTAAACTAGATTTTAACGAACCATTCATTTGACTAATATACTCACAAGAAGAAATCAACGGTCCCTTTTGAATCTGCTTTCAAATGAATTTTTTTACATTCAGGGGGAGCTTTTGAAGGACATTTAATGACCTTTGAGGGACAACTTACAATCGCTGGTTGTCTTACTTTGAGTTTACTTGCTGCTTTTACACTTAAAAGTGTGAATCACCTGCAAAATGCGCCCTTGTCTCGGGTATTCGGATCTCGGACTAGATTTAAAAAATCAACCCCAAAATTGTTCTGATTTAACATGATCAATTAGATTTATTTAATAATTAAATGTGCTATGATCTACAAAAATAATATTGTTTTGATTGATTTAGATTAACTAGGATTATTAACCTATTTAACTAGCAATTTAGATTTTTAATGAAATTAAGGTATATGTTAACAAATATTTTTAAAATAACCTTACTGTATATAAGTTGTTTGACAGGCACATATATGGCTAAAACATTATACTAATTGTTACTTTTATTTACTTAAAATAAAATCTAACCACATTCTAGCTCCGACCTTCAAAATTATCAAATCCGGGCTCTCACCATAACTTTTGTTAATTATTTTAAAAAAAAAAATGACTTTGCACCTGAATTTACAAATCACTCCTGATCTTCATCCGCAACTGTGTGTGTAAAAACTGTGTATTGAAAATAAAACTTGATCTAGAAAGATAAAATAAAATAATTCTGCTTGTAAAAGCAAAATGTCAATTGAGAAATGGCTAATACATTGAAGTTTGTAGGTTCAGATTTCCAATCTGCTGTGGATATTCCAATTGCGGCAGGTTGAATTTTGGATGCCCTTGAAAAGTAAAGCTGCTCATCTTGTATTAGTCCCTGGCATTATCTAAGAGTGACAATGGTGGCCATGTTCAATGTTTGTTGTATAATGTTTATTCACACACAGTATAATTTTCTGCAGCTATTGAAAATTTAAACTCATCAACCATGATTTTCTGCAGCCTTCTCTGAGCGCCCAATCTAACTTACGAAAGGGAAAATTTCGAGAACGAAATTACTCGAGTCTACATGTGTTTGAAACCGCAATAAAATTGCCAGGCACAGGATCACAAAAAACAATGAAGCCTAGTTAGCAGAACGCTTGGGATCCTTGTTGCTGCACTTCACCTGAACTGCCAGTGTCCTGCTGGTATCTGGACAATCATCTTTCTTGCCAGAAAAAAGTCCCTTGTCAACGGGGATATCACAGCTAGTTTTTCCCAGGCAATGCTGCTCAGATTCGAGTAGAAATCTCATCAGTCTCTTGCCATTTAGGTAAGTTTAGTCCTGACAGATGAGATGGAAAAATAATAATCGAAGAATTACCTCTTCAACTACTTGTTTGGAAACCGGTGAATGACAAGTTCCAACAGCATATTCTCCACAGGTACCCAGAGGATCACCAAAGCTTGCAAACTGCACGGCGATAATCTTCTTCTGGTTTGGACACTTTAAGTGAGCTGCTGGTTTTGCATTATCCACAACAGGGGTGAATTTGTTATTCTTCCTTTCCCATGATTTCACACTTGGTGGGTGATATTCAGTCACGTAGCTACAGATAGTATCTCTATTGACAGTTAAGATCTCAATCTTTTCAGGGTTTGCTTCCTCCTCCTCAAATATAACCATCAGGTTGTCTGTTGGTTTTAAGTAAGATCTTGGGATGTGGTACCTGATTTACAAGCAGAGATTGATAATATAGTCCTTTTCTTTTTATTTGAAGAACACTTGAGAAATATTGTTTTACTTACTCTAATTGAGTAGGCTCTCCAAGCGGGGAGAGGTAAGTCATCCAGTATCGACCAATGCTCTTACCATTGATCCAAATCATGCCCTTCTTCATGCCAGTCATCCGGACAGCAACAGGGGATTTTCCTTCAGGAGCATCAAAGTGTGTCTGCAACAAGAAAATATGATGTTAAATTTGAATGCCAAGAAACCAGCTCGTTGCCAGGTGATGCCTGAGCTGTTAAATTTGAAGATTTATCGCTAGGACAAATGATATCCCAACATTACCTTGTACCATGTAACTGGAGGTCCTGCCTTCTGGACTTTTGTCCATGTTACCTTTTCCCCACCTTCCTCTGTGAACAATTTAGCCGTCTCTCCTGACAAGCCAACCTACAAGTTGGGATCATGCAATGCACATTAGCCCTAATTTGCTATCACTGTGAAGTTATTTTTTGATGAACTTGATTGAGTATTCCCTATTTATACAAGGCATATCCTGTTACAAAATAATATAAATAATATCTTGAGACCTCATTAGAATCTTATTTATCAAACAATCATTTGAAGGGATATGCTAAAGAATAATATAAATTATATCTTAATATTCTATTTAATAATTTATATTTTCAGATGAGATGGTTACTTGACAAATCATACCTGGTGTCCCCAGCCATTGGATGTCAGATCAAGTGTTCCAGTGTTCAAACCTAGGATTGATACACCGCGAGGTCCAGCATACCTATGTTCCATGTAGGCTCCGCTATCCTTCATCGATAAGGAGAAACTCGCGTCAGTTTCAAATATAAATTCATTTCCAAATTCTGAACATCCGTTAGCTACGATGGCAACTTACTGGGAGTCCAACTAGTGTTCCTAAGAGAGTAACAAAATTAACCCCAGGCTTCAAATCCACAGAATGCTGGAGGACAAAGCTCTTCTCGATTTGGCTCCCATGCGCAGAACCTGAAAACATTATCCACGATTACCTCAATATAATCTTGTTACTAAAGCATGGTCAAAATTATAGTAAATATGTTTGTGCTAATTACCTACGAATTCCCCATTTACAAAAGCAACCATCGCATGGCCAAGACTTGCAACTCTTAAAACTGGATTAATACGTTTTCGCTCGTTCATATCACGGCGATCCACATTTATGCTGGGATTAGAATTTACAGAGACATGTCAGATTTTGGTTTCAGTAGAAGCAATAGGTAACTCCTGTTAGCATTCATCTATTTGCAGATGGATAGGCGAAAAATAAGCTTATATACTCACGTTGTGGTGAACCAGGTGTAGTCAGTTTTATCTTTAGTTAAGTTATAAAGCTCTTTTGGCAAGATGGAATCTACTACAAGTTGAGCTGGAATTGTTTCTGAGTACATATTCCATTCCAGCTTGTTTGTTTTTCTTGATTTCACAAAGCTTCTTGAGTTATGCTGCGACACAACCTGCTCGACATGAAAGAAAAAGAGGGGATTACTTAGCGGCTGTGAAACCTGTTTGGGGGCCACTCCTATACTTAGTCTCGAGAAATTATCGATATAGACATGTAAGAGATTAGGAACTACCGTCATGGTATTATAAACGACAGTCTTGCAATCTGGGAGGATGCTAATGGAACGAGCGGGCAGGTAATACTCCTGACCCCTGAATTGAACAGTTTCTGCTTCTTTTGAGTTGTTGTTGGCCAAGAAAGCGGCGCAAACCTTTGTTCCTGGTTGCTCAAAGATCCTAACCTGTAAGGGAAAACAGATTAAGGAACTATATTCATTTATTCTTGGAGCTGAACCATCTTATTTCTTACGTAATTGCAAGGGGAGCTCTGGAATGGAGTTAAAATCTCTCGTAGATGCTTAGTTGCTTACCTCGACATCAGCAGACAACTTTTGAACATTGGGGCTTCCCCATAGAAGAGCCTTCTTGCATAGATTTAGAGCCCTGTGCAGGTCCTTGAGGTGACCCCATTTTGGCTCCCTCTGCAAACCTGCAAGTCATGGAATGAAAGGCCTATTAGATATTTGAAGGATCTTTTCTTCTGGATATATCATCGATTTAAAGATGTTAAACCTTACCATATTCATCAAGAGGAGCTTCATCGTAGTAACGGGTTGTTACAAATGAGGCAGCAGTTCTGTCAAAGTTTGTCCCACCATGATACTGCAAACACGGTAATTAAAATGTTTCACATAAGAAAATTTCTCTTGTTGGAAGATGTTACAGAGATATAACCGTTCTCCTTACCATGTAGTAGTTGACTAGACTACCATTCTTTGAAAACCAGCGAGCAACAGAAAATGCAGTATCTTCTGCTGATCTTTGGGACGGTGGATCTCCAAAAACTCTAAACCTGTAAGCATTAATTCATTGGAGTTCTGTTAGCATCATACCTTCATTTGCTTCTCTATCCTGTTCTTTCAATTACTTTTTTCATATCTAGGATTTACAGATTGTTTTTCATGGATTTTTAATGCTTGTGAATGACTCGGTGCTAATCTTCAAGGTCTGTACTCACTGAGCAGTCCAGTTCTCGGTCCATAGAGATGGCTTATTGGGTTTATTGGGGCCTGTGAATGTATCTCCGCACTGCCTTCCGTTGCATGTATTAATCTGCACAATAAGGCACGGGTGTTTCATTGTAATTTGCAGATCCGTCATCTTAGATTATGAAGGTTGATTCATGGAAAACCTTGTTAGCTTACCACGGGACCAGGAGCGTCCTTCTGCTTGCACATGACCCATGGGACTCCGGTGTTAAGCCCCAAAGCCATATTTCCTGCCCACTGAACATAGCTAACTCCCAGGTTCCTATATGCAAGCTGGACAGTGTTGTACTCATTCTCAATCTGCATTACAATATAAGAAGAAGAAAATTGGCTGGTGTTCAATGGTAAAAATAAAAGATACGTAGGTTGTGATTATTAGAGTGGAATCAAACCTGAGACAAGATGATGGGGCCTCCTTGTGATGCAAACAACTTCTCTTCTTTCATCATGTCGATGATTTTTGTAACGAATTTCTCCATGTGATGCTGCAGAATTTGAAACTACTTGTCAAACGACCGGGTCAATTATTTCAGAGACTTATCTTTAAGCAAATGGGGAGATGCTAGTACCTTGAAGGGTTCGTTGTCGGAACGGAATATGATGTCTGGAATCTCTCTCAACCAATATGGAAGTCCTCTAAGAGACCACATTGAAAACAATGTGTAAGAGAGATAAAGATAAACTGATGTAGCAGAATAAAATATGAAATGATCAAAAGAAAGAAGACGAGAGGAGCTGAATCATACCCATGGTTCCATTCAGCTTGGATGAACGGTCCAAGCCTGAGGGTTGCGTACATGCCATTCTCCCCAATCGTCTTGAGGAACTTCACCAAGTCATATGGTCCTTCAAAGTTAAACTACAATGGCAAACATAAATCAGAATTAGTCCAACAGATGCTAATTGCAGACAGAAAAACAGCAGGTCCACGATATTGATCACAAGACTGGTCTTTTACCTTGCCTTGCTCCGGCTCGTGAATGTTCCAAAAGACATAGGTTTGGATCACATTCAAACCTCCAGCCTTCGCCTTCAGGATCAACTCTGGCCACATCTGAAGCCAGATTCAACACAACAATCAGTCGTATCCTCTTAGAAATGAAAAAAAGAATGCAGAATAAGCTTGGTAGTGAAGAACATTATCATTACATCAGGAGTACTGCGAGGATAGTGAATGGAGCCAGAGAAGAGAAGCTCCCTTTTGCCATTGACGATCAAGGACCTTTCATCATAAGTCACACCCACTTGCTTACCCCCATGAGCAACGACTGAAGAAACCAACAAGGAGAGAAGCGTAGCGATTAAAAAAACATGTTTTTTTCCTGCCATGCTTACCTCTCTTAGATAACCAGAACTCAGAGAGATAAAATAAGGAAGCTGTGCTGTTTTTTCCTGCTTCAAGAGGCAATCCTAGGGTACATGCTCCTCTTCGGTTTCGAAGGAGGAGGTGCCCAGCAGCTGAAAATGCAGGTATTTGATGATGGCGATGGTGCAGAGAGAAACGAAAGGTTAAAAGATGGTCACAGAGGAAAATTCGGACAAGGGTATTTTTATAGGTTGCTGTTTTAAAGTACTGGTCGTGACTGGCTTGCGTTGAGAGTTTCATGTTCGTGTCTGCTATTGTTTTGATGGTTGTTTGAGTTGGTTTGTGACACCTCATGGCTCATGCAATTTCGAAGGTCAAGGTTTGACCGCTAAATTTATGATACATTACAAAAACACGTTTCACGACTTTTTATCGCATTGAGCACGCTCGAAATTGATTTTAATTAAAACAGTTTATTATTATGATAATTCTCCATGTAATTATTTTAGATTTAAATAAAAAACTACTTTTTATTTTTATTTTCACCCTTATTACTAAATATTATTAAAATCATGACTTTACTTGATTTATTTTCTTGTTTTATTAGAAACTTTGTTGTCCTTAAGTATTGAATGGATTCTAGTATTATTTAGAAACTTAGAAACTTTACTAAATATTGAATGGATTCTAGTATTATTGAATGGATTCTAGTATTGTTGTCCTAAACTTAGAAACTTTACTAAATATTTATTTTCTTGAATTTATGGGCTGACCAAGATGGCTATGAAGAGGCAGTTCGGGCAGCATGGGGGGCTGAAGCTTTTGGGAATCCTTTTAGTCGGTTAACCACAAAGTTAAGGGTTCTAAAAGGGCATCTTAGCAATTTACATAAAAGAAACTCTTCCCACATTTCTTCTCGAGTGGCTCAGGCAGAAAAGAAGTGGCAAGAAGCTCAGGTTTTTCTAGACCAGCACCCCCAAGATCATGAAGCAGGGCAACGGGAAAGGAATATGTGTCATCAGTTTTCTGCCTTACGGAAAGCAGAGGAGTCTTTCTATAAACAGAAGTCTAGAGTGAATTGGCTTCAGCTCGGGGATCGTAATACTTCTTTTTTCCACCGCTCTCTTCTCCATAGGCGCCACAGAAATGGGATTACCAGCCTTTGCCGAGAAAATGGAGAGGTGACCCGTAATCCAGAAGACATAGGTGACATGGCAGTGGAATACTTTGCTAAAATGTTGGGTCCAGGGGAGTGCTCTGAGATTGGTAGCATGGATCATCTGTATCAGAATACGATAAATCACGATGCAAGGGAAGCCATGAAGGCGCAAGTGACTCGGGAAGACATAAAATCAGCCCTCTTCTCCATCCCAGATGATAAAGCCCCTGGGACGGATGGCTACAACAGCTTCTTCTTCAAAAAAAGCTGGGGGATAGTGGGTGATGATTTCATAGCAGCAGTTCTTTATTTTTTCAGATCAAACTTCCTTCCAAGATGCATCAATACTACACGGATAATCCTTGTCCCTAAGGTGGAATCCCCTAACCAATTAGGTGACTACAGACCTATAGCTTGCTGTTCTGTGCTGTATAAATGCATCACAAAAATTCTAGCAGGGAGATTGAGAGACTGCTTATCCACTGTGATTGGAAGGGAGCAATCTGCTTTCCTCCCTGGCCGGAGTATTGGAGAAGCCATTATGCTAGTTCAGGAACTGATGCATAATTATCATCGCAAAGGGGGGGCCCAAGGTGTGCTATTAAAATGGACTTGCGAAAAGCTTTTGACACAGTCCGTTGGGATTTTATTCTAGAAGCTCTTCGACGGATAGCCATTCCGCAAGAGGCTATTAACTGGATCCAAACTTGCATAACCTCCCCTTACTTCACTGTAAGCATAAATGGCCAAGATAAAGGGTTCTTCACAGCGTTTAGGGGTCTCAGACAAGGGGACCCGCTCTCTCCTTATTTGTTTGTTTTAGCAATGGAGGGCCTGAGTGGATACATTAAGCAAGAAATCGATGGTTCGGGATTTAAGTACCATTGGCGCTGCAAGGACCCGAAGATTGTGCACCAATGTTTTGCGGATGATCTCATCTTTTTTTGTAGGGCAGATGAGGTTTCTCTCAGAGTCTTGCAAAAGGCTATGGATAATTTCACCAAGGCATCGGGCCTAGGTATAAACCATAGGAAAAGTGCAGCCTATTTCTATGGGATTGACGAAGGATCAAGGGAGAGATTGGCTTCCATGATGGGCATTCAGCGGTCAACTTCTCCTATCACCTACCTTGGAGTCCCGTTGATAACTACCAAGCTGACCAAGAGGGACTGCCTTCCTCTCCTAGATCGTATAAAAAGCAGGATCAAATTATGGATGACGTCCACTCTGTCTTATGCTGGTCGTTTGCAGCTAATTAGTTCTGTGCTTTTTGCAATCCAGGTTTATTGGGCAACAAAGTTCCTGCTCCCTCGAGCAACTATAAAGGCGATGGAAAGCATGCTGACTGCTTTCTTCTGGAGGGGTTTCTCTTTAGTTACTACGGGAGCAAAGGTGTCTTGGGGCGATCTTTGCTATCCGAAAGAAGAGGGAGGTTTGGGTCTCAAACGTATCAAAGATTGGAATAAAGCAGCCATGATCAAACACATATGGAATCTGTTTAAGAACAAGCAGTCTCTATGGGTGGAATGGGTGCATAAAAATCTTCTCAAAAATAGATCCTTTTGGTCCATTCAGATGCCTTCCACCCCTACTTGGACTTGGAGGAAGCTTCTGCAGGGAAGAAATTGGTGCAAAGATTGGATAAAGATGCAGGTGGGTGATGGTCGATCTACCCATATATGGCATGATAATTGACTTCCTACGGGTCAAAGGGCTATAGATATCTACTCTGCAAGGGTTCTCTCTTCAACAGGATTATCTTGGAATTCTAGAGTGGGAGATATAGTCGACAGGAATCAGTGGTGCTCCCCTCCGGGAGCAAGAAGCATCCAGACTCTATGGCAAACTATAAATTTCTACCCTAATTCCTTGGAACCAGACATCCCGATTTGGACCCTTTCATCCTCCGACGAGTTCAACATCCAGTCAGCATGGGATCAAATGAGGGCTCGAAAACCTCCTAACAAGCTGTCGCCTATAATTTGGCATCCTCTTCATGTGCCAAGGCAATCTATCATCCTCTGGCTAGCAACAAAGGGGCGTCTTCGAACCATGGACAGGCTTCCCAGAAATGCTGAGAATGATACCACATGCAAGTTATGCCGCAGGGAAGGTGAATCTCACGACCATCTTTTCTTTAATTGTGGGTACTCGAAGAAGGTATGGAAGTCCATTACCACCAAAGCAAAAATAGTCTAGCCTATGCTTCCGTGGCAAGACTTGCTCATATGGTTGGAGCAGAGAACTACGGCTATAGGTAACTTTCTTCAGTGGATCAGCTATTTGGCTCTTTCTTCGACAATCTACCATCTATGGAGAGAACGGAATCGGAGGACTTTCGACAATAGTGGTCAGCCAACCAAGAATCTCTGTGATGACATCCTCACTCAAATCCGAACCCAGCTGATGGAACATCCGCGCAGAGATGATATCCCAGATCTCCACCAACGAATTTGGAATCTCAGGGACTGAAGTTAAGGCTGGTTCTTTAGGCCTTTCCTCTTCTCTTTTGAAGGGCCCCCAGAGCCCATCCCTTTAGGCTCCTGGCCTCTCCTCGGCAGGCGGCTAAGTTGAGCCCCCTGGTCTTCTGGACTGTTCCAGTCTCCTCAAGCTTTACGACCTTTTCTTTCTCTTTTCCTAAGGCTTCGGCCTCTGTTTGGCCTAGCCCTTCGTGGCCCTAGGCCTTGTTTTCTTTTGTAAAGGAAAGCCTGTTTTCCTTTTCTCTAGGGCTGTCTCGATTTTGTTCAGCCTTTATGTATTTCCCATCATCTTCTATATATCTTTTGAAATCTTTCAAAAAAAAAAAAAGGATTCTAGTATTGCTACCAAAACATTTATGGATAAACATGAGCATTTGAATTGATAGAAAATAATCATGATTATTTAATATTTGAATTGATTATGATTTGTTTATGATAATCATATTTGAATTGATTATAAGAATACCGATAAAGATGAAGACAATGAAACTAATTTTTAATTTACATAATAACATTTCAAAAAAATTATTTGTTTAGATTTGTTAATTGTTGGTTAATAAAAAAACAAAAATAATTGTATTATTTTTTTAAATTTCTTAAATTATATATTATTTTTTATTTGAATCATATATTTTAAGATTATTAAATTATATATGAAAAGAATATTTTATATTGTATTTTTTATGTCATATCAAAAATATATTTTTAAAACCTTGCTTATGAGTACAAGTATAAATTTTATTAAAACAAAAGAATAATATATGATCCAAGTCATGACTTAAATGGTCTTGACTTAAAAACGGCACCGGATTCTCATTTTTGTTTTCACTTCCTTTCCCTCCCAAAAAAAACTTTCCCTCCCGCAAAAATTAGAGAAACAAAACCACCAAAAATCACTCTGGACAAGAGAAAATCCTCAATGATGTCAAGTAGCCACCAAGAAGATCTTGACCTTCTCCTCTCTCTTCATGACAGAGTTCTTGAAACCCCTCCTGGTTCCCCTTCAAATCACCATTCCCTTTCACCAGGTACTATATTTTATTTGGATTCATTTGGTGCTGTTTAAATTCATTTTTAGAAAGATAGAATCTTTCGTTTCTTTTTCGCTTGTTTTTTTTTTTAAATTCTTTGTGGGTTTTCTCTTAGTTTAGCCTAATTTACAGGATTTCTATATTTTTTTTGTGCATACACTGGTTAGTATTGATTAGTATTGCTAAAATTAAGTCTTAACTAATAAAATTCATTTTTTTCAAGGATCATTGATTTTGGGCTTGTTTGGTAGAATCTTGATGTGGGCATCTCTTTCTTTTTTCGAAATTTGCAGATTTTTGTATGTACTGGTCTGTCATTGTTTGTTGGGCTGATAGGTATTTTAAATTTTCTAATGGGGTGGTTACTTTCTGATAAAAATCAACTAGGGTGTTCTAGTCTTGACCTTGCTTACTAAATTTTGCTTCGTATATCTCTCGTCTTGCTTACGGGGTTGGTAATGGTTGTCTGACAGTGTTATATTTTTTGAGAACTTATTGTGGGTTATCTATTGATTTGACTTGGTTGTGAAGGGTATTTATCGGATGATGGATCACCTCGGAGAAAAGGGCAGGCTGATTTGTCAGTGTTTAGAGATGCTGTTCAAGATTGTCTTGATTATGAGCCAAAACCAGTGATGAAAGCTGGGAAAAAATTGAATGCTTTGAAGAACTCCACCGAGGCTAGTGTGGAGAAGTATTCAGGTTTAAGAATAAGGTAGCTTTATCCAACTACAAATGAATGCATTTAAATGCCAATTGATACTTAGTTTACCGTCTGAGATACTAATGCTGTTAAATTTGTTAACCGAATGTGCCTTTAATAAACAATCTGGGTAGTTAAAGTTGATTGTTTATTAATCTATTCGTGTTATGAGATAAATTTAATTATTTAATTATATATTTTATACCATTCCCTTGCCAGAGAGAAGAGTTGACACTAATGGACTTCTAATCCCTTCAAAGTGACCAAATGGAAGCTAAAATTGAGCTGAGAAAACCTTAGATGCTGGCTAATTATGTTTTGTGTTTAATGTATTAATTTCTGTTTCAGGAATCAAGTGGTCACTGCTGCGGAGCTCAGCGAGCGTTTCTCAGACATTCGCTTTGTTCGGTTACCAACTATCAAGTAATTTTATTGTACCTCAAATCATTATATTTGTGTTACACAGTTGTGATTCTTGAAGTCATTTAGTTCTTTACAGTGAGTCTGTTGAATGGCTTAATTGGATTTCAAATTGCACCATGGCTTATGATTTCTATCATATGGTTTTGTAGAAATTTATTGATGGGAGACACTCTCATGGGATGTTGGGCAACTGTTGGGGTGTTGACTGAGAAGGGAAGTCCAAAGACTAGTTCTGTTGGGAAGAGCTATTGCATATGGAAATTTGGTTCTTTAGATGAAAGCAGTATATCTCTTTTCTTGTTTGGCGATGCTTATCACCAGAACTGTAAAGAGCAAGCTGGAACAGTTTTTGCACTATTCAATTGCACTGTTCGCAAGGACAATGTGGTACGTCATATTCTTTCGGTCTTGCGAGGTTACTTGTCTTTTTCCTGAAAAAAATAAAATCTTTAATTTTCTTACTTTGCAGGGAACCGGTTTTTCTTTGAGCGTGTTCTCTGCAGATCAAATGTTAAAGATGGGTACTTCAACTGATTATGGAGTTTGCAAGGGAAAAAGGAAGGATGGATTGCCTTGTACACTAGTCATAAATAAGTATGTTTCAGCATCTTTAAAATCTTGTAACTTTCTATGGCAAGATGAAATTTCATACAAGTTATCTCTATTATCTCTACCTGAATATAAGGACTATACAACTTTCCTGAACAACAGTCAAGAAAATTTAATCTGCAATCTCAATCAAGTTTGACACGGTCCTTTGTCTTCTATAGCAGCACTTAGTTTCATATTTGAGAATTGTAAGGTTTCATGTTCTTGTATCAAAGTTTCTAAGTAAAAATCCATGCAATTCTGATTCTTGATAGTCTGACTCTGGTCACTTTGCTGTTTCAGACGTCAAGGGATGTATTGCGGGTATCATAACTCAGTAAGTCTGACTCTCCAGTGCTGCTATCTAATTTGATCAACATGTCTTTAAAATGGATTTACTTATACATGTTTTGCTGCTACAGAAAGCATCAGAAAGGTTTTCCACAGTGCGAACAGAGCTTAAGGGAGGGTATGTGATCAAGTAGCTTCTACTGTTTTAACATTTCCATAATTCAACGGAACTTGTCAGCAAACTTTGTTTTAAATTTGACTTCTCTTCACCCCCCCATCCCAACAAAAAAAGAAGAAGAAAGAAGAGTTCTTATAACAAGTTGTAATTTTCATTTGTCAGGAACTTGAAAACAGCCTTCAGGGATCCTCTCAAGTCACGAGGCATTTACTTGGTCGACCCTCTAGGAGACAAAACAAACTTAAAAAAACCCGCACAGCCAGTGAAATTATTGTCTGTGGAGGCACTCAAAAGAGCATTGAGGTTTGTCATAGATCGCATGCTTAATGCTCATAATCTGTGTTAAAACTGCAACCTTTTTAATTGCTGTTAATTCGTTCATTATTGTACTTGAACAACAGCAATGCAGATAAAGTGACAACAAATGCACACTCACAGGGGATAAGGTTCCTTAATGCGATCACAGGTTTAAGATCACTGGCCTTCCTGCTAATGCTGATTTTATATCATCGCCTGAATTCTCATTATTTGGTATTTGCAGGAAAACCGAGCTCAAAAAATTCCGATGAAGTGTCTGCCACACTTAACAGACAAGTAAATAGTTCAGAGAAAAGGTGAATAATTTATTTGATGCCATTAATCACACATTTCTGATCAAGACACTTGAGTTTGCCTTTCTATGCCATTGAACATTCATCCGTCATTCTTCAGGAAATCATCTGCTAAGAAATTGGATCCATCTATGGTCACAAAAAAACAACCAGATTTAAAAAGAAAGAAAACCGTGCAGGGGCAAGCTTCAGCAGACAAAGTCAAGCAGGGGGCGACAAAGATGATTGAATTGGATATATATGATTCAGACGAAGAACCATGAGCCTTGCATTTCTGCTCACCGTGGAACACCTTTTCCACTTCATCATGGGGAAAATTACATCTCACACAATGAATTACATTTTATGCCACGGCTATTTTGAAAAACATTGTGGGAGGTGCAACCTCGGTGGTCCTGCTTCCGCTTAAAGTTTTCAGGACTTCAGAGGGATCAATCTATTATCTGAAAGAGTTGAAGGTAAAAGTCACGGTTGCTGCTTTGAAGCAGTGAGATAAATGAGCAAGCTGAGTTCGGAACCTTTTGGCTCTATTATGTGATAAAATCTTGTGAGATTATTATTACAAGTTGATGTTTATCTTCTCAACTTCTGCCCTAGCAATTAGCAAACAGAGAGCTGAAAGCATCGATCATGGCAATGCGGTTTCTTTACGACAGCATTCAGGCAAGTAGATGTTATTTGTCTTTGGGAGGTTCAACGGATATCTACTGATAATTTATTTTAATATCAAAAACAGCATTCATGCACAGGGACTTGCTGCTAACCACCCCATGTGGTGTCCTAACTTTTGCCATTAAGTAGTATATTTGGTTTGCCTAATAAGGAGTTTATTGTTGGGATAATTGAAATGACGACATTTTTACACTTAAAAACAATAGCTATGGAGGATTTTAATCAGAACCTATGTTTGAGCTGCAGAACTTTAGCAGGTCAATGTCTAGCTAACATTATTAGGCAAATAATACAATACCTAGGAGTGGACAAAATTGTTAGGTCATGATGATCAATCATGACTCATGAAAGCAATGGAAACAGATTGATTGACAAGGTGGGTTGGTTCCTGCATCTGTAAGCCTGAGAATGGAGGGTTCTTGCTCTGGCAGACGAGATTTTGAGTTGTTTACACTTCATTTCCTCGTAGATTTTCATAAAATTGGCTCATCAATCACGTTCCGGCTGGTTTTTCTATGCATACAAGTCAAAGGGCTTCTTTCTTTTGTTATACTGCTGGCAGACGACTACATAAATGGGGCCTCAACAGTTGCCAGATCCCGGTACTTATTTGTTTAAAAAAGTATTTTTTTTAATATATTAAAATAATTATATTTTTAAAGTTAGTATAATCATTAAAAAAAATTAATCTAATGTTTTTTAAAATAAATACTTTTGAAATATACTAAAATAACAACTGCACAGCTAATGTAAAAACGTATTACAATTTTTAGAGCTCAATGAATCTTTAAATCCAGTTTGTTTTTGTATTTTAAAAATATTTTTTAGTTTTCCAAATTATTTTAAAGTGATAATATTCAAAAACAAATTTTAAAAATAAAAAAAATATTATTTTAATATATTTTAAAAAATAACAACTACTACTACAGCATAACAACTACTTCAAAGTGTCCAATTGCTTCAAATTGAAGGCAATCTTTCCAACCCACCCGTCTCTAGAAGAAACTTTGGTCAACTCCATCAGTTTTTCACCCTGCTCTATTTATCATTGCATTTTAAAAATATTTTTGAAAAAAAATAATTCTTCCTATTTTAAATTATTTTTTTTGGTGTTTTTAAATTATTTTCATATGATGATGTCAAAATTGAGTTTAAGAAAAAATATCATTTTGATATATTTCTGAATGAAAAAATATTTTAAAAAATAATTTCAACCACACCACTAAACAGTAAGCTAGTCATTGTATTTCTTTCTATGGTGTGATGGTCATGTAGTATTCTTGCACCACAGAACTAAATCTATTATTTTTTAGTATATTTCAAAACAAACCATGCCAAAATTAAAAATTAAAAATTAAATCATAAAGAAATAAATCATCGTCATACCACAACAAGAGTATCTCCAAATAAAAAACCTATTTAGAGAAGCCAGTAATATGATTTTTTAATTAATATAAATATAACCTTTTTTATATATGTACTCCAATAGAAAGAAAAAAAACTATATGGAAAAGTAAATTCTGTTTTAATATATAATATTGATATAAAAATTTATTATTAATAATTAACTAATACAAGTATAGTCAATATTAACTCTTCACCTTAAAAATATTATTTTGGCTATTCAATATAATTCTTTCATTGAATTTATGAAAATAAAAAATAAAAACTAAAAAAAATGAAAAACGTTTTTAGCTCTTTTTCTTGAAGATTCTCTAGTAGATTATAGTGAGAAACTCAGCGTATCAAACATGCCGAGAAAAGGAAATTTGTCGCGATACGCACAACATGATTTGTTTTCCAAGGCATGCACTATTCTAGATTACGTTATAATTCAGTTTTTTTTTTTTAATTTCTTTTTCTTTAATGCATTTCAAGCTTTATTTTGGCTCCCATGCAACTACATGATTTTTTTAAAAACTAGCATCTATTGACCTGTTAATTGGGGAAATTGAAACTTTATGGGAGACATTGTACAACGAAACAAACTATTTAATATTTTATGATTTTTGATATGTACAATAGATTTTAAATTCAAATAGAATATGCATTTCTTGAATAACTTCCTTATAAGCGTATCAAATAACTTGTGATATGTATAATAAATTTAAATAGAATATACATTTCTTGTAAAAAACCAGAAAAAACTGGAATTTACTCACTCACCTGGATTATAAAATTATAAAGAAACCTTCTTTGTGTTATTTTAACAAAATCATAATTTTCATTTACCTCTAATTAGGCACCTTTAATAAAAATTGAAATCAAAAGCATATTTGTTAAACTCAATTGATTTTTTAGTATTTTTTTTAAGAACAACACCATTGTTTGAATAAAAATAATTATAATCAAGTACTTTTCACATGAGTCGTGACACAAATCTGATAACTATATTAAAAAACTAATTTTAGAATAAAAACATTTTTTTTTTATGATTCAAATGCATGTTGCCTAATTTATTTTCCCTTTTCAATCTAGCATTACTCCCTCACGGAGGAGAGGGTGCTTTTGGATTATTATTATTATTATTATAGAGTGAAACGGATACAATAAAGCTCAACTAATATAATGAGACTAGCTATATTGCCCGTGCGGTACTGCGGGTATTCTTGTGTATATAATTTAATATAAATAAATCCACAACGATAAATTTATATGATATAACTACATAAAAGTTAAAGATTAGAAGATAAAATGTATAAATTTTTAAGTATAGTTTGTTGCGCAAGCATAGACTACATTTTTTAGAATGTAGGTATTGTGCCATAAAAGATCAAAAAAGAGCGCGAACCAATATTAAAAAAATATATATATATTTCTATTAGAAAAAAATAAAAAAGTAATAACTAAAATCATCGTCATTCTTGTGTAGATATTAAAATTATAAAAATCATTTAATACAAAGAGCAAATAAAAATAATAATAATGAAAAAAATAATGGGGAAAAGGAAGCAATATTAATTTAAAATATTATAACAATAGCAACATTGGAGTCTTAACATCTAAAATTATTATTGTTGTTACTATCAGAACAATAAAAATTATCAAATTATACTGAGGGAAAAAAATAAAAAGCATGAACAAAATAGCAAGCAAGAAAAACAATTAAAATATTATTATTATTATTATGAAAAAAATAATGGGGAAAAGGAAGCAATATTAATTTAAAATATTATAACAATAGCAACATTGAAGTCTTAACATTTAAAATTATTGTTCTTGTTACTATCAAAACACTAAAAATTATCAAATTATACTGAGGGAAAAAAATAAAAAGCATGAACAAAATAGCAAGCAAGAAAAACAATTAAAATATTATTATTATTATCATTATTATCATGAAAGAATAAATGAATGAATGAAAGATTAAAAAAATTGTAAAAAAGTACAAAAAAAATATCAAACAAAAAAACTACAATGAAAACTAAAAATTATCATTGTTATCATTCTGAACAGAATAAAAATTATCAAATTGTTCTGAGGGAAAAAAACCCCTAAAAAACATTGAAAAAAGAGTAAGCAAGAAAAACAATTAAATAATAATAATAATAATAATAATAATAATAATAATAATAATAATAATAATAATTATTATTATTATTATTATTATTATTATTATTATTATTATTATTTGTGTTAATAATGAAAAGGAAAAAATGAGAGAGAAAAAAATTCCAAAAAACTTGAACAAAAGATCAAACAAAAGAATAAAACAAAAACAAAAACTATCGTTGTTATCACTGCCAAAACAATAAAAATTATAAAATTATCCCGAGCAAGAAGAAACTAAAAAACATTAACAAAAGAGTAAGCAAGAAAAACAATTAAATTATTCTTATTCTTATTATTATTGTTATTATTATTATTATTGTGTTAATAATGAAAAAAATAAAATAAATGAAAGACTAAAAAAACCATGAAAACTAAAAATTATCATTGTTATCATTGTCAACACAATAAAAATGATCAAATTATTCAGAGGAAAAAAAACCCTAAAAAACATTAACAAAAGATTAAGCAAGAAAAACAATTAAATTATTATTATCATTATTATTATTAAAGAACAAATAAATAAATGAAGGATCATAAAAATCCTAAAAACTTTAATAGAAGAAAAAAAAACAAAAATTATCATTGTTATTACTGTCAAGGCAATAAAAATTATCAAATTATCCAGAGGGAAAAAACCAAAAAAACATTAACAAAAGAGTAAGCAAGAAAAACAATTTTATTATTATTATTATTATTATTATTATTATTATTATTATTATTATTATTATTATTATTATTATTATTATTATTATTATTATTATATTTGTGCTAATAATGAAAGAAAAAAATGAAAGATTTAAAAAACCCTAAAAACTTTAACAAAAGATCAAATTAAAAAATAAAATATAGGGATTAAAATCTATAATTAAAAGTAAAAGGGCCAAAATAAAAATCAATTTTATAATCAATTTGAATAAAAGGACAAAATTGAAAAAATCACAACTTCCGTACCGAATATATTAAGGTTTTTTAACTCAATCCGGAAATTAAAAGAATGATGACCGAAGTGAAACATTAACATTTCATTAATTTCAATCGAAGGACTCAATTAAAAATGCAGGGACCGAAGTGAAAGTCCAAACCGGGGGCCTCTTCTGTACCAAACAGAAAATTAAAAGTCCAGGGACCGAAGTGAAAAGTCAACAAACCTGGGGGCCTCAACTGTACATTTGTATGCAGGAGAGAGAGAAACGGAACGAACGGCTTTAACCGGCCACCGACGCGTACACGGCCGTCGGAGGACAGAACGCGCCGCACCGGGAGGAAGACCACGCGGAGGCGCATCGACTGAGACGCTGGTAGCCCATTTCCGGTGACTCTATCAGCCTGCACGCGCCACTTTAACAGGTCGTGAGGCAGAATACTGTCGGTCGCGTGGACCACACGCGCCGACAGTATTCCGAGAAAAATTATAAAAAATGGGTCAATTACAGTCCCACCCTTGCGTTCAAGTCAGTAATTTTGTCTTATTGGGGGCTATTTCCGTATTTAGCCGTTTAAAAAAAAAAAGAGTTGCGGCGGACCGGGCGAACCGCTATTTTGTCCGGCTTGAGGGACAAAAACGTTAATACACTGTTCATATCTGATTAAAATAAAAAAAAGGACAAAAACAGGAAAAACCGAAAATGACCCCATTTTACCCGCACAATTTGCCGAGAAGACGAGGGCTAAAAACAGGTGCACACTGCCGCAATCCACAGTGATTTTAGACACAATACACAGTGTTTTGCATGGTGAAAACTCCACGGGATTTGTATATTAGGTAATAATTAGAACAAGGGGATAATACCAATCAGGAAAGTAATCAATACAAGATGAGTTCTTATCTCATAAAATCACCGTCAAATCTAAATTTCCATGTCTTAATTTGAAATACTTTTAAGTGGATTTTCCAACGTTCTTGGACCAATTTGGTTTATACAGAAATAATAATAACTATTATTATTAAAGACTATACGTTAACTCAAGTTTCATTTCTATCGGATATTCACGAGGAAAACAATAATTTAAAACCCATTAACCACTCTAAACCATATGTTAATATGAAAATAAGGAAAAGGACAAAATACTAAGGTGTTTGAATTATAATTAAGATGGCTACGGAAATCTTAAGAAAATAAATATAGAAAGTGACAGGTGCGGTGGATTCATTGTTAGGAGTAGAATAGGGGGACATGAAATATAGGTATGGTATAGCTGGCAAGATAGAGCTGTCTCTTCTCTCTTTCTCTAGGCCCAGCTCCCTAAATTTTCTTTCTTGTTTTACTTGCTTGGTTACTACATTTCTTTATTTCTTTCTTGTACTCGTAACTTAAGAGACTCGCATTAATCTCTCTTACAGTTTCTCTATGTATGTTCAAGAATTGAGCATTAGGGTTTTGTAATTGGAAGGAAGAAAGAAAATGAGTGCTTCAAGATTCATAAAGTGTGTCACGGTTGGTGATGGTGCTGTTGGCAAGACTTGCATGCTTATTTCCTACACTAGCAACACTTTCCCTACGGTAAGTAAAGTTGCAATCTTTTACTTTCCTTTTGTTGTTTCTTTTTCGTTGATCAATTTCTTTCTGCTTGGTTCTTAAGAAAAGAAAACACGAGGGAAAGTAGAAATGATGTTTGTTAAGTCAACTGCGGTTGATCAAAGTAATCAGCTTAGTTGATGGGGGTGTTGATTTTTTTGGTTTAAAACCTTCAATCGGATTGTAATGGCTAGTTCTATGTTTTTTCCCCTGGAAAATGTCCTAAACTGGAAGATGTGGGGTTGATGAAAGTACTTGGGATTATTTGTGGGGTGCTGCTCTTTTGGTTCAAAACCTAAAATCGGAGTCCAATGGTTTGTTCTTTTTCTTCTAATTTTTTTCCTGTTTGTTTCCCTCGAGAATGCGGTAAACTTAAAGAGTATTGTAGATTGAAAATTATCACGTCAAGCAAATCTATAATGATTTTTAAGTAATTGAGTTAGTCAAGACTTTTTTTTCCTTGTCTTAACAACTTCCGGATTGAAAGGTCATGCTTAAGGTTTTTCGGTATGTGTTTATCTTTTAGAAGCCAGGAATATGGAAGATACCTGTTAAGTCAACCGGGGTTGATAGAACTATTTGGTTTTAGCTGATGGAGTGTTGCTTCTCGGTGAAAACCTGTTACTGGGTATCAAGTTCAGATCTTTTTTTGGTTTCTGTTTGTTCCCTGGAAAATCTAGAAACGATAGATAATTATAGATTGAAATTTGTCAAGTCAACGAAGTGTATTTTTTTAAGTAATTGGAGCTATCAAGAATTTTTTTTCCTTTGTTTAAAAACTTCTATAGTGGAAGGTCGAGGTTCAGGGTTTTTGGCATCTGATTAGGTTTTAGCAATCTGAGAACGTGGAAACTGAGAAAATTGAACATTTTCTTTTAGTCTGTTTATGGTAAATTTGACATTTTGTAAGGACTGATGTGGAGAACCAGTCAACTGACCATGCCTTTTACAAGCTAATCAAAGTGTTATCTTGGGGGTTTTGTTAGGTGGGTTACAGAATATGGGAACAAAGTAAGGCTTATATTTGTAATTTGTAATAGGTTAAACAACTGAAGTTAGCCTCACACAAGTTACAAGTTTAGTTTTGGTGGGTTTTTTCTACTTGGAGACCACTAACCAGTTTTACTTTTGCGGTTATTTTGGAGGGTCACTGTGTTTCATTGTAATATTCCTAAAAATTGCTTACTTTGATTCTTTTGAGTTGAGCAGAACTAGAAGAAAATAGTTTTTTTCTGGATTCGCTCTTGGGTCTTGGTTTTCACAAAAAATGCAATGCTGCTTTTAACTAACTGAAATCTTATGTTTTCAAAGATTGAATATTCCCTCTCAAGCTTAAGTTTTGGGAAAGCCGTGTTATATGAATGTTGTCATGGTGATTCAGCATTCATGCCTTCATTTTCCATGTAATTTTGATAATATTCAAATATGAAATAGGGAAAGAATGGTTTTAACATCAAGGATTCTACTTGTTGTATTTTCTATAAATGGGAAACAGGATTACGTGCCAACCGTGTTTGACAATTTCAGTGCAAATGTTGTTGTGGATGGGAGCATTGTCAATTTAGGGTTGTGGGATACTGCTGGTAAGTTTCAAATTCATTATTTATTCCTTCCTGTCTTTGAATGTCTGCTATAATCACTTCATGCGTTGACTTCATGGCACAGGCCAAGAAGATTACAATAGACTGAGGCCTTTGAGCTATAGGGGGGCAGGTGTTTTCCTGCTTGCCTTCTCCCTCATTAGCAAGGCCAGCTATGAAAATGTTGCGAAGAAAGTAAGACCAGCATTTTCTTTAGAAGATCATGTATTCTTTAAATGTTATAATTCCTGATTATGTATAACGTGCTATCTATATTCTATTTTTTGTCTCTTTTATAGTGGATTCCTGAATTGAGGCATTATGCTCCTGGTGTTCCAATTATTCTTGTTGGTACAAAGCTTGGTAAGTCCTACTCTCCTTACTCTGTTTTTATTCCGAGATGCCAATGATGCAGAAGTTAGGTATATTATGCAACCCTTGGCTAGGAACCTAAGACTAGCCTTTTCTGCTATCTGGTTAATAGTTTTGAATCCTGAAGTTGGTTTTCAAGTTCCCTTGTATGAACATGGGTTTCATGTGATACCTTCAGCTATTGTAATTCTCCTGCTCATTTAATCTTCTTCTGAGTGACATGATGATTAAGTCAGTGAAGATGAGGCTTCTTGAAGCCATCTTGGGATAGTTAAGATGACACAATGTTATTCATGAGTGCTTAATTGAATGTTTCTTTAAAGATTAACTTATTATTTCTGGCTGAATTTCACAACTGTGTGTTAGTTCAAGCTGTTGCTGGTCTTAAGTATACTCTTGCAATGATTAACTTGGAGATAATTGACTGCCGTGATAAAAATGGCACTGCTCTTTTCATTGATTTTCAAGTTGTTTTTAGCTATGTGTTGCCTCGGTGCAGAATGTCTTGTTTCTTCTCTTAACTTGTGGACAAGCATTGAGTTTCATGACAACTAAATTTGCTTCCTGTAGATCTCCGAGATGATAAGCAATTCCTTCTAGATCACCCAGGTGCGGTGCCCATTACCACAGCCCAGGTATTGCTGCAGCATCACATCATTACTATCACTGTGCTTTCACGTTGCCTTCTTGTTTCGATGGCGGATGCTATCATGACAGCCCGTATAAAGTGAATAAAACATTGTATTTGATTTTCTTTTGGAAGGGAGAGGAACTGAGAAAGCTAATCGGGGCTCCTGTTTACATCGAGTGCAGTTCAAAAACACAGCAGGTACGCAAATTAAGTTCTTGATGTGAAATCATAAGAGAAGGTTGCTGGTTACCTCATTGCTTGTTTCATCTGCTCTTATAAAACACAGAATGTCAAAGCGGTCTTTGATGCAGCCATTAGGGTCGTCCTCCAGCCTCTGAAGCAGAAGAAGAAAAAGAAGAGACAGGCACATAAGGCCTGCTCCATATTGTGATCGCGCAACAAAATTCTAGAGGAAAACATCACCAATTAGGCGAGCATTTGCTGTCTCTATTACTTACCTCGAGGAACAGAAAGGATGTGGTCCGTAGTCTATGCTGACAAAAATAGGAATCAAATTATGTGTTTGTTGCTTTGTATATTGATGGTTCACGCTGCTTTGTTAACTCAACACATTTATATCTCTAGGCCTATCTGCATATTGTAGAGTAGACTAAGCAGAATTTCCTTGTGAAATACAGAACCTTTTTTTTCTCTTGTATCATGATCCGTGGTCCGTTTAGTGCACTTAGAGAGAGAATCTCAATATAGTTATCGTTTTGTGTTAATATATTTGATTCTCATCGACATTTAACAGCTCTTGTTCCTGCTGTATGTGCCTTTTAAATGGTGATAAACAACATTTCAAAACCTCGGATCAAAATCAGGAGAACAAGAAAGAAGGGATATGGTATCCATTTTTCTTGAATGGATTTTGGGAATCAAATTCTGTGTTCCCTTTACACCAATCTGCTTCAAAGCTTTTTTCAGAAGCTGAAACCAAGATATCATTTCTGTGAATCAGCTAGACATCAGGATTGCAACGTTTCAAAGAATCAACTTATCAGACCCTGAATATTTCCTATTCTGTTACATCAAGGAGACATGAACTATCCAGTTTTCCAGATGCTCAAACCAAGAAAACTTTACGATTGCTTAAAATATTAATCTTTAAAATAATTCAGAATTATTTTTGTGGGATACATGCAAGTTTCACTGCTTGCAGATCCAGACCCTGATAATCCTCTTGCTCCTGAAATAGCCCATATGTGCTAGGCCGACAAAATCAAGTAGGAGTCTACTGCTAGAGCTGGACTCAAAAGTATGTCATGGGATAGGCCCTGTAGTCCATGTTATGTTCCTGTTAATTAATGGAGTTGTTGATAATTTTTAGCATCATAAATACATCTAAAAAAATAAAATAGATGGAAATTGGCTTAAGAAAAAAAGAAGAATACATGATTGGCATGAATCGAATCAAGTCAGTGGCCCATAAAACACTTCTTAAGTAATTAATCCCAAAAATTCGCTGCAGGCTAGCATCACATCATAACAAACTCAAATTAATCAAAGCATAAATCTATGTCACTAGAAAACTAACCTAACCAATTATAATTCGACACGATCTCACCATCAGCATGCAAGTCTTTAAGCAGTAGGATCTATCTTCTTAACGGTAGGGATGGGGCAACACAAGAGAAATCCATTACTCCACGTTTGGCTGATTTTGATTAGACTAAGGATATCACTCTGAAGTTGCCAAATTTTGATTTCTTGCAGCCAACCCGGCCCCTTCCTTCTTACAGCTTTCATTTTCCTTGCAATTAACTGTTTCTTGTCAGTGGCCAAACAACACTGCAAATCTAGCAACCTGGTCCAAAGTGGAGACATTTGTGCTACGCAATAGTAATATAAATATAAATTATATTGTCGTTAGGTAGTGTTTGGATACCATTTTAAACAGAAAAAAGACGGGACAGTAGGGATAAATGGTATATTTCTCCACTATCTTTTTCAAAAATCATCCTGAAATATATATATTTATTTTTGTCTTTTTCTTCACCATCTCCTAGTAATCAAACGCTATTATATTGTATACAGAACTACTTTACTTGTCACGTATACCTACCAAACCATGGTAGTTGATCCATCAAATGCTATTATACTGATCACCATAACTGCTAGTTGCAATAATACAGAGGCCACCGATGGAAACTTTGAGCCAGTTATTTCTTTTTCCCTGTCATTGGAGAGCCTAATCACATGCAGTATATATTATTACGTGCAGCTTTACAGGCTTCCATGATGAACAGATAATTAAATAAAACAGCACTGATCAAGTGATGATGGCATCCACACCGACAATACTGAAGCACATGAAGAGTTGATGGAAAGTGCACTCAAACATGTAAATAATTACACAAAAGCTGATGATTTGTGTACGATAAACAATCTTCTGGAAAAGGAAGAACGTAGGCCAGCCGCACACTTGATCACCCCCATTGATATTCTGCTAACATATTGTTTCTTTACGTGGCTCCGAACCAGAACTACTCGAACCCTATACATGTTAGAAAGCAAAAAACCCACCGTCCTTGAGAGATTCTACTTATTTATTACCATTTTCCCGAAGAAATCAACGTTATGATCCCATTATTTTCCTCTAAGAAAATCTATTTCATTCAGTTAATTTCTTACTTGTTGCCTTAATGTTGTTGTGATCGTGTGTGCAGTTCAAAACGAGATGAGGGTCTTCTTTTTTTTCTAATCAAGGAAGGGTATAAATATAATTGTTAGTTGGCTAGTCAAAAAACAGTATACAATTAGAGTTGCCAACGTTTTTGCTGCATCAAATTCCCCATCGACGTTTTTTGTAATATGCGTATATATGAACAGCAGCAAATCTACAGACGAGTCAACGTCAATGGGGTAAATTCCCCATTGACGTTGATTCGTCTATAGATTTGCTGTTGTCCACATGCACAATTACAAAAAAGACACTTGACCAACCAAAATGGCACACTGTGCCTTAGAAAATCAATGAGCATCGGGGAATTAAACCCAATTAACCACTCCTCAAAAAACCATGGCTGCAAAATAACTTATGCCAAGTTGTTAGCGCTTGACTTTCGAAACCTGGGACCATCTTTGGTTCTTAAAGTAGTCGAAGATCATTTTTTTTAGAGGAGTTCTTAACCATCCCAGGTTGTTTTTCTTCTTTACTTCTTATTGTCGGCTGCGGGACAGCAGTATCTTATACACATGCATGCCTGTTTATCGTAAAAAATAATAATCAGAAGTTATCTCTGGCTAGCAGTTGAGAGAGGACGATCAAATTATTTGTGTGCAGTCTAAAATTCGTTTAACCTTTGGAAGACGCATATAACAATGCTGGTTCTAATGTATTGTCTTTTAATTAAGCTAAACATAAATATACTTAGACGTATAAGACACTTTTTTTATTTGTGTCTTTCAAGAAAATTAAAGTAAGTAGTCTATAAACCAGCACAAGGCCAGAATCACGAGCTAAGCTTACAAGACTTTGAAAAATTGAAAATTAATCAATCTTGGGTCAATGTTCAAGGTCATTTTTTATTTATTTATTTTGTCGTGGATAGAACGTTAATTAGATGACTATAAACTATACAGTAAAGTAGTAACTCATAATCCTCAAAAACGAGTTATCTCACTCGCTGCGTCATTACCCACTACAAAATTCAACGAGAAAAGGCGAGCCACAGTCCAAGGAAATGCACTAGCTTTAGTTGTTAAAATTAGACACAGATCTTGGCGATTTTGAGTTAAGATAATTAAGATTTTACTTGTTTATTTAAATTTATAAAATATATTTTTTAGAAAATAGGATTTCATCTCATCCAAAATAAATCACGCACATCAACATGTTAATTTTGATTAATTTTTGGATTAGTGGATTCATTTATAGGCCGGACCATGTCTTATAATACTAAAAAAAATATCAGGACCTAGCTCACAACAAAATCATCATATACCATATATAGTATAAAAATAATAATACCTAAGTCAAGACTTGGATACGAAATTTACCCTAAGAAGCTGATAATTTTAGCGAACTGAGATTTGCTTAAACCATTCATTCCATTGTCACGTGGAACATGAAATGGCAAATGGACCACGTTACTTACATGTAAAATTGTAAATCACTTTATTACATATGATATTAATAATTTGATGGCCAAACTAATTTAGGTGTCCCTTACCTAGAATAGATGCTTTGACAATCTCCTCGAGCAACCATGCCTGTTTTGTGAATTATCAACACAATGGTTGTTGACTGGAGACCAGATCCATCATTTCGAGGGGAAAAAATAAGAAGAAATTGCCCCTTGTGCTAGTTTTTTATTTTTATGCACCATTGAGCTTTGTGCGTGGTTAAATTACGGAGCAAGTATGTTTCAGAAATATTTTTTTATTTGAAAATATATTTAGATAATACTTTTTAATTTTTTATGTTAGCACGTCAAAATTATTGGAAAGTGAAAAAAAAGTTAATTTGATATTTTTTAAAAACAAATGGTGCCGAGTTGGATTAAAAATATTTAGATGAATTAATGATAATTCTACTCACCACCTTGCAACCCGAGACAGCCGGCGGTGAAGACTTTACAATATCATGCGTTTCCCGCGAAATTTGCCAATTTTCCAACGACCTAAAATTAAATTATTGGTAATAAAGGAAATATAAATAGTTTATTTTTTGTTCCTGTTTTTTTTTTAAAAAAAATAACACCACTTCCCATAATTTTTCTTAATTCTCCTTTCAGCACACATACATTTTCTTGACCAGTACTTTTCCCTATACTTGCCAGCACTTTCTTCTCCAAATTTCACTTGTTTACATTTTTGTTCTTTGCTGCCTTTTCCTGTTCCTTTTTCAGATTAGTCCATTTGCATAACCGATCTTCGCCAAAGCACTCATGTTTAGTTTATGAAAAATATACGTGTGTGTTATTTTTCAAGTTTCATCAGTTGAGTGGGTGATGATTTTTGGCGGCAATTTAAAAAAAAAGAGGTCTTGAACAATAATAAAGGGTACAGAAATATTTAGGTACAGGAAGATTTTGCTGTCTTCTCTTGTTTATCTTATGTATGATTCACCTTTTGTTTTTATGTGTATTCTCAAGATCTTGTTGGAGTATTCATGTTTCTAGTTTTATCTCATGGTGAGCTAGCATGTGGATTAATGTAATGAGAAAGTTTTTTTTTTTTTTTCGAGTTTGGATTATTCAAGTGGAATCTATATATTAATGGGTTGTGTTTATATTTCTCTTGTGGTAGCTGTGAGTGCCTAATATGGTGGTGGGGCATGGCCATGTAAATTCTTGCATGGACTAAAACGATTGTTTCAAGGCGTGGAAAACGTGTTAAAGAGAATAAATTTGCAGAATTTGCAGGAGGAGGAAAATATACATGGATGCTCTGAAGTTTTGGAAGTAAGTAATCAAGAATAAAAGAAAAAATGACCGTTGAGGAGCTAGAAGCTAAGGCTACTGAAAGGAGGAATGTGTTAGTTGGGATAAGGATAGATAGTCATAGCAGAGAACTAGTTAGCTGGGCTATTGTAAAGGTTGCTGAACCTGGTGATCGTGTTGTTGCTGTTCATGTTTGTGCAAGTTCTGGTAATGCTTTCAGCAGTTCAGTGGTGTTTTTTTTTTTAAAAAAAAGTTTTGCGTGATTTTTAATGATTTTGATGAAACATGAGCTGTTGATGCAGGCCATGCTTTGAGAGACAAGCCTTTGTTGGATAGTTATTTAGAAGTATATGATGGTCTATGTTCCATGAAGAAGGTCAGAAATCAAAAACCTTACAGAGCTTTTTCCTGGCCCTCCGGTGGGAAAGTAAAAGTTGCAGATGAAAATGATTTTTTTTTTTTGCTTTAGGTAGGCCTCTCTGGTCTGATAGCCAAAGGGATTTCGGTTAGAAGAACTCTGGTTAGAGAGGCGAAGAACTATTCTGCTGTAGGCGTAATTGTGGGGATCAGTAGCCAGGGTGCTCTAAGGTAGAAACGCAAGTTCTGCATCAAACATGGTTTAATGCTTTTTTCCTGCTTAGTCTAAACAGATTTCGTTTTCAGGGTCTGGGCTTCTACTGCTAGGTATTGCGCCAAGCGACTGCGTCCAACCACAGATATTCTGGCCATCTACAATGGAAAAATTGTGTTTAGAAGGTGCAAAAACAATCATCTACCAGGTTTGGTACTTGTGTCCTGAAATAAGAATCCATTTAGCAGACCCTGAGAAGATAATAACTAATGTTGCTTTCGTATCTCAGGCCTCGGTGGAGATCCAAAACCAAATATAAATGAAAAAATAAGTTTCAGAGAAACCCAATCGGAATTCGGCGATTCTGAAGCATATACTGAAATATCTAGTTTTGAACTTCTATCAAGAGATGGGGTTGGAGAATCAAAGGATGAAGTTTGCAGCATTGTAAGTGTACGTAAGAAGAGATCAAATTCTCTTTTTTCCGGTGATATTTTGGATCAGAGACCCGGTTGGCCCCTCCTCCGGGGAGCAAATTCAGCCATTCCACAGAATTTGCATTCCAGGAAACTGTCAGTAGTACAGTGGGCAATGAGCTTACCGGATCGCTCCTCTCAACAAGCCCCTCGAGTTTCAACAGCAGAAGAAAGAGAGATAAGGAACATCTTGGAAGAGAGCAATAGGAGAAGATCTTCTGCATTTGGTGAACTAGAAAATGGCTCGGATATCCTGCTGAAAGCAAGCTCGCCTAGTTTTCTGTCAGGCATATCCTACAAGGTTCTGAAAGGCGCAACTTCGAATTTTCACCCAGGTTCTTACCCTGAATTAATCGCATGAGATTAGACTAATTGAATTTCCTCTCTTGCCTGACAAAAAAAATCTGATCTTTCTGACAGAAAATCTGATCGGGAAAGGGGGGTGTAGCAGTGTATACAAGGGGATTCTTCCAGATGGCAAGCCAGTGGCAGTGAAGGTTCAGAAATCGTCCCAGAAAGCAATGAAGGATTTTGCTCTTGAAGTTGAAATCATCTCCTCATTGAACCACAAGCACATCACACCTCTTGTTGATGTCTGCTTCAAAGATTCTGGTCTCATTCAAGTTTATGATTTTTTATCTAAAGGAAGCTTAGAGGAAAACTTACATGGTAAGTCTTTATCGACCTGCAAATGTTTTTCTTCACTAGTGAAGCTTTACAGAAACAATTCTGATGTCAAACTATGTTAGGAAAGAGCAAAGACAAATCTCCATTGTCATGGGAGCTGAGATTCGATATAGCCGTTAAAATTGCAGAAGCCCTACACTACCTGCACAACGAATGCTCTCGGCCTGTTATTCACAGAGATGTCAAGTCTTCAAACATTCTTCTCGCAGATGGATTTGAACCACAGGTATTCCGCTGAGACTCGTGCAGTTATCGGTAGCCAAAAATGAAAACCATCACAAAATTATGATATGACTTCTTATTCTACTTGACAGCTATCCGATTTCGGGCTGGCAATATGGGGACCGGCAACTACATCGTTTGTGACTCAAGGGGATGTTGTTGGAACATTCGGATATCTTGCTCCTGAATATTTCATGTATGGGAAAATCAGCGACAAAATTGATGTCTATGCTTTTGGTGTAGTTCTACTTGAATTGCTATCAGGAAGAAAACCAATTAGTTCAGATAACACCAAGATCCAAGAGAGTTTGGTCATGTGGGTAAGAGATCTCTCAAGTCACCACAACTTCAAAATACTACATCTCTATCAATCAAGAGTATCAATAACAGTAAATTGTGTGAGTTTCAGGCAAAACCAATAATAGAGAGTGGGGATGCAATGGGCTTGGTGGATCCAAACTTGAATGGAAACTTTGATGAGGTTCAAATGCAACGAATGGTTCTTGCAGCAACACACTGCATTACACGAGCAGCTAGACTACGTCCAAAAATGAGTGAGGTACTAATTTAAACCTGCGGCTGGATTCTCGGGAAATTTAACTTGGTTGTCACAGTAGATTTTCTTTTTCTTTCAGATACTGAAGCTCCTAAGAGGAGATAAAGAACTGGAAAAGTGGGTGAAGCCTCTAAACAAGGATCTTCAGGATCCAGAAAACCAGGATAATGACGATGAAGTTTATCCAAACTCTAGTGCAGAGTCACACTTAAGTCTTGCATTGCTTGATGTGGATTACCATTCCACATCATTTAGTAGTTGGGAGCATGGAAATAATCCTTCTATTGAGGAGTATTTTAAAGATAGGTGGAGCCGATCGTCAAGCCTCAATTAGTGTACTTTGCACTCTATTCAATAATCTTGACTACCTGTTTCAGAGCCTAGGTTGTCACATGATTCTGTACATGGAGCCTGTAACCTTGTGTCTGTACAGTTAAGGGGAAAAAAAAGTGTTACGCCCTGCAGCGAGGTGTTTTGTAGATGTAGACTTGTAAAATTCTTGTTTAAAGTGATAATGAGAGAGGATTAAGGTTCAAGCCGATCAAGAGCTTGTTTTCTGAATCCTTGAGACTGCAGGAAAAACACAGGGAGACAGCAATTTTTCCAACAGACAAGGGCATTTGCTCTATCTGAATCAAAATCTGCAGAAACAATGCAACAACAATTCGTGATAGCTTGACTATCTAGATTATCCCACAAAAAAATAAAGGAAAGAACAAAGAAAATGGCTTCAACCTACAGAAGCTTGTGTTATGATGAACTATCAAGAAACGGGGATCCTGCTGAAAACATTAGCGGATAGAAAAACAGATGATCACATTTTGATCATAGGAAAGCTGGGTATAGAAATACGAGAGGCTTACTAACACAAATTTATTTACACAGACGATAAAGATGCACAGATTTAGCTGACAGTTTTAGAATGGTATTGTAAATTGGAAGGCATATATCTCAGCTTGGGACAGATACTGAGGTGTTGGGTATAGAGAAGAAATTGGATGGGACAATCTATCATTTTTCAGCTCTATAGGTTTCAGTGTAATCATTTCTAGGAAGTCTCTCGAGCTTCGTCTCGTAGAGCCAGCCTAGGTCATCAAATTCTGGGTTCTCAATCTTCATGGGAAGGGAATCCAATTTACAACTAACTCCCTCAAGTTTAATTCTGTATCCTGCAATTCACTTCCAGCCTTCCTATCTCTTACGAGCTCAGTTTGAGAGCATGAATGGCACAACTCAACACCAGGTCTATCCGATTCGAAGGCATTGCTTGTGAACTCACTGCAGGTAGAAAAGAACTGCTCTCTGGTGCAGCTTTTGGGAAATTCAGATTTCGTTTGGACAAGAAAATCCGTTGCTGTAATAGAGCCCACTGGTTTGCCAAACACCAGTTCTCGATCCTCATGCCCTTGCAATCGAATATCAATCCAAAAAACGCTCCCTTTATTAGCAAACACAGAAGGCACGTATCAGGAACAAACATACAAACATCCAGAAAAAGTAGCAAATAGAAATGCACTCACCATGATTATGGCACCTTTCAGGCCCTTTCCTCTTGGCACTGTGGCTGGTACCAAAAGAGTCATATAAGCTGTCTAATATTGAAGGCTGCTCGAGCTCTTCAGCAAGAGTTTTCCTCTCTGTTCTTCGAAATTCATGATCATTTTTCGCTTGATAGTAGCTGCTTTCATCGTCATCTTCGCTCCGCCGCTGCACCAACCTTCTGTGATGATTATGCCTTTTCTTTTTAATCTCTCCCCCCTCCGATCCTTCTTCCTCCTTTTTCAAGCAAATGCAGAGGAAATTAAGAGTTGAAAAAAATGAATTTCTATACAAGCGCTATAATTTCAGCTTACTAGTCAATGAGGAAACCTCAACTTTATCTGAAAATTTTCAGAATCAAGTTCATTCAACTCTTGTGCATAGTTTCATATTATTCAAAATACTCCAACAGCTTGTGGATTTGAACAAGGAAAAATCAAAATTCAAGATAGTTGAAATGTACAAGCTCTTTCGAGCTGAACTAATGAAAATAGGAACATCTAATTACAAACTTTTATCTTTTATCAATTCCCTAAACCGCCAAACAATCAGCATAAACTTAATTTCGATCCAAAGAACCTGAAACCAAGTTCTCAAGAACGAAATCACAACTAAGCGGTCACCTTCTCTATTCTCTTCAAACCCCACTTATTCTTCCTATACATGTAACGTTGTCACCAAATCGCAAGTCACAATTACGCCATACCTAATATATGATGATAACGAGAACCCATCAAGATTCAAGGTCTAGCTTGTAACTGAACAAGTTAAGAATCAGCAACTAACCTTAATCAACTCTATCAAGGCTTCCCCTTTCACTCCATTCCACACATAACCTGGTGGAGGGAACCGTATACACCTTGACATAGTGTTTCTGCAACTATTAAAACAACTTCTAAACCACGAAACACTAGTTTATGCTGTCTAAAAACCACAGAACTAGCAAAAATGTGATAAACCCACAATTTGTTTTCTGTTATTTGATGTAAATTATCAAGCTATGAAGTAAAACGTGTTCAGGGTATGCAGTTTCTTGGAAACTTAAATAGTTTTTGGCTTTCGTTGATATACTTCTACTTTGTTCAATTAAAGATCAAAGAGCTAATGATTAAGCCTAAAACTTAAGCGAGGTATAGAGGGTTTTCATATAATTGCGTGATATTAGGGGGTTGATTAAAGGAATGCAGAGATTTTGTAAATGGTGGAAGCAAATACATAAATTGTGATCCTTTCACGATTATTTTCTTGCTGGAGAGATTTTCCTGGGTTATGTTATTCCCCTTTTTCCAATTTTTGGATCTGCTCCATTTGTTTTTCCATGAGCGACCTCACGGGCATCGAGCTCTCTCTATCTTAGATTCCACGCTTTCAATCCTGCAATTTAAAAGTAAAATTGCAAATACTATAGATCAGGTTGTTCATCAAGAATAACAATAATATACTCAGTAAGTGATTCTATTCTCTATCACAAACCTTCAATTCCAAAAATCATCAGAAATCCATAATGGTTTTTTTTTGTAAATTGTCCGGTCATAATTCAGATAGCATTCTTTTATCAACCCAGGATTAAAAAAATAAAAATATTATTTAATCTAGAAAAATAAATAAATTTATAAAAACATTTTTAGAATAAAAAAAGAGGCTCGTAATTATTGTTTATTTAGATTTTAATTCAACAACTTTATTATTTTGGAATTTGAAAAATTAATAATAAAAATATTTTTAATTAGCAAAATTGACTTGGGGGATATGTTTTTTATAAACCATATATCAATTAATTAATTAATAATAGCGGGCTCCATGATTTAAGTCCTTGTGGTCATGATTGAGATAAAAGAAAAGTCTCACATACGATGGGCCACAATAAATGTCTCCACACCAATCTACCAAAAAATAAAAAATAAAAAAAAATCTACCATCCAATATCTCGATATTTCTGTAATTTTACGTACTAGTCCTCAAGTACCTATAAATTGACAGCTGAGGAGACCTATTATTTTTCTAACTCTAATTAAAAGAGAGACCTTTGCGTTCGTTCTCTTTCTGTCTTTTATGGAATAAGAACCAAATTCATCTTCTCTGGTACGCTCATTTTAACTTTATTTAGCTTTATTAGTCTCTTTTTTAGTTTTCTTTATTGTTATCTTTTAGGAACTGCCACTTGGTGTTTAGGGATTATTTATGATTATGATTGTTCATGGATTCTGTCTTGACTGTTCTTTATACATCCAGCTCTCTCTTTCTGGTAAATCTTTGTTTTTTTTTGAATAATTATTTCCATTGATCGAGTTTTTTTTATTGCTATCGGGGTTTTGATTGAATTAGTTGAATATTTTAGCATTTTGTGTTTGGGTTTTGGTTTGATTTGCCGGGTTACTTAATTAAAATCCATCTTTTGCAGCTTATGAGTGCATTTTTGTGCTCACATATTTCTCATCTGGGTGCTACTAAATTCTTGTTAAAGATAGGATTCGAGTGAAATTATCAACTGGGTCAGCATCAAAATTTCGAATTTGTACTTGCTTCATCGAATTTTGGATTTGCCTTTCTTTTGTTTGGCAAATTTGTGCTACAATGGACGATGGAGAGTTAGATTATTCAAACCAAGAATTTTTTTTGAGTCCGAATATGGATGATCTTCCAAGCAGTTGCTCTTATGGTTTCTTGGATGAGCTACTGAAGGATACTCCTCATGCTTGTACTCACACACACACATGCAATCCTCCTGGTCCTGATAATCCTCACACACACGTTTGCTTTCATGCACACACAAAACTTTTGCCTTCTTCTGAGGACAAGGTTGAGAGCGAAGACACTGCAGAGTCCATTGAGAAAAAGTCAAAGAAACGTCCATTGGGCAATAGGGAGGCTGTCCGAAAGTATAGAGAGAAGAAGAAGGCAAAGGCTGCCTCTTTGGAGGATGAAGTTAAGCATTTGCGAGCTTTGAACCAACAGTTACTGAAGAGGCTGCAAGGACAGGCTGCATTGGAGGCAGAGGTTGCAAGGCTCAAGTGTTTACTTGTAGACATCAGGGGGAGAATTGAAGGGGAGATTGGATCTTTTCCATATCAGAAATCAGCTAATAATGTGAATTTGACCAATTTTCCTGGTGCTCTTGTGATGAATCCATGTAATATACGCTGTGATGATCAGGTTTATTGCCAGCATCCTGGGTTGGATGGCAAAGGTGAAACATTGAATGGACAAGGGTTTAACATTTGTGAGTTTGAGAACCTTCAGTGTATAGAGCATCAGAATTCAGGAAATGTAGAAATGAATGGCAATTCTTCCAGTGCAAACAAGAGGAAAGGTGAAACTCATTGTTCATAACATTTTGTTTTTAATTGAACTGTGGATGGGGGATGAGCTGATTGATTAACAATCAGCTTGAGTATAATTGGTTTGATCTATTTTTTTAAGAAGAACTTGTTCTTATAATTGTTGTTTGCCTTGATATTATAAACTGTAGTGGGATGAATTCTGGAAATTAGGTCACGCACTTGCTGTGTTTTGCTTACTGTGCAACTAGAAAGCATGTATCCCTGTGATAAAAGACTTTGATTGCATATAGAGAATGAAGTGAATGTTAAAAGGATACAAGAAAGACCTTCCATGGAAAGTTTGCATAAGGCACTTCCAAACTGGAGAAAGGTGTGATCATGTGTATTAAATGGTATTTGCCAGCTATATAAAGTTATGGTGTATTACCAGCTTAATGGCATGGGCTACACTGCTGATGTCTTCTTGTAGTCGCATTGAACGAGTAGCCAATGAACCAAATTTGGATTTTGTGACTAATTTTGGTGTTTTTATCCTGTTAGGAGTGGCTTGTGAAGCAACAGTAAGTTGAAGTACTGTCAAATTAAGGTCAGCCTTTTCACTGACGATGCATGTGCTTCCACTAAGAACTTCTGTTGAGTGGCAGCATCAGCTTCATCAATATGCTTTGTTGGGTTTGGTTAGTTTTTAATTCTTTTCCCTTTTCATTTTGTGTATTTCTTCATCTAGGTGTTGGGTTACTCTGCTGAAGTTGCCTAGCTTGTGTTTGGTTAGTTTATGAAATTGGTTGAAAAAATCCTTTGTAAAATGGAGACTTGATGGGTCTTTTGCTAGTAAAACTTTTGAGCAGAGACCGACCTATGGTTTTCTATGAAGCTCAACTTACATTTACAAAGCTTTATTTCAACCGTATTCTTTATGTCCAAGCTTGACCTTAACAAGTAGGAGAGGCGTTGTTTGATGATTTTGTTGATACGGTCCCTTTCTTCTGTCTTCTTACAAGTTTTGGCAGTTTGTTTAAGAATTTTTACATTCAAGCAATATGATATCTTTATTGCTGAATTACAGAATTTGGTAAAGTGGGAACGTGTTTGACGTTTCATTAGTGAGTCAAACAATTTGCTGTTAGTAATCGATGCCAGCATCCTGTGAATTGTGAAATTTGCGCTCAGGCTGCTTGCCAGGACTGAGACAAGAACAGCAAGGGATGGTGAGATTCATCTTTCCAAACTCAATATTGTTTCGTACCTTGGCACTTCTTTGCAACAAGGGAAAAGAGGATTCTGTGTTATGGGAGTTGTTCAAGTAGAAACAGTATGTAAGAGTGAAAAGGCTGTCAACTCAATGTTGAAAGCTGCTTATCTTCTTATTTATGCACCCTTTTGTAAGGAATTGGTGGGGTAGAGCATTGAGATCCTTAAGGGTAGTTGGATTTACCCCTTTCAACTTCCGTCTCTAGTTAGTATGGTCTTTGTTGCTTAGAGGCACAAAAAAGTTACGTATTGAAAGTAGTTTTGGACCAAACTAGATTATGTTAATTGGAGGATAATTGTTATCGTCTGGATGTCAAGATTGCTTCACTTCACTGGATTTTATTTTTTATATATATTTTGTCATTGAAGGAAGGAAATTAGAATTTAGATGTGCATATCTCTGGATGAATGAAGTTTAGCATTACCAACAGTAAACAATCAGAATTAATTGTGTGTTTTAGCAAAACACAGAGATCTGATAAAAGTTCTACGAATAACTGATGTCCCCAGTTTCTCATCCATTCGTTTTGGTTACTATCAAAGTGTAAAGTATTCCTAGAATTCAACTGGTCTAGTTCTTGGCTCACCCTTGAATTAAGGCCAAACAGTTAGCAATCGGGTAACTATTTCTGTGAGGATGTGTGTTACAAACTGAAGGAGGATCAGAAAACTAACAATTTTGATGGATGGCTATTTGAATATAGAATTATAGATCTTTATTACCCATGCTTGAATGTTTAGTTCTACTAGTCTACAGCAGATTTTATAAGCAAAAAAATCATAGCTGCACAATGTCACTTTCTTGGCCCCACAATTTGAGCAGAGCTACTTACACCCTCACATGTAGAAGCACCATGTCTGCTTTTTATTTTTTTTCTCTCCTCCAAAAGCTGCGTGGAGAGCTTGCTGCTGACGCTTTTATTTACTATGCTGGATCCGTAAAATATCAGGCTGGCCATGTCTGGTTGTATGTGTGATTTCTTATTCAAATATAATAAATATTTTTTAATCAATGTCTGCTTTTTATTTTTTTTCTCTCCTCCAAAAGCTGCGTGGAGAGCTTGCTGCTGACGCTTTTATTTACTATGCTGGATCCGTAAAATATCAGGCTGGCCATGTCTGGTTGTATGTGTGATTTCTTATTCAAATATAATAAATATTTTTTAATCAACTTATTTGTCATGCGTAGCTGTCTTCCAAGAAACTTTAATTTATTCTCTATAAATTATAGTCTTGTCCTTTAGCTCTTAAGAAGCAGCTCAAAACGGCAAGCCTTTTTTACCCTCCTTTCTTTTCCCTAAAGAACCATCCTCACTTAATATTTTTTCATAGTTATTTTTTACATGGGATTTATAAAAAACAATTCTATAAATTAAAATTAAGAGAAGCATCTCCGAAGCCATTAGCAAGTGAAGTAATACATTAGAAAACAAATCAAAACAAAAATGCCGATAGTGCTTGCAATTTCTAAAACATTAGGATATTTTAAATGCTATAATTTAGCATTTTAAATTATGAATAGTATTTTAAAAGAGATTTTAGCATCCCATATAGCTATTCTGTCAGAGATACAAATTCATTAGATAAAAACTTGAAAGCCATCCATTATTTTTATTTTATTTTTGCGAATGGATGGCATACCTTTGTTTACCAATAAATTTATATTCTTATGCTAATTCCTAAGGTGTACAATCTCATCAAATCATACTGTCTTGTTTGTTCTTGCGTGAAAAAAACTTGAATTTGAGTTTTTATTTATTTATTTATTTATTCAAATTATTTTTGTGTTTTTATATTGTTTTAATGTGCTAATATCAAAAACATTTTTTTGAAAAATAAAAATGATTATTATTACTGGAAAAAAAAACATTTTGAAAAGCAATGTTATCACACTCCCAATCACTCCATTAATATATATCCATAATTTTTTCATTAAAACATTTTCCTTGGAAATTATACCAAAAATCATTGTTCTTCCACCCACTGTCTTCCTTGAATCAATATTGAAATTAAAATTATAAAATAAGTAGTTCAAAGTAAGAATAAAAACAGAGTGTTTTAGTGAACGAGGCGGTGAATGAACTAGCTAAAGAAATCAAGGGAGATATTTTCATCTCTTACATGAGATAATATATCTTTTCCATCACAAGATTTGGAATGCACTTGTGTCTCCTATTCTTTGCAATAACATATCCTGCAATAGAATTGATTTTAAGGACTCAGGATCAACACTAGCAGTTGTTGGGCAGAGACATGAACAGAAACGGAGACATTTTAGAATTTATGTTTTCTCAACAGAAAAGTCTCCTGTCGAAAGGAGAAACCAGATCAAATAAGGATCAAGTTGAAAAATCATCAGCCTAAAACTTGTTTTTTCTTCTTCTGATGTGCACAAAGTCAAGGAAGATCGTCCTCCGGGTTTTCATCCAAGTCGAGCTTCTCCATCATAGGAGTGACTGCAAGAATTAAGTTTGCAAAGATTGGCTTTTCGCTCATTTTTCAGCTAGAGGTGGATCCTCCGCAGATGCTATGTCATCTTCATCACGATAGATACTTTCAGCCATTTGCCACACTTGAAGTGTGCTGTCATCAGCCACGCTCGAGATGACCCATGATTCATTTTTATTCCTTGAAAAATCTGATATCTTAGCCCCGTGACCTCCGTGAGAGAAGAAGTTCAGGTGGGCCGTCATCAGCATCTAACTCTAACTGCTCCTCACCAATCCTGAAGGCATCAAGATAGTGGTTAGATAATTTTCATGAAACGTACAATAATATTTATTCCTATGATGATGAAAATTCAGTGATTTGGGACCGTATGATTGATCACTTGAAGTTGCTAGACACTGTGGTAAGCAGCAATTGCTAAGAACCAAGCTATACAGTCAACTAGCAATTCAGGTACCCTATTCATCTTTTTCTTTAATAGAGGGAAATGGATCAAAACCAGATTACTCCATCTTTGAACATATTCACAAAAGTCTAATGAAAATACCTCTTCAGATCCCAAACGTTCAACCTTCTGTCATCAGTAGAGGATGCTAGCACTGTTTCATGATTAGGATCCCATTCTACTTGGAATACACCTTCTGTCATCGCCTTCTGTCATCGCAACCACTAGTCTTTGCAACAGCAATAGCAGGATTTTGTGGCATACTTCGTGCTCTGTTCACCTCTCCGTCAACACGAATCTTCTGTGTAATTTCCACCTATTAATCCAAAAAACAAGTTTCAGCTATATGTTTCTTTTTTTGCCGCAAATGACAATTGAGGAGATGATACATTTCATGGAAAAAAATCAGCAAAAAACTTTATGTTCGCAGAACAGTTCTTGAAACAAAAATATAGCACATTCAATTATTTGTTACACCTAAAAAGTAACACCCTCGTCATAAATTAATAATCACATTCAGCAATTTCATTGAAAACTGAAAATAAGAAGGCATGTCGCAACAGTATGGAAAGCAAATATATATATAAACACTATTTCAAGACAGATACAGATGTAACAGTTGATAATCGATTAGTTAAAATCAATAAAAAAAAATGCAGGGGTTCAAACAATCAAAGGGATATCATATGGAAAAAGACAACACATTTTGTAACACTTCAGCTAGTAAATTACAGCCCAGATTTTGACTCGGGAGATTAAGAAAATTATACTTGAAAACCCAAAGAACCACACTCAAAAACAACATTCAACTAGCTATTTTATCGAACACTTAACAACCACAAAGAAACGAAAAATAATTAAATGTGACCAAATGAATCATAAAGTAATCGTAGACCTGAGGCCGCACACGCACGGAAAAGAGCCCCGCAAGCCAAATATCACCTTGGGAATCACAGAATTCTCAGAACTGCCACCAATGTCAATCTTGGCTTCGGCGACCGAAGTGGGCAGCACAGCATCAGCAATCAAGAGATGATTGGGGAAATCATCAGAAGTGTGAGTCCCAAGAACCAGCTTGTGAATGGAGGAGAAACACGACGGGTCGGTTGAGTGAGGCAGTGGAGTTGCGAGTGGTACCCAATGGACGGTTAGAGATGGGCACTCGAGAGGGCGAGCAATGACGAAATCATAGAGAAATGTCGTGTTCTTCTTCCATACAGAGAATTCTTCATCAAGTTGATCTTTGGGCCACATCCTGGTCATCCTCCACTGGTGCCATTTTCGTTTTCTTTCTCGGAATTTTTCTTCTTCTTGTTTCCCCTCTATGTGTGTTCAGTTTCTTGGTGTTTTAGCGTCTTTTAATTTCCCGCTAAAATTATGAAAACAGGAGTAGGCTAAACATAAGTTTTTTTATTATTATTAATTTATTATTATTAACATCAGGTATCCGGATCAAACCCGACTAATCCGGATGTACAAACCACAATTAATTACAAGAACACCACCATTAATTTATAAAGTTCTTACAAGAACACCACAATTGATTTATAAGTTTTGTTCAAGTCCAACGATCCCATTAATTAAATTATTTGTGCCTGACAAAATTAATCACCAGTACACTTGTCAAACCAACTCCATGGAGTCTTACACAGATAGCATGAACAATGACCAAGTTGATTTAGCCAGCTCAGCAGATTCATTTGAATCCAAAACCTATTTAAGCAGATTTTCAAATGAACGTGCATCATATTGTGTTGACGCAAGCAAATATTTAATTTCTTAACGATACCAATTACAAAATACAAATACAAATACAAATACAAATACAGAATACTTAAACTACAGCATACAAGTAAAACCAAAAACATAACTAAAAGCCTTGAAATCAAAGCACGAGAGGAAAGTAAACTAACTGGATCATCACATGACAGCACAAGCTGAAGTGTTCTCGTCACTGAAAGCATTAGTGTATCTAACTTCAAAAGAGCTCGCACGTGCGAATTGGGCCACCTGTGGGTCTTGGTTATTTCTCACGTACCCAGCAGGGGCTTTTTTGTCATAAACTCCGGCTGTGTAGGGGTGGGCCACCGTATCGTACGGCACGTATGGCCACAACTCTGCCTTCTTACCTGTCCGAAGCGCCACGCGAGAAATCACCTTTGCTGGTTCCACATATCCAACGACTGTCACCTTGTTTGCCTTTCTATCCACAACCACCTGATTTACACCCTTCATTCCCTCCAGTGATCTCCTAATTTTGCGCTCACATCCCTCGCAGTCTATGCGGACCTTCACCTGCACCGTCTGATCACCACATTTAAACAATCAGAAACAATTGGTGGGCCATTGTGAAGGTGGCAGCTCATAAAAATATCAGAAACATTTGGCGGGCCACAACTATCTTACGAGGAAGATACCAAAATGCCCTTGCTTTTATGATAGTGATCTTTTCCACTTAAAGAGAACAGACAGTGAGTGACCATCTTCTCGGGTTTTTTCAAAAATTCAGTCCAATTCCAGTTCAAAGGCACGGCCATGGATTCAGATCGGCTGCAAGGATTGTTACGGAAAAGTTTATATAAGCCATTAGAGTGGCGAGTCAACATACTTGCTATCGGGTTAATTGTTTCTATTAAAATGATTTCTTTTTTTTTCTTGCCCGAACTTAGATGGAATCGACCGGAATCGGTATTTCTTCCGGTTTAGTTTAAAATCTAACTTGGATTACGGTTCGGTTTACAGTTTTCCAGACCAATCCATTGAGTGGAGCCGGGTTTAACAAGGATTCAGATCGATAAGAAAACCTCTCCGCGCGATTCAAGAAGAAGTTGGTTTTAGTGTAAAAAAACACTCGGTAATATCTGTCGTTTAACAACAAAAACTGAGTCTAGAACCATGAGAGAGACCCGGGCTGGCTAAGGGATTTTAAAAGGCAACGCCAGATTATCCAGACTACGATCGAATCGATTGTATGTTCTAACCATGAAACCAGCTGAATTTCAAGAACTCATGTTTGTAGCTTGCTCTGTCAAGACAAAGTTTCTTTCTTCAGCTTGTATATATATAATAATAAAAAAAGGTTTGAGATCAAAGAGTTTCGGCAACAACACATACCTGCAATTGCTTATAAGTTCTACCTATGAAACCAACCGAATCTCAAGAACTCATGCTCGTTGCTTGTTCTATCTAAACAAGGTTTATCTCTTCAGCTTATATATGTAAGAGAAGAAGAGCACGAGAAAAGAGTTATGGCGATCGATGCTACATACCTGCAATTGCTTGTGTTTCCTGTGCCTTGCACTGCCACGGGAGCAATCGAAGATACCGGACACGTGATCAAGTACGCCCATTTCTTTATAACTTTTCTTGATTCGTCAAAAAGATGAGGAATTTTAAAAGCGGAGAGAATATAGAAAATATAAAGAATTGATACGCAGAAAGACACCAAAAGGCTTTAACAAGCTTCTCTCTGTGAAATGTTAGGTAAAGTTTTTGACAGACATATCGGTGAAGGCGTGGTTCTCCGTTTAAATAAGCAAGCCTTGCAAGAGGGTCTCCTTGGCTTCTATCAGTCGTTGGATCTTTTTCTTTTTTGGTCACTGTGCTGCTTTATTGAGACGTGTCCAGACACTGTTTCAGATTCTATCATGGCTGGTCGCTTGTGGCTATCCACATGCCGACATCGGGTAGGTCCCGCTGTATTTTGTTTAGTGTGAAATGTTTTTTTCTTCTAGGGTAGAGCCGTGTCAGATGTTTATTTTTATTTTTTTTTCAATCTATTAACACTAATTTATTTAAAATTAAAATTTGAACTAGCCCGTAATATATCACGGACAATAATCTATTCAATAACTAATCGATGCTCTTCCCCATGCGGTTTTTCGCCTCACGCCCTGTTCAGGCGGCGCGTGCGGTGTGCTACGGTGGTCGGAAATTGTCTACCGGTGGCCAGAACGATGCGCCGCCGCATGGGCTTCCTCCCGCGGAGGTGCATGTAGCCACCAGATGTCCGTGGACGCGACGGAGGCCGGTTGAAGCCTCCGGCGACGTTTATCTCTCTCCTACACGTGCATGTGCAAGAGAGTCCCCCATGTTTTGCTGTTTTTCACTTCGGTCCCTCGGGTTTTAATTTCGTTTGTAGTCCTGATTTCTGTTATATAAGTTTTGATTTAGTTCGATTGGGTCCTCCGATTTTAATTAATTGAATGTCAAAGTTTCACTTCGGTCCTGCTACTTTCAATTTCCGAATTGGCTGTATATAGCTCAATTAATTCGGTACACAAGTTCCGATTTTTGCAATTTCATCCTCTGATTTCAAATGAGAATAAATGTAGTTTGCATTTCAGCCATTTGACTTTTAATTTTGTAATTTAAGCCCTTGATATTTGATTGTCATTTCAGTCCTTATACTTTTATTTTTTTAATTTCTAGAATAATCCAAACTTTTGTCCATGTATATATAAGTGTATTTAACACAATAATAATAATAATAATAATAATAATAATAATAATAATAATAATAGTAATAATAACAATAATAATAAAAATTTCATTATTTTTTTTTCTTGCTCTTCTGTGTTTTTTATCTTTCTCCCGATAATTTGATAATATTTTTTGTTTTGCCGGTAATAGCAATAATAATTGTTTTCTTTTTTCTTTTGTTAAAATTTCTTGCATATTTTTAGTCTTTTATTTTTTTTATTTTTCTTTCATTATTAACACAATAATAATAATAATAATAATTAAATTGTTTTTCTTGCTTGCTCTTTCTTTAATGTTTTTTTCCTCCGGATAATTTGATACTTTTTTTTTTGACAGTGATAGCAATAATAGTTTTTGTTTTTTTTATCTTTTGTGAAAGTTTCTAGGATTTTTTTTTTCTTTCACTTATTTTTGTTTCTTTCATTATGAACATAATAATAATAATAATAATAATAATAATAATAATTTAATTCTTTCTCTTACTTATTTTTTTGTTAATGTTTTTTAGTTTTTTTTTCCAGGATAAGGTAATAATTATTTCGTCATTTTCGAGGGGTTGATTCGTGATTACACTGTGCACAATGCGGCTAATTAAAAAAAAAAAGTCAAAAACCGAAAACACCCCCACAAAAATAATTAGTGCGCGCTCTTTTATGATAGTTTATGACCCAATACCTATATTCTAAAAAATGTAATCTATGTTTACGTGACAAACTCAACTCAAAATTTTAAACATTTTATCTTTTAATCTATAATTTTTATTTACTTATATCATATAAATTTATCGTTATAAATTTAATTATGTTAAATTATATACGAAAAAATTCCTGCGGCAACGCGCGGGCAATTATCTAGTAGAATATAGGCACCGTTGGAATTACATTTCAAAATCATTTAAAAAAAATATATATATTTATTTATATTTTTAAATCATCAAAAATAATATTGAATCATATATTCATATGGAGATGGACAGAATGACAGCAGCAAATGGATGCCCATTGAGGTTCTAGTAGCTGGCAAAAAGTAGCGTGTGTTTACGTAATCTTATCTCCCATGCCACACGTGATGCACCACCCTCCCACCAGGTGGGTGGGTTCGCCCACGATGTAACAGCTTTCACCCCCATTTACCGTGTCAAACGTGTCGTGATCAATCAGTTAATCTAATAGAGCTCCGATATTTGTCTTGGCCATGAAGTTTTCCATTAACAGAACAGTTAATTACTGTTTGTTAGTGTTATTGAATTTACTTTTAAAATTATTAAATTTTTTCAAAATATTTTTTTTAAAAATTAATTTTGTTTTTATAGTTTGTCATATTTATAGAAAAAAAGAGCAGAAAGAAATCGGCCCAGACATTCGAGCATGTTTCTAGCCCATGCAAATGATTTTTTTTGTAATAGACCCGCCCACCACTTACACCAGCATGCCCATGCTCTATTTTATTGTTTTTTTTTTTTGTTATTTACTGTTGGATTTTCATTTAATTTTATTATAAATTTTTTTTTATGTTTTTTATTGTACAATAAAAAAAAAATCAGACCAGTTAGTTCATAACCATGCCATGTGCTGTAAGGTGAACTTCACTCTCTCTTTTTCAAACTTTACCGTTCAATAAGATTATGTCATTATAATTTAAAACCCAGGTTAAGTAAATAATAGATAGAAAGTTTTTAAATATAAATTATTTTATCAAGTTTAATGATAATACCTTATTTAAAATAAACATATATATATATATATATATATATATTTTTTTTTTTTTATATTTAAATATTTTTAATCCCAACCAACAAAAACACTGGAAATAACCTAGTTTCTCCTGAAGAGACAAGGTAAGGTTTCATATTACTAAAAAAATATTATATGTTGTCCAGCTAAATGATGTCCGAAACTACGTAGCGTACCCAAATCCACTTTTTATTTAATGTTCGACATTGATGACCCAGGCTATGTTCCGATTCCGGTGTTCCAGCTTTCAAAAGTTTGCATGTATCTAATAAGCTACAAGTGTGGTCTCGATAACTTGTTTATTATTATAGAAGTAGTTATTTTTTAAAATATTTCTAATTTTAAAATATATTAAATAAATATGTTTTTAAATTTTATTTTTAATATTAAAATAATATAAAAAACAAAGTACAGAGTACTTTTAAAATGTGACCGAGACCAGGAGTCAACTCTTTTAGTGATTATGCCATGACCTCAGACAGAGGTAGATTTGACGTATGCGCTTGAATTGCGGGAGTGCGTTAGGTATCGGATTTTGGCAAAATTTGTTCGGTTGTTGATAATAGTTTTTGTTTAAAAATATATAAAAATAATATTTTTTTATTTTTTAAAAAATATTTTTAATATTCATATATAAAAACATTAAAAAAATAAAATTTAATAATTTTATGAAAACAAGCAAATAATCGTTTTCATCTACAGACTTGACTCACTCAATGATCACAAGTAATTGACTTTCACAGGGTTTACGTATTAAAATTAATCTCTTCAAATTACTGTTTTCTTGCAAACAATTCTTTAAAAATATACATGCACATTAATGTACTGTTTTCCGTTTCTTGCTCTGCAAGAGTATTTTTTATTTTTTCATTTCAAATTATGAAAAAATATTGGTGGTGGCACTGGGAGAAAAAAAAAATCATATTCACAATGTACAAGTAATGTACCAAAGCAAAACAAATATTTATTTTTTTAACAAAATCAATGAAAAAAAAAGTACAAATACAAAATAATTACACCACGGAAATACAAAACAAGGAAAACTAGAAGCCCTAACATCAAAGCACAGGTAATCTAATTACAATCATGATCATCACATGATAGCACAAGCTGCGGCGTTTTCATCACTGAAAGCAGTTGTGTATCTAACTTCAAAAGAGCTCGCACGTGCTAGCTGGGACACTTGTGGGTCATCAGCATTTCTCACGTACCCGGAAGGGGCTTTTTTGTCGTAAACCCCAGGGGCATAAGGGTGAGCCACCATATCATATGGCACGTATGGCCACAACTCTGCCTTCTTACCCGTCCGATGTGCCACGCGAGCAACCACCTTTGACGGTTCAACATATCCAACGACTGTCACCTTGTTTGCCTTTCTTTCCACGACCACTTGCTTTACACCCTTCATCCCCTCCAGGGCTCTCGTCACTTTGCGCTCACATCCTTCACAGTCTATGCGGACCTTCACCTCCACCGTCTGGTCATAACATTAAATCAATCACAACATCAGAAAGATTTATCATGGATTTCCCCCTTTCATCCGTAAAATACCAAAATGCCCTTACTTTTTGGCAGCAATCATTTTCACTTTATGATAACGGTCCTTGTGAACATAATGAACATTTCTCATTTTCTTAAAATTCAATCAATTATTCGTGCACAGGTATACCAATAAGTGTCACATATGGTCTAGGGACTAATCTGAAAAAAATCGAAAAAAAACAGTCACTGGGTTAATAAGTTATTTTATCAGGCATGTTTAGTTATTTTTATTAAAATGGTATCCTCTCTTTTGAAAACCAACTAAGATCTAAATCTCAAATTTCTCATATAAAAGCGGTGCTTGACATCGACGTTTTTCGTTAATTTTTTTTATTTTAAATTACTTTGATATAACACTGCTAAAAATAAATTTTAAAAAATAAAAGAAAATTATTTTAATATATATTTAAAAAAAAAAAAACTACAACCGAAGTTTAACAGCTATAAGCACAGCAACATTATTATTATCATTTCGTGTTTGAATCTAATTAACTGCCAGGGGAACTCTTTCGTGAAACGATAATTTTAGAGTGTGGAAACCTTCAGGAATACCTTCATCGTTTAATGACAAAAATTCAATCTAAATCCATGAGAGAGCTCAGATTATCGAAGGAAAGATCCAAGTACACAGTAGAAAATACAAGGAGCCATTTGCTAGTGTGATCTAACTATGAAACCAGCTAAATTTCAAGAACCCATGCTAGTTGCCTGTTCTATCGAGAAAAAAAGTTTATTTCTTAAGCTAATATTAGTGTGTGTGTGTGTATTGATACATAAAAGAAGAGTACGAGTAGAGAGTTGTTGCCGTATTACCTGCAGAGTCTTGCGTTTCTTGTGCTTGGAGCGGCCGCCGGAGCAATCGAAGAGATCAGACAAATGATCAAGAGCACCCATTTCCTTATAATCTTTCCTGAATCGTTACAAAGAAAAGGAGTTCCAGAGGCAGAGAGAATTGAAGAGGTGAGGAATTATTGGACAGAATTTTCTCGAATAAGTTTCACGGTGTAATGACAGTAAATCTTTTGCAGGCACAGGGCAGTGAAGAGGGAGGCCTCCATTTAAATAGGCAAACTCGCATATTCCAGATAGTCTCTCCTCGTTCTCCTGAAAGGAAATACCAGTCGTTGGATCTTTCTCTTCTTTTGGTGTCACCGCGCTTGGTTCCTGACACGTATCCTAGTTACTATTCATTGCAGATTCCATCTGGTAGTTGCTTTCCATGAACCGACCCCAGGTGGGTCCCGTTGTATTTGGCGCAACTTAAAGAGGGCGAGCCCCACAAACGGCTCAAAAACTTAAAAGTCGTTCATTGCAGGTGTGGACGGGTAAGGGTGGGACCCGATGATTTTTTTTGTTGGGTTGATTGAGTGATGGGTCTCTGGTGGAGGTGGGAGCCGGTGGCTTTATTTTGATTATGAAATTGGCCAGTGAGATATCTTTTTGGACTGCTCCGAAATCTACAGGCTGGACCACTCGTGTTTTTGTTGAAAATCCATAATTCCAACACAATGATTTGATAATTAAAGTGGTTAATTTTTTCAATTTCTTGAGATTAAATATTAAGGTCAGAATTTAAAGAAATCAATTCATTTTAAAAAATGATTTTTATTGATGGCTTGGGTGAAAAGTTATCCTGGGACTATTGAATAATAATAAAAAAAAGTTTTTGAATCCAAAATATATAATTATTTAAAGGGTGGAAAAGAAGAGGAAATCTTGGGGGGGAAGGCAAGCAGAGAAGTCATAAGGCATGGATTGAAGGGCTCGGAGATATGGCCCAACATGGACTAGTTGATCAATCAAGCTAGGTCCAGACCAGGAGCGACGGTTGATAAGCCCGAGATCAAGCCCAGATAAATCACTTTGTAGTTTTTGGTGCTCGTACCCTATATAGCACACCATTGAAGTATCCATCGGCCTCTACCCACCAAATTCATGTGGGTGTTTAAATTTGCCCGCCTTCGATGAGTTGATATATGTAAAAAACTCTCTTTGCTAAATATGAAGATTCTTCAATGTTTAAGTGGGTATCTCTTAAGATAAGATATGATCATATTTTAGAGAATAATTTAAAGATTAAATATGCATTGGGGACTAAAAAAAACTCCCCTTGAAGGATTTTTCATGGTCCTTTTCTTAGCTTGTATGTCTTGTCTCTTTTTTAAGGGAAAAACATCAAAGCGTAAGTAAAATATCTCTAACTTGTGGTCTAATTGTGAAGCCTAAAATTATCAAAGTAAAAAAGAGCGCAAGCTAAGTACTTGGCTAAGTCTCTGGATGGTAGATATGATAGTTCATCAGACCTATATATATATTTCGACTCAGTTCTTAATTGAGTTCAAATATATTGATATTGATTTCTATAAATATCATACTTTAGACAAATCTGGAGTTATTTAAAGATCTATCACCTGAAGATTTGATCTCCTTCATCTATTGTAAGACACTGATTAACATGAGTCGCCCGTAATAAATCTTCTAAATTTCTATTTAGAAGATAGAAATTGCTATGCTGAAAGATTTAGTTTTATATAGTTCATATTATACTGCATGTCATTTCGTTATCTTAATCAAGATACATGTAACATGATCAAAATATATAATTCTTTATATAAGATAACGTGGTGATTTTAAATTTAAGGATTGCATGCACACCATCGTGTGAGTCCCTTCAAAGAAATAAACAATCTCTCCATATCAAATTTTTATGTGAGTCAGTTTAATGTACATGTCTTATAAGATAAAACACCTCTATTAGTTCTATGTATTCTGTTTACCTCAACTTATAAGAACAAATATTTCAAGTCTGGTGGTCATGAAGGGCTTCTCCCTTCCTCTCACCCCCGGTTCAAGCATTGTCAGACACGCCTGTCACCCCCGCGGTGCCTTAAATGCTCATTGGATTTGCAGGATGTTCAGTGGGCCCGGGGATTTAGTTGTGGTGCGCGCAAGCTGGTCCGGACACCCCGGTTATCAAAAAAAAAAAAAACTATTTCATTTAATAAAAGAAAGAATATAGGACATATAAGTCTATACAACTCTAGTAAATTTCTAATATTTAAGACAACATCAACCAATAATCCTCTATATAACTTTATTTTTTATATGTATAAAATATGTTTACCCCATTGATTTTATTTTTACTCTAAATTCATAAATTAAATATTAAATTTATTAATCTAATTTTATATAAAACTATATAAATTAAAGATATTTGAAGTTTTTATTAATAATACACATGCATTTATACAAATTACAAAACAAATAAATCCCGTGGGATTTTGCACTATGCACCTCCTCAGTAAACACTGTGGATTGCGGCAGTGCACGCCCGAAATTGGCCTTCGTCCGCGCGGCAAGAGGAGGGGTTTGACCGGGGCTAATTTCGGTTTTTCCTTTGAATTTTCTTTTTTTTTAAAATAATCAGTTGTGAACAGTGTTTTGACGATTTCGTCCCCGGTAATAAGACAAAAATAGACATCCGGGTGAGGGGCACCGGCGTAATTGCGCGCGGTCGGACCGGCCCGGTCCGGTCCGGTCCGCCGCAACTTTTTCTTTTTTTTTATTTTCGGAAATGGCTAAAGACGATTTTAGCCCCTAATAAGACAAAAACACTGAATTGGGTCCAGGGTTAAAACGGTAATTGACCCTATTTTTCCAATTTTTTATTCGGTGTCTGGGGTGCGTCCGCCGCACGCGCCAGGCGGTTTTCCGCCTCACGCCCTTTTCAGGCGGCGCGTGCGGCTTTCTCTGTTGGCCGGAAATTGTCTACCGGAGGACAGATCGCTTCGCCGCAGCGTGGTCTTCCTCCCGCGGTGGCGCGTGTCATCACCACATGTCCGTGTACGCGTCGGGGGCCGGTTAAAGCCGTCGGCCACGTTTCTCTCTCTCCTGCATTTCAATGTGCAGGAGAGTCCCCCATGTTGCGTTACTTTTCACTTCGGTCCCTGGACTTTGAATTTCGTTTTTGGTCCTCAATTCTTTGATATAAATTTTGATTTTGTTCAATTGGGTCCTCCGATTTTAATTGATTGAATGTGAAAGTTTCACTTCGGTCCTTATACTTTCAATTTCCGGGTTGGCTGTATAAAGTTCCGATTTTTGCAATTTTGTCCTCTGATTTCAATTGACAATAAATGTAATTTGCATTTCAGCCCTTTGACTTTTAATTTTTTAATTTAATCCCTTTATATTTGATTTTCATTTCAGCCCTTACACTTTTATTTTTTTAATCCCTACTTTTGTCCATGTATATATAAGTGTATTTAACACAACAACAATAATAATAATAATAATAATAAGAATAATAATAATAATAACAATAATAATAATAATAATAATCATGATTTAATTATTTTTCATTCTTACTCTTTTGTTATTTTTTTTCCCTCCCGATAATTTGATAATTTTTTGTTTTTCCGGTAATAGCAATGATAATTTTTTTTTTAATTTTTTTTATCTTTTGTCAAAGTTTCTGGGATATTTTTAGTCTTTCATTTATTTATGTTTCTTTCATTATTAACATAATAATAATAATTATTATAAGAAGAATAATAATAATAATAGTGATTATTATTAATATTATAATAATAGTGATTATGTATTCTATTATTATAATAATAGTGATTATTTATTCTTTCATAAGAATTAAAATAATAATAATAATTTTTAATTTGTTTTTCTTGCTTGCTGTTTTGTTCATGCTTTTTATTTTTTTCCCTCGGTATAATTTAATAATTTTTTTTTTATACTCTGGTGGCAATAATAATTTTAGATATTAAGACTCCGATGTTGCTATTGTGATAATATTTTAAATTAATATTGCTTCCTTTTCCGTTTTATTTTTTATTTGCTCTTTCTATTAATTGATTTTTATAATTTTATTATCTGCACAATAATGATTTCAGTAAATTTTTTTTTCTCATTCAAATATTTTGCTCTTTTTTCTAATGTTAGTGCGCGCTCTTTTGTGATAGTTTATGACGCAATACCTATATTCTAAAAAATGTAATCTATGCTTACGTGACAAACTCAACTCAAAATTTTAAACATTTTATCTTTTAATCTATAATTTTTATTTACTTATATCATATAAATTTATCGTTGTAAATTTAATTATGTTAAATTATATACAAAAAAATACCCGCTGCAACGCGCGGGCAATTATCTAGTACAATAATATTACGTGTGAGTAATCGATTGATTAACTGCGAGATATATTAAAATAACAGGTATATTATCATTTTATACTTAATTATTTATTTTTAAAAATATACCTGTCAAGAAGTAGAAAGACCCGTAACGACCTTCAATTTAACTCACATATCCTGCAGCGTGACGAAACGCCCTTGTAAGTGATCAGCTTCCTGGAAGCTAGAACTGGTCAAAGATGGCAGCAGGGCAACGCAGTTTTTGCTTTCAAGAAAAAGCAAAAATGACGGCCACGAGAAATCTACGAGTCAAAGTCGCACGAGAAGCCCTGAGAGCGTTTTCCTTTTCCTTTTCTTTTTCTATTGGCGTGGAGACATTGAAAATGGATCAAAATTTAAAGAAAGCACCGGGAGGGTCTCGCCAGAGACAAGCTTCACATGACCTTGATGTGTCGGTCTACCGCGTGAAACGTGAAATCTCCGGCTACATTAGCTAATTAGCTCTTTCTTTCATAGAATAAAAGATGGCAGTCTCCATTATGGAAGCAGACGAGAGGTGATGCAATGATGGCATGTCCATTGAACCGGACCCCGCTACTTTCGAGTTGATATAAAGTTCAAATAAAGATAGAAGAGTAATGAACCGATCAAAACCTCTCTTTTCCTTGAAAAAGATATTAATTCAATTTTGTTTTGAAAAAAATTCAATTAACTTGCTTGATCAAGACCAAAGACTTGCTTCAAATCAGGTTTAATAATCATGAATAGTGAACTATCTGGTAGGTGATCCAGTCTTAAAAGCTCGAGACTAAAAATTTTGCTCTCCTGTAGTCTCAGTTTTGATTCCCGTGGTTGCGACTTATATGGTTATTAATTTTATGACCTATTAGATTAGTCGAGGTATACGCAATCTGTCCTGGACACCTACATTATTAATAAATAAAAAAACCATGAATAGTGCCCCTAAAAGAGTAACGATGGAAACCTTACGGGATGTAAGGATGTGAAGGTATTTATCATTTACAGTTATACTTTTTTTTTTAAAAAAAAAACCTAAATATTTTAGAATATTTAACTCCACCATTTTACAATTAAATAATCTTTTCAAAGGTACCGGCACTCTAAGAATTACCTCAAATATCCATCTTCAAGAGAAAACATAGACGGCGTGCTTCATCTACCATGGTGATTCTGGTCACCCATCCTCTCATCGTGATGAAGCCGTCGACCTAGCTGTTAAAGAACACAAAACCTAGTTTTAATTATCAAACAACTTGTTCAATTTCAAGATCGAGATGCCTGCTGAGGCCAATAAAGTATCTTAAAGGTGCGATTCTTCATGCATCAAAAGACAAACCTAGAGTGGCGCAATTTTAGCTGCCACAAAAAAGGAAGTTTACCATCACAGGAGAAATACTGCATGTGCGAGATTAATTAATTCGGTCTACTTTGAATTTTTAGTTTTAAACATAATTCAAACATAATCTCCAATCTTAACTATTTATTAACTATATATATATATATATATATAAAAAAAATCTCACGTCATAGTGATTTTAGAGGTTCAATTATATCTATGTTGATTTACTTGTTGTTTTAAAAATATCTCAAACTCGAATTTCAAGTACACTCAATCTTCACGGCGTACAATAATTTAAAAACAATTATTTATAAAAAAATATATCTTAATTCTGTAAAGTTTTAATTAGTTTATTTTATTGATATTAAAATCTATGACATATCACAATAGTTTATTTTAATTATGCCTAATTATGCCCCCGGGGTGGCTCTCCACTACAAAGTGGATCCGATCCTAGCTCGATTAAATATAACAGCAGCCAATAATACAGAATCATAGATTGCATCTTCGTGTTTGTTTCCACGTATTTTATGGCTTCTGGTGCTGTTCCATAAGCAGGGAAATAATTGAGCAAATGGAGCCAGTTGTTTCTGAACCTATACATGCATGATATAAGACCACATATGGACAAACCGGCTAGCCCCTGTGGCTCCATGGTGCCCATGGAAGTGGATCCAGGCGGTCCTTTGACCAGGAGATATAGCCAGCCTCGGCCATAGTCGTACATGGTGAGGTCAGTCTTTATGATTGTTTTTGGTGGGTCTTCGTTTTGATTATTAGAATGCCAGACCATGCACCTGGCTAGCTTTTAAATTTTTTGACAATTAAATAACATTTCCCTTCTGAACATACGTGCCGGGTCCCTTTCAAAAGCCTAACCATGTATGAACAATCAACGGACCAGAGTGTGAACAATCCAGGGACCAGGGTGGTAGAAACTAGGAACATGATCATAGAAAAAATTTAAGAATAGGAAGAAACAAGGTAGTGTGACTTGACCTGGTATCCTAGATTAATGTGGCGTGGTTAATGATATTCAACCGTTTAATTTATAAATCGGGCGATCGAGTTCGGTCGGCAGGTAAAGTGTCCTTGTGGCTAGGTTTTCAAAGTCTTCGAAAGAAACTTCAAGGAAATCATGATTTGTAATCGTTCATGCTCATAACTGTGGAAAAGAAGAAGAAGAAGAAGAAGACGTGACAGCATGCCATGTGTGCCCTAGATGGCTGCTACTAGTATTTGTCAGGGAAGGCCCTTTACTGATATTTATACGGTGGCATCTGGGGCTTATTATAGATTAAAAAATAAAGTGCTGCTAAAGATCAAGCATAGGTGACCATATGTTAGGCAGTCATCATCGAATATTTCATTTAATTAGCTGTTTTGTTTGTTGTCTACTGAAGGATAAGAAAAAAGGGTTTCCATGTTGAGCTGTTCATGTTGACCGCGTTGCATATGCATTTATGAATTATATGGATTTAAAAAAGTTCAATCATATGATAATTTGGGCCAATCAAACAAGTGATATGGAAAAAAAATAGACAATTTAAAATCTTAGACTTGCAAATTCAAAAACCCTAATTCTATCTTCTTCTTCCTTCTTTTCCACTATACTGTACTTCAATTATGGTGGTCATTTGGTATCACGAAGATTGAAGGGAGTTGCTTTTACTCTCATTATAAAGTTGACTAGAAAAAAATTGATATATATATATATATTGGTAATATATATTTATTTATTTTGTTTTTATGAAAGTATAAATAATAAGTATCCTAAACAATGTTTTATTCACTGTTTTTTGTATGTATTATGTATTCGTGTCTCGCAAGTTCTTTGATCATTGCTACCACTACAGGTTTCCTTTTGGGCTGCAGACATTTGTCTGCGAATCCAAAGGAGGAGAGAAATTTCGCGTCTCACTGCTCATAGCAACCACTAAAGTGTTAAAAAGTGATCCTAAGACCTAAAGTCATGCTCCAAATCTCACTTTGGTACGTAAATACACAGCTGAAATTAATTAGAGAAATTGCTTAATCTCGGGGTTTAGACGTTTGATTCCCTCTTTAATCATGCACAGCAAGCACATGTTCACGCGCTAAAGGTCATGGCGTGTTCCTTAAAAGTGACCAACACGTCAATGGAATTGTGAAATCGCATAACATGATGTCGATTAGGGTTTTCTAAGGGCACTAGTTAAGCATTAATAACCATGTTTTTCTAAAGTAAAAAATGGCGAATCATCATAACAATAGAGAGAGATCGGCAAGAAATTACCATTATATTTCCGGTGACACACTTATGTTTTTATTTATTCAAACTCATAATTATGAAAATAGTATCATGGAATTAATTGCCTATTTTTCTCTTAGCTAACAATTTGATAAAAGAGGTCTATGATCTACTTATAAATAATAACTTGTGTACTCCATCTACGATTATTGGTAGATATAGATCAGAAGATTTCTTTTGAATTTTATTTTATTTTGAAACTGTGTTGTTACTGCATCGAGAATTTTAAAGAGCTTGAACAAAAATGGTTGGAAATATTTATAATCTAAATTTTCGTTGTTGTGATGTGAATTTAACATTATGATTATATAAAATGTTTACCAATATCAAAAGCAATTAGAGGTTTCTGCACGTACGTTTCTCTGAGTCCCACAAAAACAATGAAAAAAAACCTTGTGTGGGTTGCCTTATTATTGGAACCAAGACCCCGGGACGCATCCATTTCACTTCGGGGAAAAAGAAAAAAACAGATAGCAGAACGTAGCTGACAAGGTGTAGCAGAAATTTGCAGCAAATACGAGACACGGGCTTTGGATTTTTGCAGTGAAATCTTAAATAAGACCACAGCGATGCCGAGTCAATGAAGGTGGTGGTGTGTCGATGCTTTCACAAACTCACATGGCTTGCACCGTTGGTTCCACAGGAGCTTCCTGGCAAGGAAGGCGAGTCGCTTGAATCATGGTAGGTGGGCAGCACATGGGTCCACGCTCCCTGTTCATGCTTTTGTTTTCCCGTGTGTTCCTATCAACTTCTTGTCCAGTGCAAATGAAAACAGTGTTTACAAAGAGAAAAGATGACGACCCTTTTCAGTACTGGTGTTGCAATGTAGCCATTAAAGAAAGACATGGGAAACTGTGGGGTGGATTTTATAATTTTCCCATGACATGTAGATCTTCAGAATCTTGTTGACATGGACTTTTTTCCGTGATTTAGGATCCATGGCCACTGTTCAAAGTGGCGTTGGGTGAGCTTTTGCATATAACAAGTCCAAAAATCATTTGGATAAGGATAGAAATTTGCATGGTTTTGTTTAATCGAGTTTGAATCGATGCGAAACACGCAAGCCTTCGAGGACAAGGTCCCTAGCTATCCAATCCCAGAACCACACCTACTGGTTAGATATGATTGAGCTGTTCATGATTTTTTTGAACACCTTACATGCAAATCATGGAATTTTGCACATGAATTCCCGATTCCGTGCTGGGGTGATGGGCTTGCTGTTTTGAATTTTGACCTCCCCCTCCTCTGCACGGTGAGAGTATCATGGATAAGAAAAATCATTAATGGGGAAAAATCTCCACGTCTTATCTTAAATAAACTAATTAACGTTAATGACTCGAAGGGTAGGTCACGAAATTTAGTTGGTTGCTTCTAAGCTAGAACCGAAACACTCGAATCTCTGACGGGAATTCGAACCAGTCCTTGTTCTGTGTGAGCGATCTCAATTGGATCCCTCAAGATAAGTAGTAGCAACAATTGAGATTCGATTTTAAACCAGCTATATTTATACTTGTGGGATTGATTTCTTGTACTTTTTTAAAGTGGTCATGCGACGGGGAGGGCAAAGAAAGGGAAAGCTTTGTCACATGGCATGATCAACCCTTTAATCAAAATCTTATTAGGGTTTTGCTGTGCTCTTAAGTGTTTAAAATGGAGAATTTTACCCTGATACGAAAAACAATGGTTCCTAATTTGCTGTCCGTGAAAGAAGAAGAAGAAAACCACCATTAAAATTACCTTTCATTTCCTGAATTAAATTGAATCAAATCTAATGTGATTATGACGGTTCCATCTGTCTAGAGAATGATTCAACAAATCGGAAAAACTTGAAGATCCTGCCCAAATCAAAGCCAAAAATACCTGCAAGTCATGTCTCCCTCGAAAGAGAAATTAGGTGGGAAGGATTTACAGTCCCAAAAGGCAAATAAAGAAATCCTATTCTTCAGGCTTTCCAGATGATCGAGCTGACAATTCTCTCTGACCCCCCCCCCCCACTTATCTCTCTACAATAAACACTGACCTATTCAGAGGTTGAATTTTCTATAATTTCTTGCCCCCACACCCCTTCTTTTCTTCTCTATATTTATTCAAAGCCAAACAAACACCCCTCTGAAATCTCTGACCCGATAGTTTAGTCACAAAATCTGCATGTGTACGTCGTTTCTTTAATGAACGCTTTTTCTTTTTTTATGGAATTCTTGAACTGTCGTTTAGCAATCATAATATATCTGTATGCGTATAAAAGTAGAGGTAGAGCTTACATGGAAAGGGAAAAATTAGTATCCTAGACAGTCTCTTTCCCCTTTTTTTTCAAAGTCATAGCACTTACTTTTATCACACCTCTCTATTATTATCACACATCACGTCCTATATATATTCAACCCCTCCACTTAATTTTCTGTCCCTTGTTGTCACATATCGAGATCAGGGAGAAATTCAAGTCCTGGCTTTCAGGAATCCAGTTTTATTTCAAGAACTCTGTACTGTTTGGTTTCTGGGATTTGATAAGGATCAAGATTGGTTTTTTTGGTTACTGAAAAATGGCAATAGAAGCACAGTTTCCGTTTTGTGGAGGGTCACAACAAGATTGGATGGATTATGGATGTGGAGGTTTAAATCAGTTCTTCAATGTTCAGCAACAAAAACAGCAGCAGCAGATGCAGCCGCAGCAATGTAACATGCATCAGTTACAGAATTACCAGCTTCAAAGGAATCCAAATCTTTTCTTTGATAATACTCTTGTTTCTGCTTCGAAAAATAGCTGCAGCACCAGTCATCTTTCAATGGGTTCCTTGGCCTCCTATGACGAGAAGCAAAGACAAGAGATTGATCACTATATTAGACTGCAGGTTTGGCAAAATACCAATCTTTTTGTTTGTTTTTGTGCTTTTTATATCAACTTAAAAGACCCTTTTTCTTCTGAAAACAGAATGAGAGACTGAGATTGGTGTTACAAGAGCAAAAAAGGCAGCAGCTTGGATTGTTGTTAAAGAAATTAGAATCGAAGGCCCTGCCTATATTGAAACAGAAGGATGAAGTAATAGCACTGGCAGCTAAAAGAACAGGGGAGCTTGAAGAGTTCTTGAAGAAATTAGAGTTTGAGAATCAAACATGGCAAAGAATGGCTCAAGAAAATGAAGCCATGGTTATTTCTCTCAACAACACAATTGAACAACTGAGAGAAAATGCATCTGGTTGCCTTAACAATGGCGCGGAGGATGCAGAGTCCTGCTGCGATGTCAGTGGCAGAGCAGAGGAGGGGTTTCTTGACGCCGCCGATGACATACCGAGAAAGATGGTAATGGCATGCAAAGGATGCAATTCTAGGAATTCGTGTATCTTGTTCCTTCCCTGCAGGCACCTCTGCTCATGTGAAGCTTGTGAGGCCTTTCTTGATTCTTGTCCAGTGTGTCAAACACCGAAGAAGGCTAGTGTCGAGGCTTTAATGATGTAGACTTCCAAAAACATTTCCGGGAAGAGTGAAAGGTAAATAGAAAAGGAACGGGAAAGAAAATCAAGAACCCAATTCATTGCATTGGATGGAGGCAAGAATTGATGTGTAGTAGTTACTAGGGGCTAGGGCTATCAGATTTTTTTCTTTCTTTAGTTTGTTTCTTCTCCTTCGCCTTTACAGGGTCTTCTGTGTTCATATTTGTACTTCAAACCAGTAGCAGGAAATCAATCGGACAGAATTACAGGAAAAGAGGAGGGCATCTTGCTTTCTTTTGATGATTTTTTGGGATTTGGAAGTGACAGGAAAGATTGAAAGCAATGTCAGATTCTCACTAAGCTATCAATCTGTGCTCACACCTCATCTTCGAAATGAAAAGTCACCATATTCTTTTCTGCTGGAAGTCTATAACCGATTAATTGGGATTCTTTTATTCTATGCCAAATGTTCTGAAAAGGAAATAAAAGGCAATCTGCCCGACCGTGCTTGATTGAACATTACAGCCTCTCTAGGATTTGTAGATTTTTTAGTGGATTGAGATCTGAGATGCCCAGTTGCCCACCCTTCCTTTTCTTTTGTTTTTTGATCGAGATACTTTCTTTCTTTGACAGTGCAATGCTGGGTTTTTTTATTTACATACCTCAGCAAGTCTAGGTTTTTTTGTCTGGCGAGCTTGATATGCACGCCAGTGACCGAGTGTGCCACCCTTTTCAGGTGGCACATGGATTTTTCTATAATTTTTCTCAATAATCCTAAAAGTATTGTTTGGAATTTGAGGGTGTTTTATTTATTTATTATTTTATCTTTTCTATATATTTCGGTTACTGTGAGCCCATTTCTTCTTCTTCTGTCATCTTTGTTATTGATTCTTTTCCCCCTCTCTTGATTGGATCTGATTATCGACTTAGTTTTGAATCTTCCTACCTTTTCTTGTCGACTATAAAAGATGTATATATTTTTGAAGCAGAATTGCACCTTCAATCTGCTTCCTCTCGAGATTGAAAGAACCGCATGTTCGTCAAGTATTCGAATGATAAATTATAGCTTCCACCAGGACGATTATTGCTCCTTTTCCCCCCCTGTTCTGGATGGCGATTTTGATTGCATGGGGTGAATTATTCATTGTGGGCCAGAATCATGCCGTGCTCGGAGGCTTAATACGTTCGGATCATATATATATATATATATATATATATAAAGGAGGCCTAATAAGTTAAGACCATATTATCTTTTACTCCAATCAAGTCATACGTATTCTGCCTTCATCTCTCATTTTGGTAAGCAGGAGAGTCATTATTGTTTCTTTTGCTGTAGGGCAACTCATTATTGCTGTGAAATCGAATACATGACAAGCAAGAAATCATAAAATATGACTATATATATAGTCTTGAAGTTCATGATGCAGGAACACCCCCCACTTAGAAATCAATCCCGACTTCGATTTGATCTCAATAATGTTTAGAAAAGAAGAGAGAAGAATGCTCTGCCCTTGCTGGGCCATGTAAAAAAACTATAATTCGTAGATTATTTAAAAATAAAAAACAATTATCGCATCAGTTCATGAGATAATCATCATGGTTTCTTCACACGTATGGGATCGCTTAAGATCTAAGATTTCAATCCACTAGTTTTAAAAGAGGTCAGTTCTCCGAATAAAAACACAAAAGCCAACGGCATCCAAGTAAAAGTGTCAGAGAGGGATTCGATGGGTAGTCTGGTAATTTCACTCGGCGGGCCCTTCCATATTTCCCGCCCGAATCCTGTGGCCATGCAGTTCTTCTCTTCTACAGTTGCTGTGCTGAGTTGATCCGTTTATTTTTATGTCTCAAGAGTTTTTTTTTTTCCAAATCAAATTGTTATATTTTTAAATAAAAAGTATTTCGAAAAATAAGGATAATAAAATACCGAATAGAATCGGTTTGTCCGTTTTGATTTTGTTCTTCTTGTTGGGCCCGATTCCTGATGTTTGAGAACCAAGTCTACAACATGTCTTGCTGTCTGCACAGAATTGTGATGATAGAAAACTTGTGATTTGCACAATAAATTTTGAGTTCAAATTAGAATATATATTATATAAAAAATATGAAATAATCAGGGTTTTGCTTGTTTTTCTAGTTCATGAAATACATTTCCTGAGAAGTAAAGTTTGTTAGCATAGCAAAAAAAGAAGTCTTATCTTGGTTTAAGGATATTGCTCGATTTATATAACTTCAAATTGGTTCTTCTTAAATCAATGAATTTCCAAGGGCAATGCATGTGGGCCGAGGATTAAACAATGCCAGAGGCAAGGAATACTGACGGGGTCGATGGTTATGCCCGAAAGCAAGGTATTAGAAGCTTTAACTTCGACGGTCCACGAGGTTTTATTTAAAGTTGTCAGATTTTACTCGGTTTGTAGTCGAATTATTGGATTTTAATTGTTATTTTTTAATTATTATTTAATTCTGGTTGGATTTCTTTTAAATTTAATGGAGTTCTATCAAATTAATTGAAATAACACAATGTAAATTGAATTTCTACTTGACTAAATCATCGAGCCATCACCGTGTTGAACTGATTAACATAAAAAGTGATTCAAACCCTCTGATTTTAATTAAGAGCTCTTAATCTATAAGATAAAAAAAAAACTCTTAATTTGCCATAAAGTTAGAACTTAGAAGGGGCTTGACTAAAGACTAAAATATGTCCTAGCAACCATTCAATATATTTCATGAGAAATACAATTTGTATCCATTAATTTACATAATTATCCAGCAAAATCAAGGAAATTACAGATTCCCCACGGCCTCCTTCCTCTCTGCATTCCAGTTCCAGCTCCTCCCTGTCCCATACAAATCGAATCCACTTTTCAGAACCCTAAAAACCCAAAATTTAGTCTTAATACGCAATTAACCCTTCAAAACACAAAATTCCCTTACGGGTTTTCTCCTACTACTCCATCCCTTGTTTGGTCTACTCACGGCTGTCACCTCTGTATCATCACAGGTCAATTTATTGTTCCTCTCTTGTTTTTTTCTTGGAAACTGTGAATATGAATAGTTAATGTTGTGTTTTGATGTGTTGCAGCTGTGATAGAAAGCTTCTTCAATGGCTAAAAACAAGTCAATACCAATAAAACCAAGCAAATTGAGTGTTTATCTTTACATTCCTAATATTATTGGTGGGTTTTTCTTCTATTCAACATTTCTTTGCTGTTTTTGTTGATGTTATGATGTTCTGCTTTATGGGATTTTTGTTTGTTTTTGGTGAATATTTACTCAGGGTATACAAGAGTGCTCATGAACTGCTTTGCATTTGCTATATGTTTTTCTAACAAATGGATATTTTGTGCTCTTTATTTTATCAGGTGAGGATTTTGTTATTGTAGTTTTGATCTAATTTATATTTCCAATATTGTTGGTGTTTTTTCTCTTCTTTTCTTTTTCTCAACGTGTGAAACAAATGGGTGTGTGATTTTGTGTTTTGTGATTTCAGCTTTGTTTGTGATGGTATCGATGGCTGGGTTGCTCGCAAATTCAATCAAGGCATGGTCTTTTTCTTTCCTGGTCCTCTTATTGTTCAGTATGTGAATTGTAAAGGTCGTGATTCGAGTATAAATGCAAATTCACTTAGTAATTGCATTTGTTGAATCTGCGCAGAACAAATTTTTTGGATTAAATCCGGGACTAAATAGTTTGAATAATATGTGCTTGAAAAAGCTGCTGTATGTTGATTATTTGGCGAGGGCCATTGTTTTTTATTCTACATCTTGAGTTCGAATGAGATAGAATGTTCAGGGATATATTTAGCTAAATGGAGCTTAACAACGGCTAGGATTTAAGGTCTTACTTGAAGATATTGTAAATGTTGTTCTTTTCTTGTTACTCGCTCTTTTTCAACCCCCCCTCTGTTAAATAGGCTACTGATAATCTATTAAAATGTCATTCCATGCTTTCTATGTCTTATTTGGTCATAAGGGTTTTGCCCCATTCCTGACAGTTTCAATTTACTTATAAATTAATGTCTGGAGTGGAATATTTGATTCATCTTTTCTGTTGTTCAGTTTCTACTTTTGGAGCTGTTTTGGACATGGTAACAGACAGGTATTTTTCTTTCCGTAATACAGACTCGTACCAAATTTGAATTTTTCTTCAGCACTTTCTGTTCTTTTTTGGATTTCACCCTCGTGTCTGTGTGGCCGATTTTATCAATTTGTTTTTCATCCAGGATTAGCACAGCTTGCCTACTAGTAATCCTTTCCCAAGTATACAGGCAAGGTTTTTCTATTGATTTTACGTGCATTACAGCTGAAGAACTTGTACAATAATACCTGAGATTTTTGGTTGGATTTTATGCAGGCCTGGCATGGTTTTTCTGTCATTGCTTGCCCTCGATATTGGTAGCCACTGGCTGCAGATGTACAGGTATCCTTCTTTCTTCATATAACTTGGCTTGCATTTGTTTCTTTTATATGATCTTGCTGAATAAATGTGCCTCTGTGACCTACTTTATTGGATATCGACTACATCAATTTGCAGTACCTTCTTGCTAGGCAAAGCTAGCCACAAGGATGTGAAAGATAGTACTAATTGGCTTTTCAAGGCTTACTATGGAAATCGTATGTTTATGGCTTATTGTTGCGTGGCATGTGAGGTAATTATGACTCAGATCTGCCAGTTTACCCTCTGTAATGCAATGGTTACCTCGGCTCTCTTGACCAACTGTTAATTCTGCAGGTTCTTTATATTTCCCTGTTTCTTCTTGCACAAAACGAAACTGAAAAGTTGATGGATGTAAGCCCTCATTATTTTACGAGTTTACTTTTCAATATTTTTCTTGTTTATCTTGGTTTCTGAATCATTTCTACTTTCAGGTTTTAAAGGCTTCTATAACAGAGGGTTCACTCGTGTCTGTCCTGGTTGTTTTAAGTTTGTTTGGATGGGCAATCAAGCAACTTGTGAATATCATCCAGGTACCAACTAGCACCTCTATTATTTTGGTACGAACTTATGTCATGTGATTCTTTGGACAACAAAGAAAATTGTGGATGCTGAGATTCTTATTCTTGTATATCTTTGATATATTATTAGCTTTTGAGATTCCTGAAACTGTGACTGTGATGTGCATATCCTGTATCTACTTTTTGCGCAAAACATGATTGGTTCCTTACCCAGATTCTGAGATAAAAACTCATTATTTTGTTGAATTTAACTCTTGTTTTGGTAGAAAACTACTATGCATGGTAGTAGCATAACGAGATTATTAGCCATGATGGTGTTTACTCTATTGTGCTATTAATTCACATTCTTCTATAAAATTGACCAGTGATCACACAAACCCTTAGTTTGTAGCAGCCAAAGGTTTATCTCAGATGAACTTTGGTCGTCATAGATTTTACTCAATTCTAGACGCCCCATCATTCTCGCCCAAGTACAGTAAAAATCTGTAAATTTGAGTGTATATTTTAGAGAGCCTATTATACTCGGTTGTCTTTTAATGTTTTGATATGATCTGGATTGTTCTGCAATTCTCTTTGATGATTTCAGATGAAAACTGCTGCGGATGTTTGTGTGCTTCATGATATCAACAAAAAGGAGAGGCCATGATGATTTATTCAGACTTTATAATTCCAGGGCCATAGCTGCATCAGACTTGATAACGTACAGTCTGTTAGTCTTCATTTCTATTATTGAATCTTGAAAGTGCCGAATTTCAATTGATGCTGCGATGTTAAAAGCTTATATTTACATAACAGCCCATGAATTTAAACCATCTTGATAGCGATGACATGACAATGAGATTTTTCTACCATGTTGCACAGTGTAATCTTTTCATTTTCCTTTATGGTACAAAGATATTTTTTTTGTTGAAGCACGTTAACCCAAGTTTTGGCTAGATGGATGGAAGCACTGCAACTTATGCTTGTGGACTGATGCTATGCTCTATGATAATTATAACGAAAAATGATTTGAGGTAGTTAAACTAAATCTTCTTAATAGGTTAATTAATAATGATGATAATTACTTATGAAAATGATTAGTAGTAGCCAATCTAAAATTCAATGGGTTATACAGTCATGAAATGGTGTTGTAAATTAGTTGTTTTAGTACCGTTTGATTTTGGGCTTAAAAATATGTTTAGATGCATTTTGGAACTGCATTTAGATGTTTTTTGCTTAAATTATGGTGATGAGAAGAACACAATTTATGAGATTGTGCTGATTCCGACGGCATAACAACAATTATAATGTCACATCTTTGGTGTATATGATTGAGTCATGGACTCACAAGTCACAATCGTACTATTTTCATGCCGTCCTATCGATCGAGACAGAGCTTTAAGTACTTTTGCTGGAAAAGGAAAAGCATGTGTTGCGACAGCAATTTTCATCGCAATCAACTTGTTGAGTACATTTTACCATAACAGCGGCTTTGATTGGGTGGAACCACGTAAAAATGGCAATGCATGAATCGATTGAAGCACAAAGACAATTATTATCAGAGCTGGAATTACACCAAATAAATTATAAATACTTCTCAGAGACACAAAGTCTTTCCCTTTTATGTTGAAGATTACAAACTTAAAAAGTTTAATGAGATGAAAATTCTAAATAAATTTTGAACTCTTCTCTAATGATCTTTCTCTAAGACTAAAATGGTAGCTTGCATCAAATAGATCAGTACAAACTGAATCCGAACAACTGGCTGACGATAATACCAAGGCCAAGGGCAATGGCTATCAGTGAAGAAATCCAAGTGAGTTTCTCGGTTATTCTGGGTACTCGGTCCTTTAATGCTTCACTACATGACCCTATAAATACCGTGTAGCTACCCATGGCAATCACAGTCCCGAACAAGAACATGGTCAGAAATGCGGCCCCGGCCACACGAGAAGGCAATGCAAGTGCAGGCAACACCATCATCAATGCATCTGGCTGTAGTCCATGGACAATACCGGTAGCAAAAGTAGCAAAACCAATCTTTTTCTTCTTCCCTACTGCTGGGGTTTCTAATGCTTCATATACACTGACATCGCACTCGCCATTTTCCAAGGCAACACATGGAGTTGGGACTTCTGATGCCTCCTTAATACCCATGGCACCGATAACAAGTAGAGTTAGACCGACCACTCTTGTGCCCCAAGTTCTGATGATTTCAATATGGAGCCGATCCTTTAGCAGTAGAAACAGCAAGCCGAATATGAGCTGACCTGCATCATGGCCACAACCCCAAAGAGCTCCAACAGCAGCACTTTCCATCCGGGTTCGACCGATTGAGAGTGGAGCTAAAGCAGCAAGGTGGTCAGGCCCTGACAGTGTGTGTAAGCAACCAGCAAAAAAACCAGCCCAGGCACTGGTCAGTAGTTCAGTTCGCATAAATTTTGCCCCTACTGCAGCAGCAGCAGGCCCCCCAGTCTTGGCAGCAGTTTGGAATGTTGCAAAAGCTGGCAATGCGAAAACTGGGTGGATTAACATGATGAGAGCAGAACCTACCATGAGTATCCCAATAGTACTTGCCTGCAGCATTTAGAGAAGACAGCAGATTTACCAAATTTGACAAAAAAAAAAAAGATGCAATTTAAACAACAAAATCTAGTAAACCATCTAAAATTTCTTCAAAATAGTTTAGTGTTTTGGGCATGCAAACCCACCAGGCATTTTTGGAGTGTTTTACAACCATCAGGGTTTTGATTGTTCTCGTGTTACTACCTCTACTTTAGTTGTTCTAAAGGACAGTTGGGATTTTCAAATTTAAAATTCACAAAGTAGAGTCTGAAATTCCTTTCTACTGGAACTGAAAGGTCCTAAAACCAAGAAATAAACAGAGCTATAGCAATAGGTGAGATATCAATTGGAAGGTTTCAGTAAGGATGGGGAAGAGGTAGCTTGTTTCCAGGCACTGATTATTGTCTACAGTGCATTGACAACATCAACAAATAGTTTCACTTCGCACAGCAAAAAAGACGAGGTACAAGTCCTAATTACCTAAAGAAGATGTAAACTCAATTGCTGGGATCATAAGACATAATTACCCAAATCTACTCAATTCCAAACATAAAAGAAATCTTGAAGTGCAATATTTTTTAAAGCAAATTTTTTTTTTGGTTTTGAAAGAGCAATCAAATACAAGTAATAATAAATCAACAATTTATGGAGGTCTATATTCGGCGTAACTTAGATCCTTGTACATTTAGATAATTAGACTTAACAACATGAAATCACAATTTAATCTCGACAAATCAAACATGACTACCTACAAGCAAAAAGCAGAACCAAAACCAAATTTTCTCTTGAGACTCCTATAGATATGAAAGGGATATGATCAAAATGCAGCTCTGTGAAGATGAAAAATCAATAGATTTCTAATCAGACTCAACTCCTTTCCATTTGAGTTTATGTTTGCACAAAATAATGTAAATAAAGAACTACTTAGAACTGATGCAACCTTACTCGTGCTTCTACAGTAATTGGAATTAAAGCAGTGTTGCAATGCAGTGTATTTCTACTTGTGCTATCACTATCACCTGAGAAAGCAAATTCACACGTAAAGGGATTTAAGCATGAACATAACTTGAAACAGCATTTTTGATTCTGCCTGAAAATGAAAGCATTATAAACTACATACTTAAATGCTGTTGTGATTATTTTCAAGAATACAAGCCATGCTATCTACCCATGATTCCAATTTCATATTAAGCACAGGCAACTTTATTTAGTTTTCAGCAACCCCCCTTCCCCTTCAACTACTTTACATAGATAGCTCGTTATACTTCAAATTTTCAACTTCAATACCACCAACAATTTATAATTCTCAAACCTAGAAGATATTTGTCTATCATCACAAGAATCCATCAAAAGGACTGCTCTCTTTACAATATCATTTCCACAAATTATTGAATTATGATTTTTCATGGGAACTCATTCAAGTATAATATTGGCTAGATATACCTTTAAAGCATTCCCATCATAATAAGCATAGATAAAGATCAGCACAATTGTCCTTATGAATGTGGTAATTGCATATTCAGTCAGAATCCACTCTTAATCGGAGCTTATTTTTCAGAGAACAATGCAAAAGGTCATTTCTTTATAACTAAAGCAATACAACTTATGTTCCTAGAATAATTGTAACTAAAGCAGTCTCCACCATGCGGTGGAATCCAGCATCAATTTCAACTCCGGGGATTCACACATCCCAGTGTGTAGAGCAGAAATTACAACACAATGCCACTTAAGAAATAAGCATAACAGATTACATATTTAAACCCCATTGTGATCATGTTGAAGCGCTCACACCATGCTTCTTGCCTGCGTGTCCAGTTTCACATAAAACACGCAAAAATAATTTATTTTTTAGCATTTCCCTTCTCCTTCCTTTTGGCTTCCCCTTCTTTATTTTACAAACACAGTCTATCAATAATCTAATCTTCCATTCCCGCACTGCCATTCCACAATCCTCGATCCTTGTAGCAATTAGTCCATCATCACTAAGAATCCAAAAACAGGACCACTATTTAAACAATATCACGGCCTGATTGTTCAGTTATGATTTCATTCTAATGACATTTAAAACCTCCCAATTGCAACCAACATATCTAAGTATCAACGCCCTTCCTTTTCCATTAAACATCCTAGAATGTACTGATCCATCATCATGAAAAAGCTGACAAAAATACCCATCATTTTACCGTAACATTGTCTCTAATTATTACATTATGATTTCTTAAGCTAATTCATTCGAGGATAACTTAAGCTAGTGATATCTAAAACCTTCCTATCAAGACATTTAAGGTTAAATATCAACACAATTCTCCCTTTAACTAATAACTCTAGAAGGCATTAGACATCACTGCTAAAAAAAATAAAAACCCATGAAAGGATCAGTCTTTATACAATATAAACTGCCTCAAAATTTTCAATTATGATTTCTCGTGGAATCCATTCAAGGACAACATAAGCTAGTGATATCTTAAGCCTACGTGTCAGCATAGCTAAACCAACCCAATTGCCCAATTAAATTGGAAAATCACACAAAAATCAATAATCCATCCCATAAGAAACCAAAATTTATCCAAATAACCACACAAACTCAATACCTTAGACTTCACAGAGACTTTGTCGACGATCTGTTTGACAAAGTGGGATTTTGGCGTCGACCCAGATGATGACTCAACCTGAAAAGGAGACAGGGATGGCAATTTAATAAATGGGGATGATGGGTTCTCATGTTTGCAAGAGACCGAGTTGACCCTCCTGAACTTCGGCCTTGTCAAAGAGGGAAAACTAGGTTTCGGTAACTCAAGTCTGCAGACTCTAGGAAGCAAAGGAGTGGGCTTTTTGAGGTGGGTTTTTAGAGGAGTAGGAGAAGACGAATACAGAAGCCTCTCCATTAACTCCCTGTGTTGGTGGAGAGGTGAATATTTTGCAGAGAGAAGGGGAGAATGAGGGATTTGTTGAGGATAAAGTTTTGGCAGAGAGTTTAACTTGTTAACTGAAAAATGAAATTTAGTGATTATTTATAGGAATGAGTTTTATTGTTTTTGTTTTGCTAAACATGCTGCAAAAAAACCTCCTATTTTAATTTTTTTTAAAATATTTTTTTTTATATAATTCAATTTTTTTTTTTCATTTTCAAATATACGATAATATAAAATATAATTTAAAAAAATAAAAAAAAAACTATTACAAGGTATTTTAAAATAAAAGAAAAATAATAGAAATAAGAATAAATAAAAGATCAAGAAAGTTCAAAACAATATATTTACCAAACGTAATAAAAAAATTAACTCAAATCTCAGTATTTTTTAGGTATATTAAGAGCAATAACTAGTAAAATATATTTAATTACTTTGTTAGCAAGAAAAAAATACATCTTCTCTAACAAATTTTATCACCCGGCCAATATAGTTTTTATTGTCACTGCGTTTCAAAAGTGTTTTTTTTTAAATTAAAAAAAATTATTTTTATTTTTATTTTAAATTAAATTTTTAATGTTTTTATATTATTTTGATGTGCTAATGCCAAAATAATTTTTTAAAAATAAAAAAATATCATTAAAATACTTTTTTGAACGAAAAACACTTTAAAAAATAATCTAAAAACACATTCTCAAACAGACTGGCTGTGTTTGTTTCCCGGAATTCACTTTCCGGGAAACCACTTTCCAAACTTTCCTGTGTTTGTTTGTCTTCCGGAAAGTTGGTCAACGGAAAACATTTTCCAGTCAAAGAAAAATTTGGCTTAGTTTTCAGGAAAGTGTTTTCCGGAAAATTTGGGCGGAAAACACTTTCCGGAAGTTGTGAAAAATTTAGAAATGTCATTATTTGCTGATTATATCAAATTTGATCCTCAAACTTTTGATTGCTATATATAATTTGTTTTGAATATTTATTTTTCAATTCCATCTCTTAAAATTTAATTTTTATATTAATTTTGGTCCTTATTTTTATAATTGCTATTTGTTTTTTTCTTATCATTTTTTTATTGAAATTTTTTATCTATCAAATTTGATCCTCATTTTTTTTATTGTTACTTATTTTATTTGAAATAATTTATGAAATGTTAATTATTATTATTTTAATTTATTCACCTTTCATTTTTTTTAAATTTTTAGATTTGATCTCTATTATTTTGATTATTATATATTTTATTTGAGATAATTTATGAAATTATATTTTTTTTCAATTTCATTCTCATTCAACTTTTTAATTTGTAAGATTTGTTCCTCATTATTTTAATAAACTTGAAAAAAAAAATTATTAATAAATTATTTTCCAGATCATTTTCCATAACACAAACAAACACTGGAAAGTGTTTTCCAGTTCATTTTCCATAACACTGCTAAACATCGGAATTCACTTTCCAGGAATTCACTTTCCAAAAGGAAACCACTTTCCAGCAAACAAACGGGGCCAGTGAAGCGGTGCTATATGCTTTCAACATGAATTTCTCACCATATATACAATAATTTATTTCATAAAATGACTAATTTATAAAATAAGAAGAAATAAGAGTTAATTTTGAGTACATAAATGATTCAAAAATAATATAAATTGAAATAATATATTGAAATAATATTAAAATTTTATTGACCTAACTATTATAAATTTGAGCTCCACAATTATTTTTATTTGATAAAAATAATGTGATGAATTTATACGAATTCCAAATATAAAAAGCTTTTATTTATAATAATATAAATCACTGGAAAGATTCTTTACACACCTTCCCTGCACTTCGAATTATGGAACTCTCCAAGCAATATCTCGTGGTTGATTTACCTGTTCATCGTTTGCCTGCCTGCCGTGCTGCCATCAACGAGATCATCATTGACTCCTATTCTTTAAGTAAACCAGTGGTTTTGGAAACCTAAAAAACTAGTGGTTACACTGCAGCCACGATACCATCTTCCAGCCAAGATACATTCCCTCTGGTGAAGTTGGTAGCTATGCCGCTCGTGGCTAGACTAATCCATTGTTCTTAGGAGTCGAGCCATGGTGAGCTATAGAACCGAGCTCGTGGGTCTATCTGGTTATACCTGATCCGGGTCGGGTTCTACCATGAACCGGCAATGTTTCGTTTTCTCTAAACAAATTCATTTCGCTGTTTTTTTCCGGTTTTCCTCCGCTTCTGTGATTAAGTTATCTCGAAATTCTAATCAGCTGGGACGAAGAAGTCGACAAATGAACACATCAATCGGAGTCGAGAGACAGAGCGGCTCGTGCTGGCAAAGAGGCTCCCTCGCGATGGCGTGCGCCCGGCACACGCTAGTTGAGTTGGGCCACCAGTCCACACTGGATTGTTCCATTTGTCATCTGGTGAGTGATGCAAGGATGGTCCTGTGAATTGATCATTGGGCCCAGTGACATGCACTTTCTCCTCCACGGAGAGGAAATGGGAAAGAAAAGTCAGATTCTTGGGGCTCGATTTGGATCTAGTGGTGGAAAAAGGTGGGATTCTCGTTGGAGGATTTTCTTATATAGGTAACTCGAGTGCACCAAAATATAAAATGATTGAGATTATGATGGATGGTGTTTTTTAAAATAATTTTTATTTTTAAAAAATTTACATCAACTTATTAAAGGAATTGATAAAAAAAAACATCTTAAAATAAAAGCAAGGACATGATAAGCACGCGTCAACTTTTATTGAATAGTCATTGTTCACCATAAACTTCGTTGATATACTGTTGATCAAAGCAATTTAATCAAGAATCTGATTGGTGATTTTGACAGCTTCACAAATAGGGCTAGCCACGGCCCATTATTATGATTACGAAACTATGCCTAGTCCAATATGGGCTGGTGTAAGCCCATGATCATGCTGAAACATTGGGCTTGCCTCTGGGCAAGATTAAGTTCTGGTCATAATTTAATCAAGAATAACAATAACAGTAAAAGGGATATCTTTTCTTTTGAGGAATAAAATATCAATGTTTCTCTCTTTATTGCATAACATGCCATACCTATTTATATATTCAATCAATAAATACCACAAAAAATTAGACCTCTCACTCAGTAAATAAATAAAACCATCACAAATACCATTTTTAATCACTCAATAATAAATAATTTATTGCTTCCGCATTTTCAAGTCTTTACTCACCACCTTTCCACCAAATTCAAATTAAATAACAAATGTTGCTAGTCGGGTTAGTTAGTGGTTCCAATAAATTAAAATAATATTTTTTTTTTTAAATATAGAATTATATATATATATATATCTTTTAAAAATAAAAAAATAATTTTTTTAATCAATTCTATTAACAAGTCATAATTTTATATTAATTTATTTATCTTTTTAACATTGAAATTGACTTAACAGTATATTAATTTATAAGATGTTTAAGAGCGCAGTTATGATTCTTTTTTAAAATATATTTTTTAAGTTAAAAATACCTTTTTAAAAAAAATATTTTTAATATAGAATATTAAAATAATAATAATTTTCTTACAAAAAAAAATAAGTTTTTGCAGATCTCTTATTAGCCACACTCCTAAACCGCGTCTTAGTTGCATGTCGTACCCAACCAGGCTGGATTCCATAACGGCGTTCACGACGGTCTGGCAACCTCATCAAATCATATAATCAAACAAGAAAGAAAAATTAGAGCAAGGAGCTTCCTAAACCACCCTCTTGCTTCTCCTTATTTACATAGGATTCTCAAATGAGCTCGCGTTTTCCTCATTAACTGATGAAGGACCTAAAGGTAATCTGGGGTTACCAAATCCGTATCCCAAACAAACAGATTCCAAAACCGATACCATTTCACTCCCATGCGTACTAGTATAAAACATCACCGTTCCCTTTCATCCTCATTCCGCAATCATCACTTTTTAATTCTCTTAAAAAAAAACACTAAGTCTAGGGTTTATTTCTCGCTCTCCAAACTCTTTTCCATTATGTCAGAATCAAAGAAAATCACGCTAAAATCCTCCGACGGCGAGACATTCGTTGTCGAAGAAGCGGTCGCCGTTGAGTCACAGACCATCAAACATATGATTGAAGATGATTGCGCCGGCAATGACATCCCGTTGCCTAACGTGACAAGCAAGATTCTTGCTATGGTCATCGAGTACTGCAAGAAACATGTGGAAGTTGATGCTTCTAAGGATCCGATTATAATTACTGATAAGGATGGGCTTTTGAAGAGTTGGGATGCCAAGTTTATCGAAGTTGGCCAAAACACGCTCTTTGACCTCATGTTGGTAAGATTTCCTGTTTCCATTTTTTCAAGATTTGTTTTCATAACCTTTTGTTTGTGAATATTTATGATTTTGCCATTGTTTGGGTTCAATTTTTTTTTTTTTTTTTGCTGTTAAAGATTGTATCTTTTTGCTTTTTAGGGTTTAGTTTGTTATGGGGAAAATGTTTTAAACTTGACCGTAGGTTTGCTATATTTTTCACCTTATTGCCATTCGTTTGGTTTTCATTGTTTAGTTTTTGTTAGGGGAGCTGGTTTGCAATATTATTAGTAAGATCGGTCTTTGCGTTTGCTGTAGCTCTATGATGTTGTCATTTGCTTACATATATATTGGGTCCTTGTGGTATCTGTTAGTACTAAATACGAGTTTGTATGATGGGGGTTAGGATTTATGGAGGGTTTTTTTTAAAAAAAAATTCTGGGAATTGTGCTACGTTGTGAGAGATTTGTTTTTACTCATTGATTTGTACCCGCACTTTGGATTTCTTTTCTTGTCTATTTGCTTCAACCATTAGTTTATGATGCATTTACGCAGGGAAGCATGGAGAGATTATACAGAACAAGAAAATGATATTACTTTTTTTAGTTCTTTTTGATGAACAGTTGATACAATGTGAACTGATGCCTTGACAGATAACTGGCGCGTTGTTTGCAACTGTAATGTGTGACAATTTTGCCTGCTTTTTGTAGATTGATTTGTCTGTGAAATTTGATGAATTGTGAGCTTCTTGTTTGGTTCCTGTTCTATGTTCTTGTGAAATTTGATAAATTTTCGAATTCATGATAACAGCTTTGATAAGATGGCTTGCTATGGCAAGCGAACAAATGGTCTCTGTATTTGATTAAAGAATCCAGTGGTTGTATTCAGTGCCTTCCCATGTTGAATTCTTATTCGTTAATCTACCTTATTTTTTAATATTTTGTTCATGACTTTGTTATCTAAACACTGTATCTGAATTAGGATGGGAAAATTATGTTGATTTCAGGCTGCAAACTATCTGAACATCAAGGGTTTGCTAGATTTGACCTGCCAAACTGTGGCTGACATGATGAAGGGGAAGTCTGCGGAGGAGATTCGTAAGACATTTAACATCAAGAATGACTTCACTCCAGAGGAAGAAGATGAGATCCGCGAACACAACCAGTGGGCATTTGAGTGATACTACACGTACGCTGTCCTCACAATGTCCATACGATGATAGGAAAGCTGTCCATAAAATGATAGGAATCTTGATATAAGACGATAGGATGCTATGCTATATTCTTCTCTAGTTGGTAGTAAGGTTGAGGTCATTATCTGTTTTCACAGACTAGCTAGTAGAACTGCTTTGGGCTTCCTCTCGTTAAGGGATTCACAGCTTTTGATTTACTCATTTAGTGCATGTTGGGAAGCATAAGAAGTATGCTAAAAATTGCTTTCTTAAATTGTTTTTCATTCTATTTGGACCTGATTCTTGATTCGATCGAGGAATCCACATTGAGGAATGCTAGCGGTCCTTTCGTACCTTCTTATTAAAGAAACCAGCTTTAACTTTACAGATTCACGTCCCATCTCTATTTTATCTCTTCAATTCTATACTGACTGATATCTAGAGCAAATTTGAAAAACAAAACTATATCAAGTTTTTTTTGTCCTGCAAAATTAAAATCTTCTCGTGTTTCTTGAAAATATAAGAATTTTTCAATGACTGGTAAATGTTAATTTTAATGCAATATAGTTTTTAGAGTGTTTTTTATTTGAAAATAAATTAAAATATTGTTTTTTAAATCAATTACTTTTTATATTAGTATATTAAAATGAAGTGTAATATATTACTATTATTAAATCAAATATATAATAATTTATTTTTTTAATTATAATATAATAGTATCAAGAATCATACCAAAAATAAAAAAATAGATTAATTTTATTTTTGTTTTAAAAATGTAAAAAAAACAAGAAAAAAAAGTCAGCAACGAGCCAGCCTAACTAGTGTCTGGCTCACTAATAGCAGGCTATGCACTTGTGTGGCTCTACTTTAGTATTTTTATTAAGAACTAAAAAATATGTCTTTTTTTTAAGTTTTTATTCTTCATTTTCATAGTTATAAGAGAAAATTTATATTAAAGAATCAAAATAATATTTATAAGTTGAAAAATTAGTTAAATATTATTAATAAATAGTTATATTCCATCATAATATATATTTAAAAAATATTATATTTATACTATTCACACATATTACTAGTTTGACTTTTTTAAATAGTTTTTTTCCTTAAGAGTTGCTCGCAAGGTCTACCTCTTATACTTTTGGAAAAAAATAGGACATACATCATCTGTCATAATTGAAAAAATAGTGGCATCCTCTCAAACTCGTGATCTCTGGCATGTTCATTCACGATAATCAACTAAGTTACAACATAAATTTATATAAAAAAAACCTCCATTTTTTAGAGTGATAAAATTTATTGAGGAATCATATAGCAATCATGTGATCTCCTTTTATCTTCATCCAGACTTTAACCTGTTGAGTGTTCTGAAGAGAAAAAACCTGAAAAAAGCTTCTGCATTCTATTATCAAGAATTTAAAGTTGGCTGAGTGGCCATATTTCATACTTGGAGACTACAAAACACAATCAAACGGTATTCTTCTCAACAAATGTTAATGTTAAAGAAGAAGAAGCTAAAGCATTGCCCTGAAAAGATTAAAAAAATCTACTAATTAATTAGAAAAAGGATATATAAACAATGTAAATATCATTACGAGACCTTAAAAAACTATAAACATATAAGTTAGATGGACCCTTGTCCATTAATAAGGAGTACTAGAAATAGTAGGTAGCTAATTGCTAAGACTTAAGTCAAACATGCACTCTCGATAAAAATCAGAATCAGCTTGTGCGGTAGAAAGGCCAGCGTTAAGAGCAGCTTTCTCTTCCTCCAGTCTTCGGCATATCCTTTCATACTCGTACACAATTTGATTTAATCGCTCAGTTGATGATGCACTTTCAGCGCTGAGTTTTCTAGACAGAAACTCATTTTCTTGCTCTAAAACCAGCAATTTATCTGCGAGATCCTTCATCAACTTGCAATTTTCTCCATTGAGATCCTTCAGCAACCCGACGTCGTCCTCACGTTGCATCGAGGAAAGGAAAACCCTACTCGTTTCGCAACATCGTCCATCTCCTGTTTCCTGCGGTTCTTGATCCTTCACTTCTTTTTTGTAGCTAACGATTTCATAGTCCTCCTCGTCGTCATCTTCTTCTTTGTTGCCTGCAATTTCTTTCTCCGTGATATTAATATTGTCCACGACGAATGTAGCTCTCTCCTCCATCTCATGACAGGCCTCGAGCTCATGAATAGTTTCAGTTTCTGGGATTTCTTCTATTTCATCATGCTTGGTTTTCTCTCTCCCCCTCTCTTTGTCATCTTTCTGCACAACCAGTACTTTTCTTCTAAGTTAAAAACAGATTAATGAACCTAGCTATCATCAAGGATGCTCATCGACAAATGAAAACACGAATACAATTATCTATCCAAGCCTTAAGATAGAAAGTTGATGAATTTTCTCAAGCGACATTATTTTGTAAAGATATATGATAATAATGTATGAACACTTAGACCATTGGCATGCATGCTAGACTTGGGGTCTAGGCGTCTAGCTAGGAGCAATACAGTATCATGAACTGATCAATGATGGGAATATCATTGGCTTATCTAAACCCTGCAAAATTGATCAAGATTAATGTAAATATTTTGATTAATATTTAAAGTAGGTGATATAAATTAGTAGGCAACTTGATTTAGTTAAATCCCACTCTAGATATGGGAAAGGAGAATCATTTTCTCCCTTAAAATGTTTTAGTGGCCACACTTAATTTCACATAATATTTATTACAAACCCTAGTTACTTCTAAAAGAAAAAAGTTACTTAGGGTCTAGCCTTCACGATAACTTTTATATTTGGATCCTTTCTCATCAACACACACATATTCAAGTTCTGGAAAACCGTAAAATTAACTTGTGATCAACATATATAGATCAAATAATGGAGGATAAAAAAAAAGGAAGCTCGAAATAAAAATAAAAACTGCTTCTAAGAGAAAAATAAACTCCAGCTCATACCTCTAGGCAACCCAGATTCTTGAAGCTTATATGCCACTGAACGAGCTTAGATAGGATATTTCCACCATCGCAATCCTGCAAACATATTATGCAGAAAATAACATGTTACTAATAAATAATTCAGTCAAACTATGTTAATTATAGATTGATACAACTTTCCTGGCCGCTTAGATAAACATATATATAAAAAATGAAGATACAGGAAGCTCATATATATATCCCTAAAAAGGACTCACTGTAGGGTTACAGTAAAGGATCTGGTTCGATTTCACCCCCAGAGCTTTCATGATTAAATTCGTATTTGATATAACAAATACAGCAGCAGCCAGATAACGATAGGCCGGAGATCCCGTGAAAAAGTGTATTGCCACCAACCACATTGCATACCGATCAAAAACAAACAAAGCGTTTGATGGTTCCTGTCAAAAAGAAGAGAGAAAAATCAAGAAATTCACCAGATAAACAAATATATTAAACCACAATGTATATTTTACAATCAAAACAACTATTACCAAAAAAAATCGTATATTTTTTGAACGCTTACATTAGGCTGAGGAGTGACATATAGTCGTTGATAGGCAAGGGATACGTAGTATAAATTAGTGAAGGCAAAGAGCCCCAATGAACAACGAAGGAATCGTGGGGTGCCACCAAATAAAACAAAGAGAAGAATTGCTGCCCTCTCAATCCAGAACAAAATTTTCTCGGCTGAACGTATCTTTTCAATTTCCATGACCTTTCTCTCGTTCGCCATTGTTTCCTTTAGCTCACGAAAGAAGGGATTTCTGGGGTTTATGGCTTTACTTACGATAGCATCAATGAATTGGAGTTTTGATTGGAGGCTTCTCTCTCTATATATGTGTGTGTGTGCTGTCCAGAGTATTATTTACTTACGAACACAAATTGTTATTCTCACTACTTATTTTATTGAAATCACAAATATAACCTTCTTTGTATATTTCTTTTATTATGGATAAATAAATAATTAACTAATATGTTATTTATAACAGCAAATTAATAGCTGCTTTTTACTAACTATGAATAATTTATTCTTGTTTTTTTTTTTTAAAAAAAAAGGCATGAAAATCCATCATAAAACAATTCCACATTTTTTTCTTGATTTTTTGTATCACATGTCCTTCCCAATTAATTATAAATAGAAGGATGGTATATATTTAACAGAAAAATGTCGTACCGAGCACCTATACCACCTATAGATTACCGGCTCTCTTTTTTTATATGAGAAAATCTTATCTCCTAAAAAGTATATTTTGTGAGCTCAAGTGAGCGAGTAAATCTCAGTTGTCTAAGACTCTTACAAAGGATGTACGACTTAACTCGAACTCGAGACCTGTTTTGCAAATCGTAAGTCATTTGTCATCACGTCATGTCCCTTGAGAACCTATAGACTACCGGCTACAAATACTACTTTTCAATTCATATGCCTAAATCAACTCTATATTTTTTTGTTAAAGAAAAATTAACTCTTTATTTGATTGTGATGATTTGTTATTAGAGCTTTTAATTTAAGGATCTTATGAGATTTAATATTGTATTATCTAATGTTGATAAAAAAAAAATATTAATTAACAAGGTTACATTAGTCATAAAAAAAGGTGGGGTGTGAATAAACAATTGATGGCCTGGTAATACGGGAGACCTCCAGTACTCAAGTTTCCCCTTTGTTTAGGAAAATAGAATTTGATGTAAAAACCAAAAAAAAAGAAAAGGATTTGAAACAACGATAGCTACGATTCTTGTTTCTTGATGTTTATCTAATTACTATGTCCGGGGTTCAAGAGTTGCGGTTTAGTTGCAATTACCGTTACTTATTTATTTTATTTATATCCCATGCTGTTTCCTTTATAAAAAAAAATCAATTTATAATTTAGCTTTCTTCCTACTTTTTTTCCTGGATTGAAGCTCTTCTTTTTTTCAGCATTCGATTAATAAGCATTGCAGCTTCAAGTTCCAGCGTAGAGTTTTTGAAAAAAATAATTATTATGGTTTATTTATGGATTTACTTTTATATATATATATATATATATTTCATTAGTTTTTTTGGTATGGTTTCTGGGAAGAAGATTGCTTATCTTTATTTATTTTTTTATTTTATTTGTGTTCTTTAACAGTGTAGACATGTTTTCGTTCTCATGTTCGTTCTTCAAAACGTTAATTTGAAATCTTTTGCTCGTAAGAAATAAAATCAATAAGTCATTTCACGTTATGATTTGTGTTTGTCCCAACTAGATAAAGGTGACTGTGGCTCCTCAGGAACGAACATGAACAGCTTGACAGATGACTGTGGTTCGACCTGAAAAACTATCGATGATAATCCGGATACTCCTCTTCAAATCTCATGGCAATATCTCGATGAAGATTTTGTTAGGCTGGATGTAAATGGTAATTAATTCCACAGAGAACCCATCTGGGAGAACTGGTTTTGGTTGCCTTATTCGTTCGACAACTGGTTCCTTTGTAGCAGGGTTTTCTGGCTTTGCTGGGATTGAAAGCAATCTTTTGCCAGAATTTTGATTCCTTGTGATAGCTAGGGTTAGCGTTGAAGCATGGGTTATAGCTTTCATGGAAGAAGGGTTATGGAAGAATCCTTTGCAACTTTGATTCCATGGACGTCATTCCCAACTTTGCAACTGAGAACTCAGCTTTGAAGATTTGGGATCCCCTCCTCTGCTCCTGCTTGCAGACTCGACGAGGTATATTTTTTCTAGGGCTTCCTAGTTTGTCTATTATTTTTCACTGTGACAATAAAAAAGAAGAAGATAAAGGTGACTGACTTTAAATAAATATATCTATCTACCTATATATCTCTAAAACAAATTTTGAGCTACAAAGGGTTTATATAAATTACTGTTACTTGAACCAGTTGAAAGCTCCTATGATCATAAACTATATATATATATATATATATATATATATATATATATATATATATATATATATATGAACTTGCAACGACGTCGTTCAAATAGTTCAAACTTGTTAGAAAATAATATAAATTATATTCTGAAATTTTACCTGACAGCTTTTAGGTGATATGATTCTTTGACATGATATTCGAGTCTTGTTAATTCTGCGGTCACGAGTTCAAATTTCATTATCCTCATTCTATTTGATAAAAAATAAGTACACGATAGTGTGAATTTGTGCAAGTTTGAAGCCTAAAAATCTTTCACTTGAGAATGTATGCTAGAGAATAATATAAATTTTTAAGGCAATATTGGAATTAAAGGGCGTAGTACCTTGAAACCTTATTACTTTTTAACTAAATTAATTTTTCTAATAAAGTTTTGAAATCAAGTGATATAATTAATAGTATAAAATCTACAACTATTCATGTTTAAACTAAGTATCAACGTTACAAATAAATATAATTATAATAACTACAACAACATAAAAATAATAATATTACAATAACATAATCAAATCACCAAGCATATGACCATAAACAAATAATCGAGCGGCTAAGTTTATTTCACCCTCTCAACGGGGAGACGCACGACTATTTAATTTTTGGATTTTAGTTTTTTTTTTTCTTGCAGGATCCTCGAGTTCTGCTAGATTGATCAATCGAACCCTCCCCTGACACTAAACTTCTTTTATATTTATTTTTGGAAAAAAAAAAAAAAGAATCAATTCTTCCCTTGCCTGTTCATCAAAAACTCTTAATTGCCCCGTACGTCAAGAAACCACGGTGATTCTTTTAAAAAATTAATATGGAAGTACATGCTAATTACGACTAATTATACAAGTTTTAAAATCAATGATCATATAAATTTTTAGTAGCCATCATATTAGCAATTATAAAACTCGAATCCAAGATCACATTGAGAAAAAACCTCGTAATCCCAAGTTATTATCACTGAACCACCTACTAAATGATTAAAACCACGATACTTTACTTCAACTCGTGTATAACTTTTATTTATATTTCAAGGTTATTTTTAAAAATTAAATTTATTTTTAAAATAATTAATTTTTATTTTAGTAATTCTCAATGATTTTGATGTGATAGTATAAAATATATAAAAAAACAATAAAACTATTTTAAAAAGCACTACCATTACCATCTTAATTCTCAAACAATTTCAAAGTTTTTTTTATTGTGTTCATGACCACTTAATAATTTTTTTAAGCACTTGATTTTTTATTTTTAAATTATTTTTTTAATAATTTTAAATTATTTTAATGTGTTAATATTAAAAATAAAATAATGTTGTTTTAATGTATTTTTAAATAAAACTATATTTTAAAAAAACTTTGTGTAAAAATGAAAAAGTAAGAGTGGAACCCAACCCGCGTATATTCTTCTTTCTTCACCATCCTGCCCCCGAAAGCATAATCCATCACGTAATTTTATTTAAAATTCCTAATCAACCAACTAAAGTCATCAAATCAAACGGCCAAGATTAACTCACCAACTTTATTTGACGACCTATCAAACGAGCATTTTACAAGCCAATCCGATAGAAGCACACAGAACTTTAAGATTACAAAGATACCCTTACAGCATCGCTTCATATTCCAGCTCCTCATGCTTCTCCCCATTTCTTCTTCCTTTTGGCTCTATAAATATATATATATTAAAATAAAACAGGAGTCTCTCTAATTTTTCAAAGACCGTCCATTTTATTTTCTTCAAAAATTTCATATACAGAGCTAAGAAAATCCTTTAAAAAAAGAACTTGATACGGATCCTCTTGTAATCCTGCGATTATGTCGCGTTAATCATCGTTTTTATGAGCAATTATTAGCGAATTTTAGCTGTTAAGCTTCTATCGCGTGGATTTGAGCTCGGTTATTTTGGAGCTGCTTCAGTTTTTTTTCTTTAATCGGTTAGTTTCTGTAACACTAATCCTTTTATTCCGTTATTGATAATTATTTGTTGCTTTTGATACTGAGCATGTGGCTTTTTTTAACATTTTGTGAGATTTTGATGTCATATAAAATTATAGGTTTCATTCATTGATTATGTTAATAAATATGCAAGTTTTTTTCTTCCCCAATCTTGTTAAGAGTTATGAAAAATTTAGCATTGATTGTGTAGCTTAGTTTCGAATTTCAATGGCAGCCCGTCCGTCACTTTTAATTTTACTGTTCAGAGGCTCGAGCTTCAGGGTGATTTTTCAATGTATAAAGAAGCAAAACTTTAATTGAACTTAGATCGCTGCACATGGAATTTAGTTTTAAGGGTTTGAACTTCTAGGTAATTTTTCAATTTGGAGAGAAGCAAAGTTTTAACTGCATTTCAATGGCAGCTCGTCGGTTTTAATTTAATAGTTCTAAAGGCACCATATTCTGGGTACCTTTAAGATTATTTTTTTTGGGCCTGTGTTGATGGTAAAGATTTTGAATTGTTTACTGAATTCCAATGTGTTTTCAGATGGAAGGTGCACAGAATGAGAGTAGTTCTGAAGTTAACGGGTCTACTGATGGTGGTGATAATAAAAATGGCTTGATACAAAGTGGTTCAATGGCAAATGGGTTGGTTTGCGAGTTGAACGTGGATGTTGAAAATAATGTTCCAAAATCAGATGAGGCTGATAGGAACTTGAATAATGTGCCGTCTGTTTATCGACAAGATATTGTTAGACATCAAAAATGTAATGTGGTTGGGGTAGTGAGTGGAGTTGCTGGTGAGTCAGATTCGGATGGCAGTATTACGGATGATGACGACGACGAAGATGAGGATGATGTTGATGTTGATGAGGATGTTGGTGATGAGGGAGGGGATGGTAATGCTAATGGCGATACAAGTGAAGAGAGGAAGAAAGAAAGTGATGATTACAAGTGTGAGACTCTTCAGGCTGATCAGGTTCGGGTAATTTGGATGGGTGATGTTAACCCAATTCAACATATCAATGATGTAACTGTCATTGATCGAGGATTTTTACATGGGGATTATGTCGCATCTGCTTCAGACCCAACTGGGCAAGTGGGTGTTGTCGTGGATGTTAATATCTCTGTTGATTTATTAGCTCCTGATGGATCTGTTATAAAAGATGTGTCATCCAGAGATTTGGTACGTGTGAGGGAGTTTGCTTCTGGTGATTATGTGGTCTTTGGTCCCTGGTTGGGTAGAGTTGATGATGTTCTAGATGATGTGACTGTGTTAATTGATGATGGTTCTGTGTGCAAAGTAAAGGGGGCTGAGCCATTGAATCTAAAACCAATTTCCAAGGGTATCTTTGAGGAAGATGAGCATTTACCATACCACCCAGGCCAGCGTGTGAGGGCTACCTCATCATCAGTTTTTAAAAATTCTCGATGGCTATTAGGCTTGTGGAAAGCTAATAGATTGGAAGGTACTGTTACTAAAGTTACAGCTGGATCAGTATTCATCTATTGGATAGCATCTGCTGGCCATGGACCCGATTCTTCAACTACCCCTGCTGAGGAGCAGAGTCCAAAGAACTTAAAACTGCTGTCTTGTTTTGCACATGCAAGTTGGCAAGTAGGTGACTGGTGTCTTCTCCCATCATCTGTTGCACAATCATCCTCTGTTACTTTAGACAACGATTTAATGAAGTTAGGAATTCATGATTCAACCAAAAGTGAGTTAGATTCTAGTCAACTGGGAAGCGGATGTGACTCAGAAGGGGTTGCAACCGAGGAATTAGATGATACTAATGGATCATTGGTTGTTGATACTTTGGCAGCACCAGATGGAAATACAGCCATTATTGCAAGTAACGAATCTAGCTCTTGTGGCAGTTCAACTTCAGTTTCAAAGGTGCCTGCCCATCGCAAAAAGCTACGTAAAGTTATACTCAGAAGAGAAAAGAAGCCTCGAAAAAAAGAGGAAGATTTTGAAAGAGCCCTTTTTATTGTCAACACCAGGACAAGGGTTGATGTAGCATGGCAGGATGGAACTATAGAACGTGGACTGAATTCAACAACATTAATTCCAATTGATAGTCCTGGTGATCATGAATTCATTGCTGAACAGTATGTAGTGGAGAAGGCCTCCGATGATGTTGATAACTCTTCTGAAGCTAAGCGTGTTGGGGTTGTTAAAAGTGTTAATGCAAAAGAGCGAACTGCTTGCGTGAGCTGGTTGAAGCCAGTTGCCAGGGCAGAAGATCCTCGTGAGTTTGACAAGGAGGAAATTGTAAGTGTCTATGAGCTGGAGAGTCATCTGGATTATGATTATTCTTATGGGGATGTAGTTGTTCGATTGTCCCCAGTTTCTGTTTCCGATCAAACAACCTCTGATTTGGAGACTGTTGGGGATTCAAAACAACAAAGTGGACAAAGTGAGCTTATGAGTACAAAAAAGTGCTTTGGACGCAAGAAAGGAGAGGATGCATCCAGTAATGAAGTTTCTATGAACTTCTCAGATCTCTCTTGGGTTGGGAATATATCTGGTCTTAGGAATGGTGATATTGAAGTCACATGGGCAGACGGGATGGTTTCAACGGTATTTTTTTTCTTTAAATTTTCCCACTTTCCATTTTAAATTTTCAAATATGGTTTGGGATCAGCTCCTACTATTTTGTATCTTCCTGGCTCAATTACTTTCTCAAATCGCTGCACCTTCTTTTATCCATGAAATTGATCATTGCAAAGAGTTGGTGGCTCCTATCTCCTTATGAATTCTTCTCCACAATATGGGAACCAAAGATGTTCAACTCCTAAGGTTCTACAAGTACATGTATGAATGGAATACAGATATTTCCATTTAAAATATATGGCTGGTTTGGGATTTGCTCAATTGAGGTTTTGGATATCAATTATAATTTGTTTTACCTTTACAACTTAAATTACAAAGTTTTTATATCATCATCATTATGATTTAGAGGACAAATCGTTGATTTGACATATTTATTCCTTGGTTTGCTTTTAGGTTGGACCTCAAGCAATATTTGTTGTTGGTCGAGATGATGATGATGATTCAATTGCAGCTGGGAGTGAAGTAAGTGATGCTGCAGCTAGTTGGGAAACAGTTGATGACGATGAGAGGGACGCTCTTGAGAATACTCAAGAGGTGTGTTTCCATTTGAAACTGTAGCTTTGCATTGCTAAACTCAATGGTGACAAAATGTTAATGGGTAATCAGGGGTAACATATGAGTGGGTCATATGATGGGAGCTCTGTAATATATCCTTGGCAGGGAAATACTTATAAAAAGTAGGTCTGCAAGGTTTAATATGTGATCATTTATGAAGTAATCATATGTCATTCATTGTTTTCTAGAAATCAATGAGAGGCATAGATATTAAAAAGAAATCATGAAGCATAGATAGGTTTTTTATTTCATTATCCTAGAAATGAACCCACAAAATACTTAACATTAGAAACTAAGAGTACTGTGAATATAACATGTCAAACTGTCATGGAATAAGCCAGTAAGATATAGAATCTAGGCCATATACATAATTTTTATATGATCTCTAATCTTGCGTTTCTCTGAATTTATCATTTGCTGTATCGGTACCTCTATCTTAGAGATAGGACCATCACATGATTAGGTCCATCCATAAACAACTGCCAAATAATTAATGTCATTTGATTAACCATTCTCACATGAATTGCTCGAACATGCCATAGGAACTGTCTTATTAGATTGGAAATAAATTTGCATTTCAGTAACTGATGCTAGTATCTGTTGCACAGACAGCTGTGCTGCAAGATGTAACCAGCATGAACTCAGAAGAGGACGCAAGTGGGGAGAATTATAATTTGGGAAGGAATACAGCACTAAATTTTCCCTTTTCTGCACTTGATTTTGTTGCAAGATTGGCCACTGGAATATTCTCTCGAGGTCGGAAAAATGTAGACCCGGATTTTTCAGGCTGCAGAGGTGAAAATGAAATGCCTTCTCAGGGAACGAGTTGTATTTCTGAAGAAAAAGAATCCAGTGACAAGTCCAGTTCTGGAAAGTCTAATGTCAATGATAATTGTGGTGTGCAAAATACCAATGAACAAGAAGAGGAAGATGCTGCAGTGGAGGTCCCAATATCATCAAACGAAGAAGCTTCAGGCAATTTAAGCACTGAAATGTCAAATGATATGACATGTTCTGAGGCTCGGATTTATCTCTATAAACATTTTGACACTGCTAAAGATCCTTTGGATCATCATTTTCTTGATTCAAATGGACAGGTATGATGTGCTATTCTGACAACTGTTCCTTCTTCTTAATACATGGGACTTAGATAGGCAGACTAGCATTGGTGTTTAAGTAATCACTTTCTCCCAGTTGCTTTGATTGCCATTAATGGTCTTCAAATGTATGCGGTAGTAGATTGTTCATTTTTTGATGTTTCTGATCAGCTATCATAATCAAGAAATCTAATGTTTGAAATGTGCCATGATATCCGTGATATTTTCGAATAATTTCTAATGCATTGAACTTGGCAGATCAATAATGGAAGGAAGTGGCTCAAGAAGGTTCAACAGGATTGGAACATCCTCCAGAACAATCTTCCAGGTACAAGTTGTTCAGAACATGTCAATTTTTATGCTATGTTGACTAGAATATCTGGCATCTTTCAGTCTCAACATCAAAAGATTTTAACAGATGAGATCTACGTACGGGTTTATGAGGATCGAATGGATCTCTTAAGGGCAGCAATAGTTGGGGCATATGGAACACCTTACCAAGATGGACTGTTCTTTTTTGACTTTCACCTTCCTCCAGATTATCCTGATGTCCCACCTGTGAGATACACTAATCTTACTTGATCATTGGTTTGAAGGCTAATTTTCTGATTTTTTACTGTTTGTTGCAATCCACCTCGAGTTTGACCTGGAAAAAATTGTACATGACTATTTTTTTCTGTCTTTTGTGCTGTTGCAGTCAGCACATTATCATTCTGGAGGTTGGCGAATAAATCCAAATTTGTACGAGGAGGGCAAGGTGTGTCTTAGCCTTTTAAATACCTGGACTGGAAAAGGAAATGAAGTCTGGAACTCGTCTTCTAGTATCCTTCAGGTTCTAGTTTCACTTCAAGGGCTGGTACTGAATTCTAAGCCATACTTCAATGAAGCTGGATACGACAAGCAGATAGGGACGGCTGAAGGAGAGAAAAACTCTTTGTCCTACAATGAGAATACATTCTTGCTAAACTGCAAGACAATGATGTATCTTATGAGAAAACCCCCCAAGGTAATATATTAATCACAAGAATTCCACTTCATATCACCCTTTTTTCACGTTTCTTTTATTCTTGTGTTAACAATTAATAATGGTTTTTGGTAATCATTTGGTTACCAAAGATTTGAACAAATGACAATGATTATAAATATGCAAAAGAACTGTTTTATTTCAACCTTTTTTTTTCATTTTTTTTTTGTGTAATTTTATTGGATTGGGATGTTTTACTAAACAAATGATTTGAATGTGAATGTTAATTTTAGATATTACGCTGCAACACTGTGTACTTGTAGAGTACATTCCGCTGATCACAAAAAAATGCTTTGTTATGTTAATACATATCAGGATTTTGAGGACTTGGTGAAGGAGCATTTCAGGAGGCGCGGTTACTACATTCTCAAAGCCTGCAATGCATATATGCAAGGCAATTTAATCGGGTCTCTCACTCAAGAGGCCTCTGTAAGCAGCAAGGAAAGTTCCAATCTAACTTCAGTTGGTTTCAAATTGATGTTAGCCAAGATTGTTCCGAAGCTTTACTTGGCATTGGATGAAGTTGGCGCTGATTGTCATGAATTTAAGCAGCTGCTTCCGTCATAGTATTACAATCTGTAAGTCGGTCTTTCAACATCCTGTCAAACCAGAAAGGTCAGTTTTTTTTTTAAGAAAAAAAATCTCCATTCATTCATTGCCATTACTTTCAAACCCCAGATACTTGTAAATGTCAGTTTTTCAGAAACATGAACTTGGGATTGGAAACATTCTGGTGCCTCGATTAGGTTTAGGTCCTGGTGTTTCTTCAAGTGCCTCCCTTGATCATAAGATTAATTGATCAGGGAATACAACAGTGAGGGAATGTTTCTTTAATCTTGGAAATTTTGCTGCTAACCTCTTTAACAATTTTCTGGTACTATGGGATCCAGACAGGATTTTGGATTTACTGTTCAGCTTGTTCTTTTTTTGATATGATGAAACATATGAGCGAGATCTCTCTCTCTCTCTCTCTCTCTCTCTCTCTCGTGTATTGAGCAGACGTTGAATCAATCATGGAATGTCTCAAAATTGGCTTTCTATGGTCTTTGATTCAGCTTTATTTGCTCGTTGTTACTGTCCAATATGATTGGCAAGGTAAAAACCTTATAATTATGACCTGAAAAAAATCAGGATTATATGTTTTTATTTTATTTTATCTGAGGGGGCTGCAGAAGAAAACTAGACTGTACACACAGAAGGGGTAGCAACTCGATCTGTAGCGAAGAACTTGAACCCATAACAGGGTCAGAAATAGTAAGAACCGAGGTCATGACTGAATGCGTAATCAAGCCCCAAACCATAGCTTGGGTTTTAAGCGAGTCCAACCCATATTAGGGGCAAGCAATAACCTGAAACATTCCTGATAAGACTGCCTGAATAACCTGAAACATTCCTGACAAGACTGCCTGCGGTAATTGGATAGTAGACATCATGATTTTAATACTAGGCCCTCTTCTCTTTCATTTGCTTTTAAGGGCTGGTCTTTCACTTAAATTTACCCAACCTAAAACAATTAAGCAAAAGCATGACAGTGCTAAGAGGAATTGTGATTTGTGAAAGCAAATTTGAAGGTCGAGGCTAAGAGAGCTTCTAATAGCACCCACTCTTTCGTGTGCTTGGGTATAGTGAGGCTGACACAAGAATTTTGGACCTCCAAAAACGTTACCAAGCCTCTCCCTCCAGGTTTGGTATCTAGCTTTGCTTGCTTATCCCTACAGGTTTTGGACCTCCAAGAATTTTGGACCTCCAACAATGTTACCAATGCCCCCAAACAAGTCACTACTTCCTGCTAGTTGTCGCACTAAATGATTGTTTAAGAATGTAATTGAAGTTGTTTTTTAAAGTATTTATATCAACACATGAAAATAATTTAAAATCATTCAAAAAAAAAATCAATTTCCCAAACGCCATTACTAGACACCTCCTAAGATTGAACTGGACAGACTGCAGACCGCGTTAAGTGTGGTGGCGTCATCTAGTCTTCTTACTACTTGTCTGACAACTTAAAACAGATAGCTGAACACATCAAAGATTAGGCAAGGAACAATAATTTGGCTCTAATCTGATTATTAACTCATTTTTTACTGCTTATATGCAAATGAGAAAACAAGACTGATGAGAAAGCAATACCATTACGAAACATGGGTAAAAACAACTTGAGAAAACAGTCTGATCAGAAGGCATTTTAATGGAGAAAAAACAATGGCAACCAAATCAGAAAAATCCTGAGTTTAGACAGGGTGACTCATCAATTCCTATCTACAAGATCACAAACATTCATGCTCTAAAAGAATGACAGTCATGCTTTACATAAACTTCCTGAAAAGGTAAAACTCTCTACTAGGTTTTGAAGTTCCAGGAATTCTATGTAATAAGCACATTAGAGCATGAAACTGGTACAAATCAACATGAACAAGAATTTGGAAAGGTATTGAACAAGAAAACCACCAACAAGCTAGCCAGTTGTTCACGTCAATCTTTTATGCTGCTTGTTCTAGCAAGGATTTCCCTAGCAAGGATTTCCCTAACTGAACAAAATATAACCTGCAAAAAACAAGACCTGCCAAAATCCACATCAGACTTAAACCAATTCTTCCTCCTTAACGTTTACAAACAATAAGAATCAACACATTTTACAGCAAGTTTATTATTTGTGGCAACTTTAACAGCACCATTATAAACCAATATCCACCAAAAACCCCTTCAAATTTATCAACTTGATCCCATATCTCTTCCTTTTCTATCCTGTTCAACATTAACCAATACAAAACGTACTAGATAGAGGAGCAAAGAGGTATAAAGAAGCCCCTCGGAAAATACAAATCAAGAATCATGCACCATTCTTGATAATCCCTCTCCTAGCCAAAAACCTTGCCAGAGGAGGAGTAACGGCAATAGTTATAGGTACCCGTATTGGAAACAAAGCCTTATTACACAGCACAGCCAGAGTCAACGCCCCACCAGTTGATGCAACAAGCTCAGCCGTCCTATTCCTCTTCGTCCTCTTCTCTTCCCCAATCACCACCATTGATCTATCATTATAACCATCGTTCTCGAGAAACCCATCTTGGGACCTCAATTCTTGAAGATCTTGTTGGGACGGATCTTCTTTAGAGAAACCAGGGAGATGCCACTTGTCGAAAAGGGATTCAACGTCTACGTTGTTCTTGATGGCAATGTAAAGACCAGTGATTGATACTGCTGAGACCGAGAAGTGCACACCTAATGCTACTTTCCCATATTTCTTCAGTAGTTCTCTGAATCTTCCTCCTTTCGCCGCTGCTCCCGCCATTGTTTGTTCTTTTAGCGGTGACGGTTTTTTGTTTAGGGTTTTTGGACAACCTCTTTGCTCTGCTTGCACTTGCAGTGACGGAAAAGTAAGATCAATAGTTGAACCGACAGCGTTTCATAGTTTAAGTCGCTTGGCTTGAAACGCTGCCACGTGGTTTGGATTGAAACGCTGCCACGTGGTTTTGGCTCCACAACAGGGACCATTAAAAAAATATTAATTATCAAATTAATTATATTTTTTTTAATAAAATTAACAAGGACAATACCGTTTGATGGCTAGGCTTGAAAATAGCATGATGGTATTGACATATTTGATAATTATAAATATATATTCGTCCTTGATTATCAAATTTTGAAGTTTCAGATCATATTCATATTGTAAGGCTAGGATTAATGACTATACTAATCTAGTTATTTAACAGGTTAATTCAAAAACCTTGTAATTTAAAATCTAATCCAAGTAAGGCTTTAATTCAAAGAAAAAAATTAATTAATTATTTAAACACTCATTTATTAAGCAGACAGGCAGACAGACGTGGCAAACAAAAAACTTCAATTTTAAAATGTCCAGGCTCCGTGAAAGTTGGTGCATAGCGGTTGGTCATCAACCCTCACATTTAAATGGACCAGATTAATAAAATATACTTTAGTATTAATTAATAACGTAAACTATGATAATATTAAACCTAATTTGACAGAATATCTAGGTTATGGGCTGCCCAGTCTAATTTGATTCAACCGTTTTTTTAATAAAATAATCAAAACAATTATATTTTAAAAAAACAAATAAAATCATACTTTGACTATTCAAATCAAGTAATTTCTATGTTGATTTTTTTAATCATCTTGCCTATATTAGAGGATGGATTGAATCAATCGTAATCTAAACCAGGTTTATGGGTCTTTAACATTGCGTTTGATAAGTGTTTTTGAAAGAAAAAAAAATTATTTTTTATTTTAAATTAATTTTTTTTTAATATTTTTAGATCATTTTCATATAGTAATATCAAAAATAATTCTTTTACAAAATTATTCTTTTAATATATTTTTAAATAAAAAATACTCTCAAAAACAACAATCAATTATTATCGACAGTTATAGGCTAGATTTGTTTTTCAACTGCGAGAGCTTGCTTTTCTTTCAAGTGTTGAATTTTCCTCTTTTTTTAGAATTATAGTATTGAACATGTACAAGCGTGCAACTAACGAAAAGGTCCGCTTTTGCAAATGGTCCTTTCTTTATATTTATTTCTGAAGAAGCCGCCATGATTTGATTGGGTCCTCTCTCTCTCTCTCTCTCTCTCTCTCTCTCTCTATATATATATATATATATATATATAATATTAACAGGCGTGGACAATTTCAGGCACCATATAAACGGAAGTAGATAATTAACGGGCAATTAGCTGTCCAATGTTGTAGGTGGAAGAAGAAATCAAAGAAGGGTTCCAGCAAGAAAGTCATGATACAAAGGTTACAAGACACATTCAACCAGCTCATTATTCTTGATCGGATTTATTGCTCTTGATTATTCTTCTCGGCTTTGCAAGCATGGGAGAGCCCGAGATCTTCTTCATGTTCTTAGCTATGGTGTTCTTGAAAGGTGCTGTATCTGAAGTTCATACAGTCGGGGATGAGTTACAGTGGAATACAGGGGCAAACTTTGGTTCCTGGTCACAGAAATATAATTTTAGCGTTGGCGATATTCTTGGTATGTAGTCCTCATTCCCATTCTAAATCCCCATGGTTTCTATATATATATATATATTTATTCCTCTGTGAAATGGAACTCAGATTTTGGTGATTTGGTGTAGTTTTCAAGTATGTGAAGGGACAGCATAACGTGTATGAAGTAACTGAGGCTACATATAGATCGTGCAATGGCAGCACTGGAGTCTTAGCAACATATGAGAGTGGAAATGATCAAATTGAACTCGATCAAGCAAAGAAATATTGGTTCATTTGCAATGTTGGTGGGCATTGCCTTGGAGGCATGAGGTTTTTCATCGATGTTAAAGAAGCTAATTCCACAAATATTAGGCCACCCACACCACAAAGTGAACCACTTCCACCACCACCACCAGCCAGCTCTTGTGCTACCATTTACGTCTTCGATGGATGGAGTTTTTGGATTTCTCTTTTTGCTTTTGGGGTCTTACTCCAATTGTAAACTGTAATGTGTAGTTTATTATTTTTTATGGTCAACGTGTTTTTGATAATAAGTTAAACGATTTTCTTTATGGTAAACGAATTAAATTAAAGATCTATCTCATCTCCCTTGTTTTGACTTTCTCTAATATTTGAGCAGGAAACCAAGTCCCTTCTTATATAGTTGACTACTTAGATGAGGAAAACACAGACATTTGATAGAAGCCAAGCAGCCATAATGTATTGTCTTAGAAAAGATTCTTACACCACTTAATTATTCCATATGTTAGAGTCTATATATGTGTAACATTTCTCATTTGAAACTGATCAGATCATGGTCAATGGTGGTGGAGGTGGTGGTGGTTGAAATTCATATGACCATTCTGCAGGTGGTGCTGGTGGTGATCATGGTGAGGATACTCCATCCCACTACAGCAACTCTCTGATGCTTTCGACGTCTCAGGCCACGCTCTTGGCGGGTCTCTTGTTAGCTCCAGCAAAGAATCCCTTACATAGTCTGCTTGAACCATTTCACTGTCCTTCTGCTAATCGAAATACGAAAAAGGAAATAGACACTGAATTTTCGTAATCTCAGTTTACTTCAGAATGAAAAGAGAGGAAGGATTCGTATATGGTCTTTATTTACCTCTACTTTGAAGACATTAGAAACTAGGCCTCTGTTGCTGGTCACATTAGCATTTGTAACTTCTAAGCCGAGAGAATCTAAAGCCTCCATTAATCTCATAAACCCTCCAGGCTTGTGCTCGCAAAATACCTTAACAAAGAACTCATTCCCATCTATTTGAGCAACTTCCACTTGCGCCTGTAATTGTCGTACCAGGAAAACAAAAATGGCTTGAGAGTCAGTGATATCATGAAGAAGAGAACAGCAGAGTAAGATATACCTCCATTTGATGTCCCTTATCGTGAGAATTTTCTGAGTCTTGATTTTGTTTCGAAACAGTACTAATGCCTGATGCTTCCACATGAAATCCATTCGCAGCATAATCAGACCTGTATGCACCAAGATTAGCTCCATTTTGGTTCAGAGTTTCTGGTGGCAAGTTTTCGTGGCTCCCATTTTTAGCACCCTCGTCATCTGAATTCTCTTCAAGCTCGTCCTGGAGTTCTTTCGCTTCCTTTTGAAGCTCTTTCACAAACTCGATCGCATCTCCGAGTATGGAGGCCCTGTCAAGCTAAGAATCAAAAGCACACAATACATCAATAATGTAACACTCGTGGTAGAAATTCACCACTTCAGGTTTGGTCGAATTCTTCTCCCACAGGATACCATTTTTCGGCTGCCGAGTTCAAAAGGCTGATGCGCAGCCAAGAGTGCTCGGGAGCTGATAAGGAATTCGGCTCGGCTCGATAGCGGAATGGCACAAAGTACAAGTTACTTTTGGGAACTTTGCATATACCTATGCATAGTTTCATCCTCTCATTGCATGGTTATATATGCATCTTAAATTCATAGACTCGTCACAAGGGATAGACAGAAAAAAATGGTTAGAAATATCGATCCTAAATGCATTCTATGTTGACATGGTGCAGAGGGGAGAGGGTTTACTTCATAGAAGTCATGAGTAGCTCTCTAGAAAATAATATAAATTATATCCTGGGGTCTTAGCTAACAGTTTAAGTTTTTAAGTGAGATGGTTCTATAACATTGTATCAGAGCCTTATTGACCCAGTGGTCATGAGTTCGTATCCCACCACTCTCATTCTATTTGATAAAAATCAAGCACAAGCTAGTGTGAGTCTGTGCAAATTTCAAGCTCAAAGGGCTTTCACTTGAGGAGGTGTGTTAGTGAATAATATAAATCATATTTTAAGACCTCACCTAAAAACTTAAATTTTTAAATAAGATAGTTTATTAACAAACTCCAACATAAACTGAGAGGTTTAGACTGGTGCATGCCATAAAATGAAGTACGTACCTTTGAAATGTTGGGAACCAGGGACCGGAGAGCATAGAGCCTATCATTAAGCTTCTTCCTCCTCTTCCTCTCAGCAACCAGGTTTTTTGATTGAGGTCCTTTCCCATTCCTCCTCCGATACTTTGCATCATCCTCATCATCGTTGCAATCCGAGTGTGAATATTCTGCTGATGGCCCATTCTCTAGTTTTATAGATTCTTTGTCATTTCCCTGTTGATCCTTGGTTGTTAAACCTGACTCCATAAATTGCATCTGCGTACTTTCTGCATTAGCCATCATGGACTTCTGAAAATCATCCAAATCTTGTAGCCCACTCTCTACTCCTTGAAACACATCACCTTTTGTTCTGGTTTCGTCGGCGCTGTAATTGAACTGGTGCATGAAGCTGTTCATTGGAGAACTAGACATGTGGAGTCTATCAAGGGAGATATCAAATGGAATATTCAAACTGTGATGATCCTTTTGTTCATTGTCATTAGCAAGAAATGGCTTTGATTGGTCTTCACCCATACCATTCACATCAATATTTGACAAACTTGAATCCATGTTGGCTGAGTTGATCATGGCTTCCTGTTCCATCAGGAAGTTGCATTGAGATGTCACCACATCTATGACATGCTGATCTTCAGGTACCTGCGCAGCATAAAATGTAAGGATGACCACTTTCACCATTGATTAGCATTGGCACTTCCATTAGTTCTCAATTAAATATATATAAAAAAAATACCATACTTGTTTAGCAATGAACAGTTCCATTAGTCCTCCTGGCACTGGAATCAGGGCCCTAGTTCCAACTGCTTCCTGTTCAGGTCAGCGTAGAGCTTATTAGTCCAGTAAATGATCACTGCTACTAATTAGTGGTTTCCTTTTCATTTATGCAGAGAATAGAAATTGCTCACCTCAAGAACATTTGAATCTGAGCTACTAGAGAAGTTTAACCACCTAGGCAGATTTGAGCTCAAGGCCTGTGCATGAAACCTGTTTTTAAACTCGAGTGTTTAAAAATTTCCAACTTAAAACACTTCTTTTATATGATAATTTTCTGTACTTAAATATTTGACAAGTACGTACCCTGAGTTTAGGGCCATTGAAGAAGGAAGTTGAGCAAGAAGTTCACAGGATTTAGTTCTTGGGTGCTGAAACATAACATCCCTGCAAGGAAGACCTGCAGAAACAGGAAACTGAAGTTCTTCTCCACCATTTTGAGTGGCCTCGGTCCCAGCGCAACAACAATCCATCAATTCAATATACCTGAAAAGCGAGCCCCAGAAAAGAATAAGGAGAAAGATAATGGAAGAATGAGAGAGACATAAGTTTAGGACAGTTTGAATTAACCTCTGATCCTCACTCAGTTTCCAAAGAGCACAATAATCCCAGCCTTTCAAACCCACAAGAGGCCTCAGTCTCTCCGTGAGGTTTTGAAACACATTCACGATGTTACCTATATGATCCATGATCGATTCAAGCCAAGTGGGACAAACTCCAAAATCAGCATGACGCTTTTGTGAGTGAATTAGGAAAAAGTACGCATAAAAATCCATGAAAAAGCACAAAACTGCTACCAAAAATATGCTGAATAGATCACAGACTTCTCTAGCATACTCACATGATGTAACCAAAGATAGAAAGTTACCTGGCTGATAAGGGTAACTCATCTTCGTTCCAAAAGCTCTGCGGTTTGCTGCCTCTTTTAGCTAAACAAAGCAAGAAAAAGGAAAGGACGCTGGAACAAGAAACAAAAGTGTTGCGGTGAGAACAAAATTAAGGATCCTACAGACTTCAGATGATAGCAATGGTTAACTGCACCAGAGAACTCCCATGCGTGAGCACCAAATAATCAAAGATATGAAACGAAAGACTGTATTATATTCTCTTAATTGGAGGATTTTTTAATATAAAGAAGAAAAAAACACAACTATTGATTCCCTAATCCCTACATTGTCTCCCTTCCTATCTCAAGTTTAGCTGTTGCTTTGGTAGGTGAAGTGCACTGCCTGCATGATATATTGAAATATAATAATAAATCATTTTCTTCCGATTTATTGTTAGTAACTTTGTGAAACCTCATTCTCATCCCTAATTTATTGCATGATTCTCAGCCTTGTTAAATAAATTAAAATATATATCGGGTATGGAGGGGAGGAGTCAATGTATCGAAGAATGTCTAACACTTTAGGGACTCGATTGAGAAAATATTAAGTTTAGGGACCCAGTTGAGAGCTGGAGGATAAGGTAGTAACTCATTTGGAGTTTCCCTGATTACTCTATGCTGTAATGATGATCTTTTCAGGACCATTGGATCATATTTCCGAGGCTTAACATCAATAAATCCAAAGGTGAGGATCTGCTCGTGTAAAAATGATTGTGCAAATGGGCATGTGTAAGTAGAGGTTTTCGTGTATTTCTACTTTCTGTTGTGATGATGGAAGGAGCATATTGCATGAGCTAAGATGGGTACAGAACCTTAACTACCTATAATTTAAGTATTTCATTCGTAAAGTATTCTTAATTTCATGTCTCATAATATAAGCACTCTTATTAAATTATCGCTATAATCTAATAAATTAATTCGTTAATTTGATGATTTATTTCGTAGCTTGAATTTTCAATTAAAAAAATAATTAAATTTACAGGTCAAAATTCAAAATGGTGGGGCCTGGTAGTCTCCCACTGTCCACAGAGTACTTTGCTGGAATCAGGAAACTCTTCTGCTCTCTTTATGACTTGTGATCTTGGATTTCACGAATCATATTTTAGGACATCATCGTTTGAACAACTATTTCTGAAGTTAGGGCAATGGCTTGGTTGAGTTCGAAAGTAAAATTCTAGTTGGAACACGATGACGATTCCCAAGTTTATTTGTATTGAAACCGATTCTTGGCTATTCTGCAGTGTATTTGTATTCTATTTTGTGTTTCGATATAATTGAATTTACGTACATTATCTTATTTAATTTATCTTTTTAGGCCCTGGTTATGATAAAAAGAAAACAATTTGTTTTCCTTTATTTTGAAAGTGGATATGTTTTAAGAACAACTCTAAGGTCATGTGTGGTATCGTGTTTTAAAAAATATTTTTGAAAAAAATTGAATTTTTTTTGTTATTTTTATAGCATTTTCATGTGCTGATGTTAAAAATGATTTAAAAAAAAAACCACATCAATTTGATGCATTTCTGAATGAAAAATACTTTAAAAAATAACATCGACCACACTGTCAAATAGTCACTAAGTCTATTGAAACTATTCCTTTTTTAAAAAAAATGTTATTTTTTAGTTTTTCTCAAATAGTAAATCAGATAATTGGATGGAAGAAAAAACATGCTGAAAAAAACTTGTGGATTGAAATGAAAATGATGGGTCTTGTTAGAGAATAATATAAATTATATTATGACGTCTAATCTAATAGCTTAAGTTTATATATGATATGACTCAATGACATGATATCAGAGTTTTGTTGGTTGGTCATGAGTTTAAATCTCATTACTCTTATCTATTCGATAAAAATAAATAAACATAATATAGTGTGGACTTGTGTGCAAATTTTAAAGCCAAAACACTTTTTATTTTATGTTATATGTTAGAGAATAATATAAATTATATTACGAGATATAAACTAATAGCTTATAGATGGATATTGTTGCATGACAATTTTTATTTATTTGATTTTATGATGTTTCATTGAAATAAGGGCTTGTTATTTTTTGTCAGATCGTGGTGGGATGGGCCGTTTGTTATTTCCGAAGGCCTGACTGATTCTGGGCCTCTGTCAGAAGACTCAGAACCCGTAGACGCTCGAGAGACTTCATTCGGACAGGAAATGGAGTGTGGTCTGGCCCATTTTCCATGCATGCTTGAAATTCTTGGATCCTTGGAAAAGAAAAATCAAAATCGAAAGAGAACAAAAACAACAAGGCGCAATTTTCAATCAGATATTAATGCCGATCAAGATTCAAATCTTCTTAACGCTCGAGCCTTCAGCATCAAACCACAAGAGGTGGGGGGCCGGCGGCAAGAAAATGAAAAATCATAGCATTTGCACCGGGGACCCTCGCATGGCCTGGGTTGTTGTCAGGAAAATGTCAACACAAGATTGAATTGGTTTTACACTCTTACTTTGCAGGTATCCCAAAACATATCCAGCCCTATCAGAACCCAGTTTAATATTATTATTTAAAAAAAAAAAAATTATCTCAAGTTAACTAAGAAAACTCTTAACCTAGGATCTCTACTGCATTTAGGTTTGATAACTATAATTATGTGAAACTGCAAGTGGAGTTTTGGCCTAGCGGAGGTAGGGACTTGTTCCTTTTCTCTACACCAGGGTTCAAGTCCCATTATGCATGTTTGGTAGTCCCGCGATGTCTTACCTGCTTATTGGACTTGCAGGATATTTAATAGGTTTGAGAATTAGTTATGATGATTATAAGCTACCCAGACATCCTAATTATAAAAAAAGATAACGGCAATTAATACTCACCATTTGTAGATAGGGAAAAATAGTTAAGTGAGGCCCTACATGGATCAGTTGATCATAAATACCTCAGTGTACACGTGGTCATTAATTGCAATTCTCCTGTACATGCTAAAACAAATTACAAAGCTTCATTATTAAAAAGATAAAATTGAAAAGAAATCAACTATATATATAAAAAAATTAAATCATTTGATTTAATCTGAGGTTACAAGATCATGATAATCCAATAAAAAACAAATAAAAAATAAATTATAAAGTTCAATTCTCAATAAATAATCTAGTGTTCAAAAATTAAAAATAACAAAATCAACAACCTAAAACAATCCGGATTAACCTAACAAACGAGATTTAAAATGTGTTTTTTTCCAGCAACTTCAAACATACCATCCATTTTCGGATTCTAATGTCGAATTTAAAAAACACAACCGTAAGAACAAAAAGTTAAAAGTCAAAAATTAAACGCCGCATCGCGTTATATTATATTATTCAAGATATATTAATGGCTAATCGCACCGCTATTGTATAAGTCAATGTGTACAGCAAGGCGAATCCAAAACTTCTCTCACTTCTCCATCCTGAAAGAAAAAACTTTCCGATCTTGTAGTATAAAATAGGAAGAAGAAGAAGAAAATGTTGCTAATCTTATGGGCTAATTAATTGTATTGCTAAGTGGTGGAGCATGTTTTTGACTTTAAAACAAAGCATTGTAGCCCACATCGCCAAACTCTGGCTGGATGTCACTTCCGAGAGAGACATGGCTCCCGTTCCCCGGTGGATCAGCGGACCAGATTTCTCTTCTTGTCTATTCCAAGGCATAAATGGCCGGGAAAACTGGTCTGTTCACTTGAGTCGTACTGGGCTTTTGTAGCATTGAAGACGGTGAAGGTGGGTAGCACGGCAATGGATAGCTACCGCCTTCTTCTTCCTTTTCACGGCGAGGGATGCTTTCGGCTCTATTTGGTATCCACTGGGATTACATTTTTCAATGAGAGATCTTAAAATATATACATTAAAAAAAAGAAATAAATTTTCCACCGTCTCGAAATTTGAAGACCATGACTACTACTCTTGAAGTTTTGATTTTTGTTTGAAATTATTTTCTGTTTACAAATATATAAAAATAATAATTTTTTTATTTTTAAATTTTATTTTTTATATCATCACATAAAACTGATCTAAAAATATTAAAAAATTATTTTAAAATAAAAAAAAAATTATTTTAATTTTTTTCAAAAATATTTTTAAAACACAATTATAAGAAAAATGCTTTAAAAGTCTGTGAAATATACAAACAAAACTAAGAATTAAAAAGTTTAGTCCTATGTAATCTCAGGTTATATAATTATTAATATAATAACTAATGAAAATTTATTTATTTATTAATTTTAGTGCCTCTTAAATTCGCAAGCTGAAGTAATCAGAAAATATCATTTTAGTGCCTCTGCGTCACAGCACATGTAATTTTTTTTCTCTTCTGCTGCTTTGTCAAGGTGGCTGGTCATCCATTGGATACTGTGTCGGGTTGCGGTTGGTACTCGTCTTGTCAGATTCTGAAAATCATTGTTCAAAATTATCTAGGAAATTTCTCGTTAGAAAGTGCCACACATTTCTTTTCCTATCAAATATAATTATTTTTTTAATTATTGTTATTTTTAACCTTGCAGTGTTTTTTAACATTGATTTTTCTAAATTATTTTCATCATATAATATTTAATTAATTGGATATGTGCCTTTTAGGTGTGTTTATGGTTATTTTTCAAACTATTGTTCATTCAAAATATATTAAAATAATTTTTTTTATTTTAAAAAAAATTATTTTTAGTATAGTATATCAAAATGATCTAAAAAAATTAAAAAATATTTTTTTTTTCATTTGTTTTTTTGAAATACAGTGTCAAACATCCCTTTAGTTTTTTAGTTAAGTCCATATCTAAAATCTTAATGCTTGCAAGTTTAAAAAATTAATTCAAACTTGCAAGTCTTCCTTTATTTTTTTATAAGCTCTCCCTCTTTCTCTCTTTTATTTTTTTTATCTTAAAACTTTTTGTTTTTTTGTTAACTTGTTTTCCATTATATTTTTATTTTATTTTTAAAATAACATGAGTTGTCTCAAAATGCTCATTTTTTTCTTATATATATATTCACTTTTTTTTAATCTCATCTTCCAACACTTTTTTTATTCACTTTACATGAGACTTATATGTCGTTTTAAGATGTTACGAGTTGCCTCAATTTTTTTGTTTGTTATATTTAATTTCTTTTTAAAAAAAATTGTAATTGAATCAGAGTTTATTTATTTCATATTTCAATGTTTAACCAAGTGAGTGCTGAGCAATCATGTTGGGTTTAAGTCTCAAAATTTAACGTGTTATAAGTTTAAATGATTAACTTAAATTTATGAGGTTCACCCACACATGCTTCAATTTTTTCTTCCCTTCTAAGCTCATTTTTTCATTGAATCTAGCTTTTTTTAAAATAAAAATACATTTTAAAATTAAATTAAATCAATTACATAAGTGTAAACATCGGGTGATTGTTTATGATATTTTATTTTATTTACTTTTTGAATCACTGCTGTCGCAATGCATGCCACTTCTTTCATTTGTAAAATTCTAATATTTTTTTTACTCCTTTTAAAACATTGCTATCACGTAATTGTTTTTTATTGACATTAAATTAACCTAGCTTGTAGTGTAGTGGGAGTCATTTGTCAAGTCTTTTCTATATAAATATAATTAAATTTTTATATATTATTTTTTTAATGTCAACTTTATAAAAAATAAAAAAAATATTTTTTTCTTGATTTCATAAGTTTTCATTGATGGCAAACCAGAGTGCCTTGTTGAATACAAATACACAGATTAACTTGATTTGACCGGCGAGAAGCTTCTAATAAAACTTATTATTATAATTATTATTAGAGGAGAAGAAAAATTAGCGGAGAAGAAAAATCATGGTTAATTAAAATTAGTCCCTCTAGTCTAGTTAAATGAATAAATTAGTCCTTAGAGTATGAGAAACAATTTAATAATCCTTGCAGTTCCATGTTTTGTTAATAGCTTGGCCATTTAATCAATTCTCTGCTGATAACGTGTTGAGGTATAATAAATTTTATTACTTTGTTGTTTAAAAAACAGCCTTTTTCCCAAATTTCCCATCTCGCCTACTTTTCACTTTCCTTTTAGAAAGAAATAACCAAATAAATTGAAAAGAAAAAAAAAAATTACTAGTATAATTGAAACATAAAAGACCCAAGTATCCTTTTTAAAAAAAATTATTTCAAGATAAAAAAAACAATCAAGTTAAAAGGATTGAAATGGGAAACTCAATCTCCTGCCTTTCATTTAAGAATGGAAACTCAATTTTCGACATTACTGCATTACAATCAAAGCAAAAAACAAAAAGGGACTAATTAATTTGCATTACTAAACTAGAGGGGCTAATTTATAATTAACTTAAAACACAATCTGAATTTCGGACATAAACAAAGGCATCCCACGTTAAATAAAAAGTTGAAGTAGATGATGATTCTAGGCACGTGTGTACAATAAATCGTCGTCACTGATAAATTGGTGAGGAAAGTGGTTTTCTGTGTGGAGGGCGGGCTGGCTAGCTTTTATGCTGTAAGCCTGTAATTATAAATGCAAATTTTCTTCTCCCAATTTTCTTTACGGGACTGGGTGTTTGTGGCCTTGCATGTCAGTCAAAGTTGAAGAAAACGGGGAAATTCTGTTCTCTCATTTGGTCAGATAAGTTGACATTCAAAAGCTGGAAAATAATACGAGAAAGACAGGTCTTGCAAAGACCACTAACAATATAACCATTGAAGGTGCAAAGCCCCCTGTTTCTCTGGTAAAGCTTTGCTCCTTCTCTATCTGTGTTCATTTTCTATTAGTGATTGTATCAATCTGTATGGTTTGAGGCTCTTGTTTTTTGGGCTGGTTTGTTTTTCCGAGAAAAAGGTAAGGAAAGTAGATGGAAATGTTGTAAAGAACCCGTCTTTTGATAAGTCATGTAAGAATGGAATCTCGGGTTGTTCTTAAGGATGATGTTTTCTCATGGAAATATGTTTTTCTTTTCTTTTCTAAGATGATTGTTTTTAATTATGATTATCACTCCAATCAGATGTCCTTTTATCCTCTGAAATTCTCTGATTGGATGCCAAGAAAAAGATCCTGTTTCTCAATGACCTTGAAGTTTTCTATCTATCAAAGCTGTTTTCTTTTGCTTATCTGGTGACATAAAATATGAGGCTGTTCTATAGTATGTTAATTTCTCATGGAAATATATATTTTCTTCTCCCTACAAGGATTGTTTTGGAATTCTATGTTTAGATGCCAAGCAAGAGATCTTGTTTTTCAATGCTTTTAGAGTTTCTGCATAAACAAAAGTTGTTCCTTTTTTTCTCTTTTATTTGGGTGAGCTGGGTAAGAATGTTTTCTGCTAATATAACTGACTGTGATTAAAAATTCCTAGTCTGCAGTGTTAAAGGTGGAGAAAGAGATGGCTGAGAATGGAAGGGTACATCCAGATTGTGTGAATGCAGCCAACCCTTACCATGAATGCGGTGTAGCTTGCCTTGAAAAGATTTCTCAAGGCCAGGGAAAGAAGGAGAAGAAAAAGTCAGGTAATCTCTATTATCACTGATATCTTGGCCACTCTTCTTAAAGCTGAGAGTTTTATGACTTTGACATGTTCACTTTACAAATTAATATCAATCTCCTCACCACCGCAAAAACTTCAGCTGGTAATCAGCTGAGTTTTACAGGAAGTGCTATGGCCTTAAAAATCATATCTGAATAGTAATTTCTGTATCTTAATTCTGTTGCAAGTCAGTCCATTTTTAGCCATTCTTCTGTGAAAAGCCTTGATCTATTTGATGAAGAAAGTAAAGATAATACCAATCAACCTTCATAGAGGTGAATTTGTGGCCACTCAGAGAATTATTATTAGAAAATGCTGAGTTGAGAAGGGTCGGGCCGCCTTATTTTAATTTACATTCACTTACCTATCCAACTCTGTGGAGGAGAGTTTTTTAATTAGGACTCTGATGGCTTTGAAAAGGTATATCTTAAGATTTTAAGTTTCCCAGCAGTAAGTCATGGCTATTTTCTTGCATCACATGAAATTATGTAGGACTTCACACTTCTAAATACAGGTTTTGGACCAGGGAGTTTTTTACTTAAGGGCAGCACTGAACATTTCCAAATACAGTTGTAATTTATTTGTTTTTCGTGTTATAGATTATCATAATGGTGTAAATGAGAGTTGGTTTAGCAAAAACATGGATGGAGAAAGAAGAGCACAGCCAACTTGCCCCAAAGCCTCTAATCCTTACCATAAATGCGAGGAATTTTGTTCTAATAGAACTGCTGAGCCTAAACCAAAGGGGGTTAAAAAAGAAACAGGAGGAGCCAAGTCATGCCCAAAAGCATCTAATCCTTACCATAAATGTGAAGAATTTTGTTCTAACAGAACTGCTGATGCCAAGCCTCACGGGGTTAAAAAACAATCAGAAAGAGCACAGCCATGCCCCAGAGCATCTAACCTTTCCCATAAATGTGATGAATTTTGTTCTAACAGAAATTCGGAGGCCAATCCTCAGGGGGGTGAAAAAGAATCAGGTTTCCCCCTTTTCAAATACTAGCACATTGTTGCTCGTTGGATTCTCACTTTTGGTGTTTTTTTTTTGGGAGGGGGGGGCTACCTTTGGACTCGAGCCATTGAAGATGGAAGCATGCTTTTTAACTCCAAAATTTTTTTTGAAGTCCTGCAAGGATATCTTTCTCCAACTTGCAATTCCTCTTTGATACTCAGTTCCTCATTACAGCATGTTGTTGTTGCAGGTTCCATTCTTGAAACTGCTTGGAGCTTTGGTAGAAAAAATAAGGAATCTGAATCTCAGCAGAACTCTCCTCGAGCCGTTAAGAATGCCCTTGCTGTCAAAGGAGCTGCTAACAATGCCCCTGCTGTCAAAGGAGCCGTGAACAATGCCCCTGCTGTAAATGCAGTTCGCCGTGCTCCACCATCTCCACTGACTCTTCCTACCAAAAAGGATGAGGAACCTGAGAATAGTCGATCTTTTTCCTCATCTCAACAAAATTCTGATGAAAGTTATTCCGCAGACCATGCTCGTGACAAGGTGCCAGTTCAATCCCCTGGACCAATGCAGATGTCTGGGAAAATCACGGTTGTTTTTCATGCCTCGCCCTCTCACTAAATTTCTTTTTCAATATTGGCTTTACATTGTCTCACCTTTTTCTTTCTCCAGCAGCCTGATCCTCTGAAAAGCCCTTCAAAGATTAGTTTGGCCTGCTATAAAATTCCAACACCAGCTGACCCACAACGGGATGGAGAGATCCATAGTTCGCCAAAGGCTGCTCCATATCCTTCTGTCAACCATGAGGGAAGAGTCACTAATGGTCCCATTACCGAGTATTTGAACTTCAGCTTTTCAGGCATTTCTCGTGCCTCGGAAGGGAGTGACGAGGAAGAGGCTCGATCTGTTGTTTCTGATTCCTGTGTGTCAGTAGGAAAATATCATGTGAGAGCAAATGTTGCCTCTATTCTACAGTTAATCTTTGAAAAGTATGGAGATATAGCCACAGGCAGTCGACTGGAATCAGCTTCCATGCGAGCTTATTATCTAGAGTGCCTGTGCTTTGTGGTTCAGGAGTTGCAGTGCACTCCTTTCAAGCAGTTGACAAAATCCAAAATTAGAGAAATGCTGGCTGTTCTTAAGGACGTTGAATCCGCACAAATTGATGTTAGTTGGCTACGTGATATACTAAATGATTTGGCTGAAGGCATGGAGCTCAGTAATCAGCATCAGGCCGCGGAAGAAGCAAAATCCAACTGCGATGATCTTATAGAGTCAACAAAGAAAGAACTAGAATCCATGATGGAGGATCTAACTCTCAAAGAGAAAGCAGTTGCTGATGCCAAGGCACAAATCACTGAAACAAGAACTCACCTGAGTAAGCTAGAGCTCGAATCTTCCGAGTTAGGTGAGACTATTTCATCCATCCAGTCGAGGGTCGATAAATTTCATGACAAACCCTTGGCAGATGAGATCCTGTGATGCAACTACCAGGCAAAACCACCTATACTTAATGTATTTTACAGTGTTCGATATTTACATAATCTAATTGTATGACACAAATTACAAAAAACAAGTAGGTGATACTAGAGATTGTACTTTGGTATGTTCTTATGTTTATAAGGTAAGTTCCATGGCATGTAAGATGTGATTGATATGAGTTGAGCTGTATTGAGAGTGACGATGCAAGTTCTTTTAGCATTTTTTGTGAATTTGCTGGCCTCTCTCTCTTTCTGATGAATTAGTCCAATTAATTAATCAGGGGAAAAACAGCAGAGCTGGTCTCTGCTCCAAGGCAATGAACATGGAAAGATCACGTTTTGAAAATATTTATAAATTATTTTGTATATTAGGAAAAAAATTGAAACGTTCATTCAAGTTCCTACAAGCTGAGCTAACAATTATATACGTTTTTCAAGTTACCAAATGAATTACGGTCTGGAAAATATGTAGCTAGTAAGTTAAGCCACATATACCCCTTCTTTTCTAACACTCTCAAATCTTAAAATAAACAAGATGAATCATGACAGAACTCCATTCATCAACTCAATTCAATTCACTCGATGGACTGGGTTGAACAAGAAAAAAAATCCTTAAGATAGCATGTGGTTTCCCTTCCATGGTAGAAGGGACAGGGATAACTGGGCTTTGACAACGAATAATGAGATAAAATCTCGTTTTTTTAACTCTTTCCTGGACAATTTTCAAGTCAATTTTCATGACATTTTTCTTACAGGAAGCGATGGATGAGGATTGATTCACCTTGTGTTGACTTCTAGGCAAGGCTGCTTTCTGGTCGATTTGGCAGGCTTGATTATTATCCAGTCTTGCAAATCCACTTGAATTGACTCTCTCCCTCTCTCTGGTGTCCAGGGATTACAAGTTGGTCTCTCGAGCTACTGAACGAGCAGCTACAGAAAGTTCTTGCAAGACATGATGCCCTTATTTCTGGGAGCTCTGCAGTTTCAGAACTATTTAGCTAGTTTAGCTGTTCATTTTATTATTATATTTATTTGAATAAATGATTAAGTAAATCATAATTTATTTGGTGGGCGAGTATTAAACAGAAGAGAGAGGAAGATGGTGGGCAACTCATGAATATATACCACATGCAGGCAGCATCAGAGAGAAATCGATGACTAATTCATATGATGTGATGCAATTCACAAATGGAGGTAGTTTCTGTTTTTTGCAAAAAAACATGGCCGCATGAACAAAATACAGCAGCACATCAAATCCATAAAACCTCGGTAATTGATTTGCTGGAACAAGTTTGGATCATTTTCCATCTGCATCTATAGACTGTTATTATCGTATGCTATTTTCGTGCATTAATAAGATTATTATTACATTCAAATTGAAATTCAGAAAATTTTGCAAAACGCAATGAATTTCCAGGAACCGAGACCATCGATGAAGACGACCTGAAAGATTCCGGCATTCCAGGTTCATCCTCCAGCAACTCTGTTGCAACTTCGTTCTCTCTTAGGGCTTCGACCTGCAATTGAAAAACTCATAAACACAGTAGCCCGTAATTGAATCCATGTTCTTCAATGATGATCATGAAACAGAAGAATCTTTACTGGCATTCCAACAATAAAATGATCAGGAGGAAGCCACCAAGGACTCGTCTATGAAAGATGAGTATATCAAACCTCTTTATTGCATTAAAAACTCTCAAATGATGGAGTCAGTTTCCATGATTTCTGCAAAAACCAAGAATTGTTTGCGACAGAACATATGGTGATCAAGATTGCTAACAAGCCGAATCCTATGACTCTAGTTTGGCTACTGCTCGAAAAATATGCAAGATCCATCAGGTTAACTACATTCTTGGACACTAGCGCATCAGCTAGATTCATGAAACCTAGCCTTCTTCATAAAAAAATGTGCAAGTCAAGCTCACAAAAGTTCAGAAGAACAAACGATGAAGTTTTTGAAGTAAACCTTAGAAGAGAATCAGGGCAGTCGAAGAATATGTGCTTCCAAAAGTGGTGCTTTTAAGGAGTCAGGGTGTCATTGTCAATCTAATTTAAAGAGATCCAACTGGTTTTCCAGTATAAATTTGAGGTAAAGCACGTTCCTAGAATGTTTTGAGTAACTTTCTTTCTAAAAAGTCTTCGCCAATAACCTTGCCAAACCAAAAAGTTCCCTCTTCCCGCCACCATGAGCTCATCACCACCACCACCACCACCACCAAAACAAAACATTTTCAACGTACATGTCCCGATTGCGCCACACCCCTGAACACAAGCATTCGCCCCAAATTTATCCCTGTACTCATCCAAACCATACCAAGTGCCCTTCAATAAAATATAGCAGAAGAAGAAGTTCAACCTCCAACAAGTGAAAAAGTAACAGAAAATACTTCTCTACAGTCATGGCAGTTTAAATGCTCCATTATAAAACATTGATTGGCATACGTTGTATCAATTCCTAGATGTGATTTGGGTAGGTATGCTTCACTATTATACATTTCCTAGAGAAGCTTATTGTCTCTATTGGTATCTGGCAAGGCTTTGTAGGATTGACATGATATCGAATAAAGCTTAGACACATGAATATTGAAAGTGTGTATAATTTTTATTTTGGATACAAGGAAAAATGAATATTCTGAAAGTGTGTTTTGTGGGTTTAGATAAGCGAGTAAAACTCAAACTGTTTCAAACTCTTACAAAAGATACAAGCTTTACAAAAGATACAAGCTTGACTCGAACTCGAAAATTACTGTACAGGTCGCAAACCTTCTGTTATCACGACACGAGTAAAACTCAAACTGTTTTAGACTCTTACAAAAGATACAAGCTTGACTCGAACTCGAAAATTATTGTATAGATCGCAAACCTTCTGTTATCACGACACATACCATATGCCTATACCACCAACACCCAGCACCGAAGCTAGAGACCTCAACAATTAGTGTCCCCATGAAGAGATGGCTAACGACCCTCCATCTTATTGAAAATTAGAGTGACATTCTTTACAACCTTTCAAGTTCACAATACCTTTTGTCAGATCATCTCAAGGAAAACATTCCTTGTGATCAAGGCCAGCCCAGACAGGAGTTGAAATTAAGACAATCATGAATAGATTCGCAATCTACAAGGAGAATCCATTTACCAACCAAGATACATGGATAGATGATAGAAGGACAATGCTACATCAACAAAGTTAACCCGTCAACTATCTCAGAGGCATTGTTTGACCCACTAAATTTCTACGTGACAGGACGAGATAGGATTTAGGGGTGTAAAAATTTTATATTTTTAGTTTTTATTTTAAATTAAAAATTTATTTTTGTAGATTATTTTCATGTGCTATATGCTGATATCAAAAATAATTTTTAAAAAATAAAATAAAAACAATATTTTAATATATTTCTAAATAAAAAATATTTTAAAAAACAACTTCAACTACCTACATCCTGAATAGTCACCTCGGCATATATCGTCGCTCTTATTTCACCTACTTGCGTGACCAACTTACTCAACATTACATCGGAGAAGATCAGGCATGGCTTGATGAGCTTTCTAATTCAGAATTTGATTTCATCCACTGGCCCTGATTAAGAGGACAATCTTGAACCCTCCAATATGGAGTTTTCAGCTACCTATCAGATAACGAATAGAAACCTGGTGCCTCTTTATTTCTTCATTTTCAGTTTTCTTTTTAAAGTGAAAAAAAAAGGTTTATTTGTTAAAATAAAAAAAAAATCAACATCACAACTACTTTTTTATATAAAAGCCAGGCCATGATCTATAATAATCATTTTAATATTCTGTTTTTGTGATGATTTAATTGTAGAATATTGGTTTTATTTTAAAAAAATAAGAATTTTCATGACAAAACCATACTGTTAACTCCAATAAATATTTAGATTAGACGTATAATAATAAAAAAAAATATGATACAAACTAAATATAAAATAAATAAATAACTTTAATATTTTATATTGCTAATAGTCTTTCAAGGCACCCTGGTGATCTCATATTGATCCAGGGTGTCAGCCTGGTATTTTGATCACTCGAGGACCACCCGATCACTCTTCGTAAAAAGACGGGACCCCCTGATTCCTCCTCTTTCAACCTCTCCCAAAAGCCAAAAGAAAAATACCCCCCAAGCACGAAACTACCCTTCTCCTGCTGCTTTCGGTGCAGGGAGGTAACTGTATTTCTATTTTATAATGGATAAAGAGAGGACGTCTGGCAATTTATAGAAATTCAATAGAAAAGCTAAAAAAATAAAAATAAAATATAAAAAAATAGCTTTTTTTTGTTTCATAATTATAAGGAAGAGTTATGTTGAAGAGTTAAAATAATATTTTTAAGTTGAAGAGTTATTATTATATATTTGATAAAAAAGCCAAAAATATTTAATATATTTTTATACAAAAAAGTAATTTATTATTAATAAATAGTTATATTAATATTATATATATTAAAATAGAATTGATTTATCTAAGTAGTTTTTTTCATTGGAATATAAATATAAAAAATATTATATTTATACTATTTAAAAAACCATATTATTAATTTGACTTATCTAAATAATATTTTGACTAAGAGATGATCTTAGCCCACAATGTGCAGAGCTAATCAGATGACATAGCAAATGCTATGGGATTCCATGCCAGTTCCTTTCATTTCCTCCTTTTGGCTCGGTCAGTTCTTTTGGTTGGACCGTGGCCCAAAAGGAAGTCACTTGCCAGTCTTTCAAGGAGACCTTTCCAGAAGTTAATGAACAAGATGGATGAGAGATATCTCATCTCACCCATTACTTGGATAAAAGCATCTATGGCTCTTCCTGGTTTCATGCATGGTGCGCGGTACAATCTGGCTAAGGTTTCATTGATGGATCACCATGCCAACTCATGCCCAGGACACGACCAAGTTTAGTCTCATTTTGGAGACTGCTAAATCACGCACCAACGCATTAGCCCATTTACTTTTAAACTTTCCGAGAATGATGAAGGAGAAATGTGGTGGAGAAGGGAACGTTTCTGTGCACAAGACGTAATGGAAGAAATTAAACACAAAACTACCATGACAATGATACACGGCCAAACTAACGAAGATATATTAAATTATAAATAAGTGGACAAAAGAAAGAAAAAGAAAAGGTCCATATCATAGTCCGGTCTCTCTTACACACAGACAAACAGATAGAGATAAGGAAGGGGGAGTAGGTAAAAAAAGACAAGCTCTTTTCATTTTTTAAGGTGGTTTGTTTCTTTAATTTGAGGGGTGGCTACGGAAAGATCCCAGAGCTTTCATGGCTGCAGCTCTCAAAATGAACTGGTGGTATACAGCTGCTGCTAATGCTCCAGCAAATGGCCCAACCCAGAAAATCCACTGCATATCCATATCAAATTACACCCCATGTTAATTAATTACTATTATTTAACTTTAAATACGCAAAAAAAACAAGAGCATGATATCTATGGGGGCTTCTTACATGATCATCCCAGGCTTTTTTATCGTTGATGATGACGGCTGCACCAAAGCTCCTGGCAGGGTTGATGCCGGTACCAGTAATAGGGATTGTGGCCAGGTGGACCATGAACACAGCAAACCCAATTGGAAGTGGAGCCAAAACCTGTCCCCAAACACATGTTATCAAAACTAAATCCTACTTAGTTATCAGAATTTAACTAGATGCCCTAATGGAGTTGCAAAATATTAACATACGAAGAGAAGCAATCACTGCTATTTACTGATACTTACAGGGATGTGGGAGTCACGTGCACTTCTCTTGGGGTCAGTTGCAGAGAAGACAGTGTAAACGAGCACAAAAGTGCCAATGATCTCAGCACCCAAAGCTGTGCCGGTGCTGTACCCAGAAGCCACTGTGTTTGCACCACCACCAAGAGAGTTGTAGTATGGCTTCATGAAGGCCTTGACCAAGCCAACACCACAGATTGCGCCCAAGCATTGAGCCACCATGTAGCTCACAGCCCTAATTAGGGTCACTTTCCTGGCCAACAACAGGCCAAAAGTGACTGCTGGGTTAATATGTCCACCTGTGTCCAGAAGAACCAGAACCCATTAACAAACCGCACAAAAGACCTCATTTTGAGAACATCCTTCTTGGTTTCACTAAAAGAGAGAGCTTTTCATACAGAAATGACCAAAAACAGCTACCAAGTTACTGTAAGGATGGGTTCTTTCTGAAGGTAACATTTTTAAAGTTATTTGAAATAATAGAGCCAAAACTCTCGGCAAGTGTTACATAACCTAACACAGTATGTCAGGCTCCATTTTAGAAACTCTGTACAAAAGAGAGAGGGGGGGAGAGAGAGATGGGTTCTTGTTCTTACCAGAGATACCAGCGGTGCAGTAGACAAGGACAAAAATCATGCCACCAAAAGCCCATGCAATACCAAGCAACCCAACTCCACCACAAGCGTCTTGCTTTTTCTTGTGGCCAATAACAGTAGCCACAGTGATATAAAGGAAGAGGAGTGTAGCAATGAACTCGGCTATGAGAGCTCTGTAGAAAGACCAGAGCTTGAATTCAGCCACATCAAAAAGTGGAGCTGGTGGTGGATCAACGTAATCTTTCCCATGAGTTTGCCCTTCTTCAATCACTTCCTTCGACATTTTGATCTGTAGAATTTCTCTTGCCGCAAGCTTTTCGTCCACTCTCTATCTCTCTAGCTGCTGGTTTCTTACGGTGTCTCTGTGAGTGGCCTTAGGTGGTCAGTCCCTTTAAGAAGGGAGAGGAGAATGGTTGCGTATTTTGGATAAGACAAGGGTATTTTAGGAACAAGATAATCTTCATGTTGTACCTAGGAGAGCCTAGAGAGAGAAAACGTGGGTGGGACATAGTCCATGTGAAGGCTAATCATCGTCTCTTTTCTTAGTTTTCTATGGGCGAGAAGGGTTGGCAATCGCGTGGGGTAGGACTCAAAGGGTCAGCCTGTAATCAACCCAAAGTCAAGCCTGCAACGGTTATTTCCGGTCTTTTTTTTTCTTTCCTTTTTCTCCCGGAATTTTTATTTCGTTAGGTGTAGCGACTAGCGAGGTTATAAAACTGACTGGCCGTGCACGCCAGACCTGGACAGCCCAATTAGTTTGGGTTATGGAAAAAATAGAAAAATAAAAGATTTTACCTGATTAGGTAAAAAAAATTAAATAGATATAAGGCAAAACTTAATCAAAATTAAACCTGGAATCTGATAATTTTTAAAACATAATCAAAACAGTATTATTTTATAGAAATCAAGGTAAATCCGGATTAACTCTTTTATCCTATGACTCAAGCTTTATCTCAGGTTGCTTATGGGATTGTTTATTGTATGTTTGAGATTATGATTGAAGTTGATTTTGAAAGTGTTTTTCATTCAGAAATATATCAAAATGATTTTTATTTTTATTTTTAAAAAACTATTTTTGACATCAACACATGAAAAATAATCTAAAAATACTAAAAAAATTAATTTAAAGTAAAAAAAAAACATTTTTGTCAAAAATATTTTTGAAACGCAATACCAAACAGGACGTAGTAATATCTTAGAATTAGGTTTTAGGCCCGGACATTATTGACCGGGGTAATTTTGTTAATTATTTTATGGTGTTTCATATTTATTATTTTATTTATAGATCATGTTTTGTTTTGTTTTTAATTTTTATGCCTTTTGATTTCTGTTTCTTTTATAGAAAAGACAGGATTTCCTTGTTTATTAAAGATCTTGTAAATCTTTTAAAGATGCAGTAATCATATACCTAAATTTAAAAGAATAAACTTGGGAATTTACGATTAACACCCACATTTTTTTCGCTCATTAAATCCTCGTATTTCACATGCTATTTTTGTTCTATCTAGCTTCCACTCCATGAACAGGTGAGTTAATGATCATGGAAGAGATAATAAAAGATACGGTCGGAATATAATTTGATTTTATTATTTGAGAGATAACATGGTTCAACACAACTACTATTAAAAATCATGTATTTTAAGATAATATTATTTTAATTCATGATATTAATATAAAATTACAATTCAAAATTATAGTCTTGATAGAAACACAGAGCAATAATCACATGTTTCATAAAATAAAATAAAACATAATTCATAATAACAGCAGTATGATATAATGGCAATTATGGATCATTGTTATGAAACATAATTTAAGCCTTGTTTTTTTATAAAACTCAGGCCGAGTTCAGACTATAATTATATATTTTTAAATAAAAAATATTTTAAAAAACAATCCTATCATATTTTTTACAAATATACAGTGTAAATTCGAAGCTAAGTGACGAGTGGATCATGAAACGAGGTGGCAAAATCAGTACAATGCTCATTGTGAAGTATCTATCCACTCACACAACCTTTCGCTTTCGATGCTCTGGCTCGAGCAATAAATAAAATTGTCTTCACATACTATCTCAAATTTGAAATTAAGAAGAGGCCGATAGAAAAAATAAAATAAAAAACAAATCAATCCGTTTATGTATGGATTGTTTTGAATTTACTCGATGCATAATCAACGAATACGTGAGAGCTCGTTGAATAATGCTCTGGCTGGTGAAAAAAATAAAATAAAATATTTATAAAATTGATTTTCATGTATTGAAATTAAAATATTTATGAAATTGATTTTCTTGTATTTATAAAATATTTATGTAGAAGTGTGTTTTTTTTGTTTATTAAAAATAAAGAAAATGTGAGAAGGGTGATCTTCACGAGGAAGAATCATTGTCGAAGTGTCTCAGCATCGGGTGTAGTTGACTGACGTGTCCCTGTCTATTAAAGGCAGCATCTTAAATGACGCAATAAATAACACAATCACTGACCGTTGCCAACGGTCATCATAATTCTGACATGCACATTTCAGCTTGCATTGTAATTCATCTTTACTTCACAATGATACCTTACACAGTTTTTTATAGGAAATTTAAATATTTATACTTTGACAGTAGCAATGAAATTCACTCTACATATATAATTTGTTATGTTACTCTCCGGACATTTGACGTCATGATCGTCTATATTATATAGTTACAACATTGCCATCGATGGTTATCTTGATTTTCATCGAATATTATAGACATACGCCCGGGTTTCTGCTTAGAGAAGGAGAATGGTTTTATTAATGAATGAATGAATACTGATCGATGAGATGGCATGATCGGGACGAGAGCGTGACTTGGATAGGTTCAAGAGATAGCTATGACTATGAGAGCTGCAGTGGAACCTCTGAAATCTGCCACGCCATCCACATCGATATGTTTTGCCAGCTGGCACCACATGATTCTTGATCAGATCAAACACCATACCTTTTTTCTTGTAAGTGACTCGATTCAAGTGCCCACATCACCACCACTATGACCATGACACGTGTACTGTACCCCAAAACGGCTAGATTGCTCCAGCCTCCAGTGCCTTCTTAATTTTATGGACACTGAAACGCTGGGGAGAGTGAGAGAGAGACCAGTCTACGCTTGTCAAGAACTCGACGCCCCCAACGGTCACCTCCTCTTCTTGCTCTATATATAATTTTGTTACTCCAGAACTCTCGTGGTCTTTTCAGTCCTCAGGCACCCGTTTAGCTGGTGGCCCACGTGGCCAACGAAAAGCAACGAGGAAGGGCGGGTTTCGGTTGTAGTTCGTTAGTGATTTTAAAAAGTTGATTTTTTTTATTACATTTTTAGTATTTTTAAATCAATTTAATACACTACATTAAAAATATTTTTTAAAATTAATATCTGAACACTACCGTACAGCAAAACATGATCACATGTCATCACAAATGTGGCTGTTTTCTGACAGTGGTGGTTTTTGCAGCATAGGAAACAAAGTTATTGATTTTTCCAGGCGAGGAAAATGACGTCATGCATGCCGGGCTACCATTTGCGGCTTCACTTTGTTGACTTGGGGGATGTTATCTTAGATCACACGCAAGTGATTCTAATTTGTTTGGTTGTTGCTTTTGAGAAGGAAAACTGGGGTTTTCGATGTCGATTATCTGCTTGTCTGATATCGCTGTCACATTTGCATTTAAGTATATTTTAAAATTATGTTTAATTTGAAAAATATTAAATTAATGTTTTTTAGTATTATTTTATGATTTTGATCTACTTATTTTAGTATTTACTAGCTGGATTGCCCGCACTACGTTGCGGGCATAGTGCGGACAGAACAAATAATCTTCACAACTGTTGAGATTAAAATATAATAACTCAGTATGTAAAATTTGATATAATGAAAAAGATCAACATTCTTTATTATAATAATAGTAAATCAAAGTCTTAACTTCTTAAATTATCATCACCATCACTGTCAAAACAATAAATATTATTTAACAAATCTCAGAGCAAAACCAAAAAAAAATAATAAAAAAGCACGTAAGAATAAAAACCTAAAATTACTATTATTATTCTTAATATTTATATTATTATTGTTTTAATAACGGGAAGAAAACAAAATTAAATCAAAGGCTTAAAAAAACCCTAAAAACATTAACAAAAAAGCAAATGAAAAAATAAAATAAATGAAAAAAACAATAAAAATTATTGACTCGAAAAAAAATTATTTGACCTGAAAATTTTAAAAAAAAATATTACACTACTTTGAGGGCTAAGTAAAAAGTTTGTATAACTATTAAAAGAATAAAAATTATCAAATTATCCCGAGAGAAAAAAAAAACCTAAAAAACATTAACAAAAGAGTAAGTAAGAGAAAAACATTAAATTATTATTATTATTATTATTATTATTATTATTATTATTATTATTATTATTATTATTATTATTATTATTATTATGCTAATAATGAAAAAAAATAAAAGACTAAAAAAATCATAAAAACTTTAATAAAAGATCAAACAAAAAAATAAAATAAAAATTATCAGGTAAAAAAATTTATATGACGTAAAAATAAAAAAGGAAAAAGGAAAAAAAACTAAAAGAAATAACAAAAAAAAATACAAATATCAATTTCCAAATGATCATAGATATAAAATAAAATTTAAGAACTATTTTTTTTTTGAAAAAAATATACCAGCCCAACAAATATGAAAATAAAAAAAATTAAAAATCAAAGCTAAGCACACTTATATATATATATATGGACAAAAGTAAGGATTATTCTTGAAATTAAAATAAATAAAGGGATTAAAATGAAAAATTAAAAGTAATAGGGCTGAAATGAATATTAAATATAAAGGGATTAAAATCCAAAATTAAAAGTATAAGGGCCTAAATGAAAATATCGAAGTCTTAAAATCTAAGAATATTATTACCATTACAACTAAAACGATAAAAAATATTAAATTATTACGATGAAAAAAAATAAAAAACATAAAAAAAAAAGCAAGAAAAAAAACTAATATTATTATTCTTATTGAGTTAATAATTGGAAAAAATTCAATCAAAGAAAAAAAATGTCAATAAATTGTTTTTTTAAAAACAAAGTTAAAAAAAAAGAAATAAAAAAAAACGTCAAATTAAATAAAAAAAACAATCAAAATAAATAAAAATGAAAAAAAAAAACATAACTGGAAAAGAAAAAGAAAAAAAAGCAAGATTTGTGAAAAAACAATGCGCCAGGAAGGGGTCGAACCCTGCCTGGCGCCTCCGCTCTCTTGAGAGGTTTTGGTCTTTGCCAATAGGCTACAGCTCTTTCTTTGTCTCTTTCTATGAAATAATTTATAAATAGTATATGTACTGTTCAAAAACGAAAAAAAAAAAAAACACTATTGAAATCCACAGTGTTTTCACTCACAAGCTACAGTGTTTTCCTGAGCTCTTTTAGTTAATTGTATAATTTTATGTTTTTTAATATTTTAATATGCTTTATACTAAAATAAGTTTTCACAATAATTTATAACATATAATTCATATTTTTTAGAGATGTGAAATGGCACTAGTGTAATCTGGATCGGATTTTTTTTATATAAAAAAATTGATAGCACTTTGTGGCAAGTTCTAGTCCATATACAAATTCAACAAGCCAACATCATATACGAGGATGATTGCCCAATCAACATTATTATTAAAAAAAAAAAAGTACTGATTTTCTTGGCTTCAGAAAGGTTAAAATTCTGCCCTCACAAATCACATAAAGTCGTTTAATCAAACCATGATCTACCTAAAAGTCACATCCACGATAATGGATGAATCCTTTTGATTTTCTATATATCTTGTCATTTATTTCGTTTTTTATCGGTATATTCTAGATGGGTCCTACCGTGGAGACTTGACAGGCCATACACGCCCCCTTGAAGATTTGATGGAATTCCGGGAAAATGCAGTGGCGTCGATCAAATTTCAATCAAGAGTATTTTGAAGGTGATTTACATGCTTCATCAACGCAAGCCATCTGCTGCGTCGATCAAATTTCGTTTTTTTTTTATTTTACTCGAGACAGAAATCTCATTGATTACCTCAACATTGTCCAGCGTTTATGTTGGCTGAGAAAAAAGAACAGTCTACCTGGAATATTCTCCTCCAAAGATATCAGAGTTTGATTAATTATTTCACTAATTTTGAAAATCAATGAAGCTGGGGTCACTTATGAAGTTATGATTGATGACTCGGAAGCACACCAGTGCATCCAGTGGAAGATAGCTGCCATGCGCTGTCTAGAAATCATGGAAGCATTTGTTTTATTATAAGAAAAAAAAAATATTTTTTAAAAACTATTTTGGCAGAAATATATAAAAATAAATTAATTTAAAATCATGAAATTATTGTTATTTTAGATATTAAACTCGGTCTAGCTTACTTGCTTTATTGATATGGTAACCTACTCGTTAAAATCTTTGGCTCTTGCAAATTTTCATTTCAAATTGGTTTAAAAATTAATCTAATTAAATTTGATATATATAATTATTATTATTAACATGAATGTTCAGGTCAATTTGTGCGTATCTCAACTAATCATCCGAGTCCTGAAATTAACGACCATATAAACTTCTAATGACTATCATATTAGTAATCATAGGGGCTCGAACCTGAGATTATAGGGGGGACAAACCTCTTAATCTCAAACTCTTATCACTGTATTACTTATTAAATGATTAAATTTGATATATTTGATTTACTAGGTTAATTTTAAAAATAACTACATGTATTTGTTTTAGTTAATTATAATTGAAGTAGAAAAGCATTCTATAATCGATTTTTATTTATATTTCTAAGATAATATATATACTTTTATAAAAACATTTTTTTTTCTGATCAATTATACTTTTAAATTTTTAAGAAATACAAATAAGTTATAAGCTAAACAATGATAAACGGAACCTAGATGTTAAAAGTAGGATCAGTGAAAATGACTGAAGGATAAGTACAAGCCAAAATAATGCTGTTCACCTTTTCTTCTGCAATGATCAACGATTTATTTGTAAGAGATAACACAATGTTTTCATCTCACACCTTCCTATAGTTTTATTGTGTGTCTAGGATCGAAAAGTGTAATGTTTTTAAAATATTTTTTTATTTGAAAACATATATATTTTTTAATATTTAACATGTTAAAACGAACGGAAAGTATTAAAAATTTATAAATTTAATGGTTTTTAGAACAAGAATATTTTTGAAAAAAACATTAAAAAATATAATAAGAATTATTCTCAAACACACATTTAGAATGTTTGATCTCAATAGGCGTGATATGATGATAGAGAACCTGTGATCTGCATAGCAGGTTTTAAATTTGAGTCAGTGCGTGCATTCCTTGTAAGAGTCTGAGACAACCGGAGTTTTGCTCGCTCAACTCGGCCCACAAAGTTAGTTTTCCAGGGAATGAGATTTTCTCGCATAAAAAACATGTTTGTTTAGTATTGGATTCAAATTAAATTTATCTAAATAAACTTATTAAAAAAAATAAACTTGCAGGATCCCTTTTTTTCTTGCAATTTTCCTCTTCATGACTCGGATTCTCTAATTTGAACATGCTGGAATAAGAATTATGGAAAAGGTATTGAGCAGAACTCGTCTTCGATTTGAGTTTTGATATGGTCTAGGTCAGGTTATTAGGTTAACTTATGATTAGGTTAACTTATGATTAATCCGCTTAGCACCGGGTCAATTACCTGGTTCAGAATGAGGCTATTTCATTTTACTTTTTATTTTATTCTATTTTCTTGAAGTTCATTTTGCCGGGTCTTACTCAAATTTGACCGAGTTAACTCACTGGTCATTCTTGTTTGGCAGGTCAATGTCCGAAAATGCTCGGGTCAAGCTCCGGATATTCAGGTCATCTGGTCGATCCATTGGGTACACCAAGTTAATAATTGTGCTCTTGAGCACGTTCACTAAAAATCTGGCTCTCAACGATGGCCCGGAAACCAACTCACAATTTCCATCATCCAAAAATATTCTGATATGATGACCTGCATTGTCCTTCGTGTGCTATCAGCATGAACATCACAGAAATATACATGGAAAGGAGAAATAAAGATGACTAAAATCCCAGATAAGATCCCGACCACTTCAATCATCTGCGCACGAACCGACTAACAATCCAGTGAATCTGCTAAGCAAAAGAGCACAGCAAGAAAATCTTTAACCATCTTTGAACTTCCCATCAAGTAGCAGATGAAAAACTTGCTTCCTGACCCGAAATGCTTACCATGTTATTTTCAGGAGCTGCCCAGTAGAATCCTTGTATTGAAATAACAGCCGAGTTAGAGGTTACGAGGACGAAAATAATCAAAGAATGCTTTCCCATCCACTCCAATCCAAATGTCAAGCATCTGTAACCACACACATCTACCTGTAAAACCAATGTTTTCATTACTGTCCATGTCTCGAAAATAGAAACGACACGCTTGTTTTTGAGATCTTACCAGCAAGTACAAAGCAGAGTATGTGATTCCTGCTGAAGCAGAAGTAATCAGCGTATAACTAATTGTGTATAGAGATTTGTTCACAGGATCGCCTGAAAAGAAAAGAGGAAGATTCAATGTTTTGGTGCAAAATGGTTTCGATCATGAGTCATTAAACTTCATACCTATAACAGCAAGGAGCAACCCAACTACAAGAAGTGAAAATGAGAACAGGGTCCAGTTCTCCATGCGTCCCTTGTGGTCCTGAGTGAAAATCCATATAAAACGTTTTTGGTACTTGTAATTTCTATTTTAATCTTTGAAACTCCCATTAAATGATTAAGAGCAATTACAATTATCATAATAAGAACTAAAAAAGAAAGAAGAAGACAACTATATTCCACCTGTGGGTGAGCGAGAAGATGTCCATATTGAAGTCCAATTATGCAGGTCACTGCAGCTGTTAAGAAGCTGCGGATACAATCTTTGTTAGAAAATCAAATGGAACTCGAGTCACACTTCTATGGCAAAGGGTTATTTGCACCAAGAAGATATCCTTCTTATGTGTATGAAGAGAATTACAGGGAAAGATAGAAACCCTAGAACTGTGTAAGCTGTCAGGATTGCATGAGATAAAACAGGCACCAAACTGATAGAGGTAGTTTAAGTTTGAATATTCAGTTGAGTACAATAAAATACAGAAGAGCTGAATTCCAGAAAGAAAAGGATAAAGAAGTTTGATTGCCTACCTTAAAACACCCTCAGGATCAAAAGGAGCATGGCACCAGGAAGCTGAATTGTCAGGAACTTGGCCATAGGTGGACATATTGCACTCCTGATAAAGTGAAGTTTTATTGTAGCCAATGGATTACGTGAATAAATAGACACCATAAAGTGAACAGCTTAAGATACCTTCAGGTTTCTGTAAACAGGTTTTTTATACAGGTGATCGATGCCAAGCACATAGCGATCAATCATTCCAGCTGAATTACAAGCAGGTCCAAGATCGCCTCTTAGAGAACATTTTACCTGTGTCAATTTGGGTAAGTGGGGATGGCATGCAATCTCATGAACTGGAAATCAAGTAACAAAATTTTAGGGCCCTCACCGTGTAAACGTAGCTGTGATTTTTAGGAAACACAGAAGAAGTTTCACTGGGCATTTCAAATTGCCAGTCTGGAACATATAAACCATACAATAACCCCAGGTATATTGCAGATAGTGAAAATGCCACACACCTGGAAAACAGGATTCTTCCAGTCAATGAAACAGCAAAGAAATGCAAATTGTTGGCTATAGTAGTTAATTCTGTATGCTAAATTAAAGGAAACAAAGAATCAGCAATAATCATAGCAAAAAAGGATCTGGGCTGTAAAAAGGAATTGATCCATTGAGTATCTCGATCTACTTATATCTGTTCATCATCCACTCAGCGATCCTTATATTATGAGACACGAAACCGTCTGCCAGTGGCATGGTCTTTCTTCCATGTTTTTCTTGAACAAAGGTTAATCAATTCAAATCAATCCCACTTATCAGCTCATGAAAGAAAGAGAGGGAAAAGAAACAAGGTCTGATACTTAGCATCAACATTAATGTCGCGACGGTGTTTTTTCACGTTTCGCGCCCCACAGATGGCGACTCCTAAGATTTATAATCTTAATTTTACAGCTACAAAACACACCCCTTTCACTGCGTGCTGTTTCTCCCCTCCAGGGATTGTGGGGATTGAAGCGTGAAAAAACGCAGTCGCGACAATTAGAATGAGATTATCAAAGTGAAAAGATGTTGTTATTACATATGGTTCATATTGAGCGAAATTCAATTTCAAATGTTAAGCTTACCAGTGCCAGCAATACCTCTTGAGAAAGCTTACTTCTCTCCGTGCTCGACATGAAAGCCAAATCTCACATAAAGCAGCAACCACGTATCCAACAGATATTTTCTGGCTTGAATGACAACCAACACAAGTTAAGAAACCGCGAGCATAATATACAGAATGAAACGAGCAACTTGTTAAAGAATCACTTCCTTAGAAACATCTAAAGGTAGAGTGAAGATTCCCAGTATTTCCTCATTAAAATGACACTCCTGTACTCTACTCTCTATACATGCGAGGAGTCAAATTGAAATCAGCACTAGCAAAATATGTGTGTATTACAACGAAATATATGCTAATGAAGGTAAAAAAAATCCCAAAATGAAAGAACCATGAACAGATTATTTATCACCGGAAGAATCTCTAGCAGTTCAGTCATTAATTGAAAAATCAATGCACCTGCAAAATTCCAAGCCAGCGTATTCTTTTCATGTCAACGCCATACGTCAAGGAATTTATTCCATGAAAGTAGCCGCCTGAATTCAAAAGGGTGCGTGCCATATTACATACAGAAACGCATTGCAAAACTTCACTTCCTAACGCATGCAAATCATTGATCAGATTACCTTGAATAACCACACCTAGCAAAAATAGTTTTATTGCCCTTAGCACTGCCTTCCACGTGGCTTCAATTCTGTTTGGAACTTTCTGAAAACGTATACAGATTACAGACAGAAAGCTTTCGATTCAAGTGAACCAGGAAGCAAAAATGTTTTTTTCTTAAATTAAGAGTGAACGATATTACCCTGTAAACAAGTGCAGGAGAAACTCCAGCAATAAAAAGAAAGAATGGCATCACAGAATCTGCTAAGTGAAGTCCATTCCAAGGAGAATGAGCAATGATGGGAATAATCGCCCCACCATAATCAACTAGCATCATCAGCTGAAAGCAACCAATATTCAATGCAAATAATAATCAATCTTAGCTGTTCATGAAGCTTGCATGCTTCGACTCATGAACCAAACGAAAAGTTCAGGTTAAGGCAAGCTTTTCAATTCATGATTTCAAGAAAGTAGTCTTTGCCAAAATTTTCTCAGAAAACAAACAGAGCGACCCCATAAAGTCAAGCCATTTCAAGAAAATAAAACATAATCCAGGGCTTTTAATCTAAACCAAGATTGAGTTTTTCTAATGAAAAAACAGGGAGCTTAGAGCTTACAAGGACGCAGAGACCACGAAAGACATCAAGAGAGGCAACACGCGGGGGTTTCTTACTGGTACGTGGTTGTTCTTCGATGTCTAGCAATGGCTTGTGTAATAAGTCTGCCATTATTTTCAGTGAAGATCAAGAGAGCTCGTTAGTTTACAGAGCAGACAAGGAAGTAGAGCGGAGAGGAAGGTGGCCTTGGGGAGGACAAAACCTGACATGGCATAGGGTGATTGGTTACGCAAGAATGCAGGGGTGAGTCGGGTGACAACAAAAGAAGTCGTTATTTTGGTTGAAAATAATAATATAGATTTATTATTACAAGTCCACGAATGTTTATATCTCCTCGGATTTATTTTCAGATTATATATTAGGACTAAGAGAATAAAAATAAAAACTAAATTAATTAGATAAACTTTAATTTCTATTTGGAGATAAAAAATAAAATAAATATATTAAAACATGAAATACAAAAAAATAGTAACAAAATAATAAACTGTTAACTCGCAATTTTCTTTTCTTGGCTCGAATCTCTCTTATTTATGAATGAATGAATTGCTAATATTTTTAAAACATTTATTACATATGTCAAGAAAAGTCATTATTAAAAAAGAAAAATTATTTTTTGTTGAGAGAAACATCACAAGATATAAATTATCTTTAACAAATACCATAATATATATATTTTAACCGTTGAGATATTTTTTTTCATTGTTGGGCCTCCAAGAACAGGCCTTGAGCCCATTTAAGTAATCAAGCCTTTGGCATGGTCTTATCAATGGAAGCTTTCCTGTCTTTTTCAAAGAGAGGAGGAAGAGAAAAATCATTTCAAAGCCTAAAATCTGAGAGATTCAGTACCCCGTAAGAAGTAGTGACCGGAGAAGATGATAGTGTGTGTCGCGGTCGTCGGTCATCAGGTACACCTCCTCCCATCTTCGACGTCCATTCTGTGATTATCTAATCTTGTGATGAAATCTGATGACTGTCTGTCAAACAGAATAATCCACTGTACATACAGAGTTTTACTGAAGCAGATGATGCACTCAAGCTCCACCACATAGTTCACTGCTCCCTTGATGTTGTTGATGAGCGAGGTTGGTCTTATTAATGCTTAATTCGGTTCTAATTGACCCATATGTGTGTAGATTTATAATTTTTATGAACTGGGATGTGGCTTAATTAAAAAAAATGTGTTAAGATTTATTGTTTCTGAGAACTGGGCCTGGCTTGTTTGAGATTTTTAATTACTATTTGGTTTGTTTGGTATCTGACTCTGACTGAATTTGTCTAGTGAACAATCCAAAGAAATCTGGGCTGACATTAAATGAGACGTTTCTTGGATTACTTTATCCGACTGAGAATTATAAAGTGTAAGAGGTTTTTTTGGTTGTTCGATGGTTGAATTGCTCCAGCATAGTGTAGTTTATGGCGAGGTTGGTGTCCTGATATAATGTATTGCTGTTGTCTTCAGGTATGGTTATTTGACCAACACGAAGGTGAAATTCATCTTGGTCACGACTGATTTAGATGTCAGAGATGCAGACGTGAGGAATGTAAGCATCTCTCTGTGTGTAGTCTTAATGTACTCGTGGGATCCAGATTAGAATTCACTTTCTATCACTATTCTATCCCATGACTATGCTCTATTTGCTTGAAGCTTAGATATGGCATTGCTAAGGTGTGTGTTAATGCACTGTGCATCAAGCTCCACTGGATATTGTAGATGTGATTTTTTTAATTGTGGCGCAAGGTTCTTTGCACTAAAGTGGAAGTTATTTCAAATTTGTTTACACAGCTAAAATCCAGATAACTTTTCTATCCATGTCTGGTGTGGCAATGGTTGTTGGGTCTTGTGGTACCTTAGAGGTCTCACAGCTAATCTACTTACGAGAGTCTTTCTGGAGATCTTACAACTTGTTTTCTTCTGCACATGTCATAACTGGAGTGATTGCACATTGTATATCTCAAATATTGGAGGTATTGTGATGGGGGACATATTCTAATAATCTGCCTACAAGGGCTGCAAGCTCCTTAAATTATCCGTTCTATCTTGAAGCAGTTGGAGGTGGTGGGGGTTGTCCACCAAGTTTCCATCAATAATTCTGCTGTACTTAGCACGGAAATTTTTATTTGTTTTGCTGATTGTTTGGCCTCTCTTCCGGGATTTGAATTAATTTTTAAGTCATATATTGAATTAATTCCACCATTGTATGCAATATGAGCATCGAAAAGTAAAAGTGTTTATATTATGTGAACCAGATACTAACATAAAGTGAATGTGATGGTTGTTCTATGGAACAAGGTTACCTTGTTACCAAAAGACTCAAACCAGTTTATGTAGACCCTGAGATCTCCAATCGATTTGTGTGTCTATGTGGCTGTCACTTAGCTGCCAATTAATCATCAAAATGATAGCACAAGTGCATAACTACTTGCTTGGTATGACTTTTGCCTGATTTCTGTTTCAATATTTTCCTGGTACTTTTGTAGTTTTTTCGGAGGTTCCATGCTGCATATGTGGATGCAGTTTCAAACCCTTTTCATGTTCCGGGTAAAAGGATCACGTCCAGAACTTTTGCAGAAAGAGTAAGCAACATTGTCAAGTCATTTGGTTTGAGCTCAGCAGGCTAAATTCAGCCAATTTCACTTCTGAACCTGTTGGATTCCTTCATGCAACCATTGGATACTGCCATTATCTTTTCATTACCCTTTTCATGTTCTCCGCTTCGGCTAGGAAGTGAACAAATATTGTACTAAATTGGAATCTGAGTTGTAGCTAAGAAAAAACAAGTGGTTTTACCTCTCAATTAGAGATGGTTCTTTTTTTTTTGTGCATATTGTTCTTCAAAAACTTGACAAAAATCACAAATGTATCGTCATGCATCATCATTTTGTTCGATATTTTGATGCATGCTATATTTTAATATGACATTATTTGCAATAATGTGAAACGATTAGTTGACTGGTTCGCATCCAACTCTTACATCTGTATATTTGCCAAGCAGACACAATACAGTTGCAGCCGTGCTGAGCAATAGGGAAAAGCATTCCTCATTCTATTTTCTTTTTGGCTTGTTATGTTGTATGTCGTATTGTCGTAGCTTCATTGATTAGGATTTTCATTCAGATCCTGTAAGCACTCTCACTAGAGAAAATCTATTCGTCCCTGAAAAAGGAATGACTTGAGAGCTTGATGAGGTTCATAGAAACCCCATATGAATATTCCTCTTTTGACAAGCTGAAAGTGCACTGGACAAACTGAACGGGAATGAACCACACAGAATAGGGCATGAACCCGACCTTCGAGATCACAATGGGGGCTAGGAAACGATATCTCAATTTTCTCACTAAGGACACACCAGTGTCACGAATCAAAAGAGGAACACAAGAGGAAGACGAAGAGGAAAACAGAAACTGAATTTGAATTTCAATTAGTAACCAGAACGACTGCGTATGTGCAGCTTCTAGTTTATTCTAGTAGTAAGCCACGTAGGTGATGCCAAGCTGGCACACATGCATGGGTTGCCTTTAAATTCCCTAAATGATTGTAACAGAAGACAAGAAAAAATATAACAAGAAATCCAGAATTTCCTCCCCTGTCTCTTTCTCTCCCTCACGCAGAGTGCGTGTTCTCCTTCTTACCTTCTTTCCCATCATCTTCTTCCCCAAATCCCTCTCGGTTCCCTAAAGAATTTCTAACACGCTGCAATTGGTATCAGAGCCCGTCGTCTTCGGACTCAGATTAATGACACCAGAAACTTGGTCCCAAGGCGCAAGAAGGATGGTTGATTCTCTGGAAGCTGTAAATCAGAGAATCAATGGAATATTTGATGATCTAGCACAGCTTAAGGCCATGATGAAGGAGATATTAACTCAACAAATCGCAATCAAACAAACCCTACAAACCCTGTTAGGTGAAGCAAGTTCTTCGCAAAAACCCAGTAGTCTTCAACAACCTGCTGCTGTCATTGAATCAGACTGGGTAGGAGAAGGATCCCAACCAAAGATATCCGAGAAACAAGCCTTTCCTCCTCCTCCTCTGCCTCCATCGAACCAACACACCATCAAAATGGCTTCAGAGAAGAAGCTATCAAACCCAATGAGAGAAATCAAGGTCCAGAAGCTGGTCCTCAACATCTCCGTCGGTGAAAGCGGAGACCGGCTCACTCGTGCCGCCAAGGTGCTCGAACAACTCAGTGGCCAAACCCCGGTGTTCTCAAAAGCTAGGTATACTGTTAGAACTTTTGGGATTAGGCGAATGAGAAGATTGCTTGCTATGATCCTGGAGGTTTCTCATTTTAACCTTGAGGACAAGGTTGAAGCCACGGAGGAGGTATTGTCACGAATCAAAAGAGGAACACAAGAGGAAGACGAAGAGGAAAACAGAAACTGAATTTGAATTTCAATTAGTAACCAGAACGACTGCGTATGTGCAGCTTCTAGTTTATTCTAGTAGTAAGCCACGTAGGTGATGCCAAGCTGGCACACATGCATGGGTTGCCTTTAAATTCCCTAAATGATTGTAACAGAAGACAAGAAAAAATATAACAAGAAATCCAGAATTTCCTCCCCTGTCTCTTTCTCTCCCTCACGCAGAGTGCGTGTTCTCCTTCTTACCTTCTTTCCCATCATCTTCTTCCCCAAATCCCTCTCGGTTCCCTAAAGAATTTCTAACACGCTGCAATTGGTATCAGAGCCCGTCGTCTTCGGACTCAGATTAATGACACCAGAAACTTGGTCCCAAGGCGCAAGAAGGATGGTTGATTCTCTGGAAGCTGTAAATCAGAGAATCGATGGAATATTTGATGATCTAGCACAGCTTAAGGCCATGATGAAGGAGATATTAACTCAACAAATCGCAATCAAACAAACCCTACAAACCCTGTTAGGTGAAGCAAGTTCTTCGCAAAAACCCAGTAGTCTTCAGCAACCTGCTGCTGTCATTGAATCAGACTGGGTAGGAGAAGGATCCCAACCAAAGATATCCGAGAAACAAGCCTTTCCTCCTCCTCCTCTGCCTCCATCGAACCAACACACCATCAAAATGGCTTCAGAGAAGAAGCTATCAAACCCAATGAGAGAAATCAAGGTCCAGAAGCTGGTCCTCAACATCTCCGTCGGTGAAAGCGGAGACCGGCTCACTCGTGCCGCCAAGGTGCTCGAACAACTCAGTGGCCAAACCCCGGTGTTCTCAAAAGCTAGGTATACTGTTAGAACTTTTGGGATTAGGCGTAATGAGAAGATTGCTTGCTATGATCCTGGAGGTTTCTCATTTTAACCTTGAGGACAAGGTTGAAGCCACGGAGGAGGTATTGTCACGAATCAAAAGAGGAACACAAGAGGAAGACGAAGAGGAAAACAGAAACTGAATTTGAATTTCAATTAGTAACCAGAACGACTGCGTATGTGCAGCTTCTAGTTTATTCTAGTAGTAAGCCACGTAGGTGATGCCAAGCTGGCACACATGCATGGGTTGCCTTTAAATTCCCTAAATGATTGTAACAGAAGACAAGAAAAAATATAACAAGAAATCCAGAATTTCCTCCCCTGTCTCTTTCTCTCCCTCACGCAGAGTGCGTGTTCTCCTTCTTACCTTCTTTCCCATCATCTTCTTCCCCAAATCCCTCTCGGTTCCCTAAAGAATTTCTAACACGCTGCAATTGGTATCAGAGCCCGTCGTCTTCGGACTCAGATTAATGACACCAGAAACTTGGTCCCAAGGCGCAAGAAGGATGGTTGATTCTCTGGAAGCTGTAAATCAGAGAATCAATGGAATATTTGATGATCTAGCACAGCTTAAGGCCATGATGAAGGAGATATTAACTCAACAAATCGCAATCAAACAAACCCTACAAACCCTGTTAGGTGAAGCAAGTTCTTCGCAAAAACCCAGTAGTCTTCAGCAACCTGCTGCTGTCATTGAATCAGACTGGGTAGGAGAAGGATCCCAACCAAAGATATCCGAGAAACAAGCCTTTCCTCCTCCTCCTCTGCCTCCATCGAACCAACACACCATCAAAATGGCTTCAGAGAAGAAGCTATCAAACCCAATGAGAGAAATCAAGGTCCAGAAGCTGGTCCTCAACATCTCCGTCGGTGAAAGCGGAGACCGGCTCACTCGTGCCGCCAAGGTGCTCGAACAACTCAGTGGCCAAACCCCGGTGTTCTCAAAAGCTAGGTATACTGTTAGAACTTTTGGGATTAGGCGAATGAGAAGATTGCTTGCTATGATCCTGGAGGTTTCTCATTTTAACCTTGAGGACAAGGTTGAAGCCACGGAGGAGGTATTGTCACGAATCAAAAGAGGAACACAAGAGGAAGACGAAGAGGAAAACAGAAACTGAATTTGAATTTCAATTAGTAACCAGAACGACTGCGTATGTGCAGCTTCTAGTTTATTCTAGTAGTAAGCCACGTAGGTGATGCCAAGCTGGCACACATGCATGGGTTGCCTTTAAATTCCCTAAATGATTGTAACAGAAGACAAGAAAAAATATAACAAGAAATCCAGAATTTCCTCCCCTGTCTCTTTCTCTCCCTCACGCAGAGTGCGTGTTCTCCTTCTTACCTTCTTTCCCATCATCTTCTTCCCCAAATCCCTCTCGGTTCCCTAAAGAATTTCTAACACGCTGCAATGCGTGCTTTCTTTTATATCTCGTTCCTGTCTCCTTGTCTTGGGTATCCTAACGTAGGGGCGAGGGCTGAAAGAATCAAAATTTAACCATTTTCTTGAATTGACAAGAAACTAATATCATAAGTTTTATAATTAATTAAAAAGAAACCCTAACCTTGGTGGGCGTAAGCCATGAGGGAGTGTAGAGAGGTGGAGAATCTCGTATGGGAAGGCCAAAACCTGCCCAACTACTCGGGAAAAGGGTAACAGAATAAAACCATCGTTTGCTCGCGTGATGCTTATTTATTTTCCATCATCTTTGCGACTTTGCCTTGTGAAATCTTATATTTCTAGTTCCCAGTATGTTCTTCATATTATACAATATCCAAATCCTGCTCAGCCTTGTTGGAACTATAATATTGAATCACTAATCTGATATCCAAAGTGCTTTGCCGCTTGCTTTTAATGCAATGCCCGTCAAAATATAAGCTGCCAGTGTGTTTTTTGTTACCTGGAAGGCATTGCGATTAAAATAATTCCAATTTTCCTAACTGTTGATGCTATACAATATAACAATAAACCTGTGATTAATGTGATACCACTGCATTTCCTAGATTCCGAGGCGGTCCTCTAAATTTTCACATCGCAGTCAAGAAAATGAGATATGACAGCCATATGGTGTAAGAGCATCTGATGCCGCATAAGAATCCTGTAGTTGCATAATCAGTGGTCAAGAAAAACAGCAAAACTAATGGCCTGCCCAGCAACATAGCACCTTCTATAGCTGAAATATCTTGCAGCTTAATATTGGATGTTTACTTTATTATCACAAATATATCCATCTGTTGTTAAATGAAGTCAATAGGCACTCTCATCACAGATGCATCGATTTGATAATAATGCAGCAAAATCAAAGGACAGAAAACGGAAATAAGATAAATTCAAGAGGAAGAAAGGAGCAACCCCGCAATACAATTCAAAATAGTTGAATGGAGGTTGCTTGATTACAAGACAGAATTCTAAACCACAACATAAATAACCGTGAAAAATAGACCCAAAAGGATCCTCATTTTCTGTTGGGAGTTCATATAGAGAATCACGGAGCTGGCATCTTGGCAGACAGTAAATCAAAACTCGTCATCATCCTCCTCTGCTATGTGCTTTGCAAGCTCTTGCTCCTGCTGTTGCCTCTCCCTCCTTTTCTCAGCACTTTCTTTCTCCTTGTGGGAATTAGGTGGAAACCTAAGGGCACGTACTGCCTCATTATGCATGTTGAGGCAGAAGGCAATCCTAGAGTTAAATGCCAGCTGAGGTTCATTTGTGGAGTATATGTCCCCTGTTTCCTTGGATACCATCCACCCATTTACACGATCCAAAGTAGCATCAATAGCACCGTCTCGTATTGCCTTGGCCACGATACTCTCAGCATCAGCAACAGGGTTTGCAGAGTCCAACCTCAGCTTCTTGGCTACATCAGCTAGTGAAATACGAGAATAAGAGATACTGATGTTGCGAAGTCCGGTCCTTATGACATTGTGCCGCAGTCTAACAATTAAGTTGTGGGTCCTGTCTGTGCTAAAAGTAGATGAGAACTTCTCAGCAATGGACTTGAAGAGCTCCAAGTCCCCTATTCGCACAGCCTGAAAATAACAAATATTGTCCCCATTAAATCCAGAAATAAAACCTCAAGCATCTGAATGACAAACCATGGGCATCTTCCTTGGGTAGAAGTAATCGAACTTGATACTTATAAAACCTAGATGGATGTCCAGTTTTAGATAGAAAATCAAGAAGACTCAAATTTCATAGTCCTAGACTCACATTGGTGAGCTCAAAGTATGGCCTCAAAGCATTCTCCATGCCTTTTTGCATAAAAACAGTCCTCTCAGGGATTTCACCTAGTAGCAATCTGACAATAATTGCCCACTTGTTGCATTGAACTCGAAAAGCAAGAGCTGCAGCAGGGGCTTTCCGTGCAGCTTGAAGGAGAGATTCTTTTGCATCTGTATACTCCAGCTGAATTGTCCTTATCTTTCCCAAGTAAAAGAGATACCGACAGAACTGCAAGATAAAACAGTATAGTGCCAAAATGTGAGTTTACAATCAATCATTTTTGAAATGACAACCATAAAATCACCTTCTTTCAATGTTACAATTTTTTTTTGAAAATTACATGTCCAATTCACATTAATGAAGTTCAATTACACTAAATCGCATTAGATTCAATATTTCACCAATTTGGCATCTAAGACAAGCAAGAAAGATATCATATGTTACATGACTCACCTATAATTAAAATCCTAAAATCAAGAACAACGATGGAATTGCTTAAAAAGTCAATGTGAGACTGAATTCTTCAATCAAATCAACTATATTGTAGGCTCTAACTATTCAGCATATCAGGATAAATGTCATTGAGTCTAGTGAGTGTTACCTGCTGATTTGAGTGAGCCTCAAATCGAGGGGCCTTTGATCTCAGCTTCTCTGCCTGATCATATAAATTGTAATGGAGGTAATTGCGGAGCAGCAGGTTGAGAAGTGTTTCCTGCATCGCAAAATCATTAGAAGTATAAGAACCCAGCAACGTACCCACAAAAAGTTCCTTATCAATGAAAAAAAATTACCTGGCCCAGCTCGTCGTGGCGCAATGTTGCAATCCGATGAAGAGCAAGGAGGTTACTGTTAGTGGGGAAAAAACAACAACTTAGTTAACAGATGGTATTATTATGAGCAAGTTAAATTAACAGAATCAGGACTTGTAGTTTTGTGAGTGCATCAACTAATGCAGAAGAAACACCAAGACATCAAATAGATTAACAAACAGACCCACGTACACACAGTCATGCACCCAAGTTCACGTTTTAAGAAAGAAAGGTTAAGCATCGAATAGAATAGACAATTTACCCTCTGATTTCAGCAAGATCACCAGTGAGTTCATAGCTAAGTGAGTAGTAGGAATACAGCCTTGATGCCAGAACATCAACAGTCCTCTTATTCAGATTCTTCAGGCGAGCAATGCTTGCTGATGAACAAGCTTTAGCCTGCAATTAGTTGATAAATTGATATGGTTGTTTCACTGGAAGAAAAGAAAAGAAAGGTACAACCCTTCTGTAATCATATGCTGCCTTACCTCATTGTGTTTCTTCTGATCAATAAGAAAAATCAGCACCAGCAAGTAGCAATATATCTCCAGCTCTGGCAATGGATGTTTAGCAGGAGCTTGAGTCACAGATGTCGCAGTATCAACCTCCATTTCATGCTCATCTTCCTGTCACCACATATATTTAACAACCAAACTTGAAAAATTGCAACCATTAAATTCAATTGCCCATGACATCAGCAAAGAAAACTCCCCACAACATTATCCATCATCCAAGTATCAAAATTTACTTCACTACCTAAGCACCAAATAAACACACACTACCTAAGCACCAAATAAACACACACTACCAAAACACCATTACTAACAGCATAAACATAACAAGGAGAACTGGAAAAAAAAACACTCAAAACACGCTACTGCCCGTCAATGCTAAAAGATAAAAGTCCATCTTTGACCTGCTCCGAACAAACAAACTTTTCCAATTTAATGATTAACTGTTCATCCAATAACCAGACCCTCCATTTAGTTCATTCATAAGATTAACCACTGTAGTCTCAACTCAGCCCCCCCTGGCATCAAGAAAAGCAAATCCTTCTCACAGCACTGTCAAAGTACTGACATTTCTTCACAACCTAAACGCCCACTAGTCAATCCGACTCGACCACTAAAAAACAAACTCGAAACAGACCAAACATTCAAAAAACACGAATAACCCGTCAACGCCAGGGCATAAGAATCCTATATTTCCCCTCCAAACTACTCAACAATCAAAACCCTCCACCACTCACATTCCCATTTAGCAAAACCAATTAAATCAACAATCCAAACACTAAAAGCACACGATCTATACACAAATTGCACTGAATTACCTTAGGAAGATAAGAGATTAAACGATTAAACGGCTCGGATCCTGCCGAAAGAGCAAAATCAAGAAAAGCATAAAGCACAGAAGTTTTCAACTTTCTCCTTAAAGTATTAGTCAGTCTCACGGCTTTTTGAATCCTCCTCGATTCCTTCGCATACGCTCCAGTCTCAATTAACGATGCAATCTCCTTCAAATCTAAGAAAATAAAAAATCTAAAAAATATTAAAACCTTTTAACTAAATAACCAAAAACCCGAACATGTTTATACAGATATACGTATAAAAATACGTACGGTGGAGTGTGGATGGAGAGGAGGGGGTGGTGGAATTGGAAGGTTGCTGCTGCTCTTTCATCTCAACATCTTGAGTCATGATTGGAGAGAGAATGGGAGAGAAATTAAGGACTATTTTAGGTGATATTAGGGCTTCTGAAAGAGGACAATTTAATTTGGGAGAAACTGGGATGGAGATTATTTAGACCTAGTTTTCTTTCACTACAAGTCTAACGAAATTGAGTGAAGAGAGAGGGGGAGGATATCATTCGATGAGACGGTGCCGCTTTGGAAAAAGGGCTGAGATAAAAACCCGACTTTGACCCGGAAACAGATTAGACACATGTCGGTCAATTCCTCAACCCACCCGAATATAACAGATTTAGCATCAACTAACATCACATATTAAATATCTAAGCGGATAAATTTAGATTGATACAAAGCTGTATCAAGTGTTTTGATAATGGTTGTAAAACCCGACTCCGAGCTGGAGTTAGTTAATCTGTATCTGAGTGCCTGTTTGGAAATGTAGTTGCGGTTGTTATTGAAAATATTTTTTGTTTAGAAATACATCAAAATAATATTTTTTATTTTTAAAAAATTATTTTTAACAATCAGCACATCAAAATTATCTAAAAATATTATAAAAAATTAATTTAAAAATAAAAATAAAAAAATCATTTCTTTTCAAAAACAATTTCAAAAACTCTCCAAATCAGACTGAGTCAGCCGGGTCCGCGAATTACCATAGATTTTTAACTAAATTAGCTTCTTTTTTTTCCAATTCCATATTTTTTCAACCTTGGCGGATGAATTTAGATTGCAACAGAGAGAAGGGAACGGGAATCCTCACGACATCATACTATATTCTTATAGAAAAATCAATGTTGCGTTGCATTATTCTCTCTGGTAAGGTTTATATAACAGTTCCGAAAATACATGAAATTTTTTGCAGCCCTCAAGACAAATGGGTTGGTGTTTTCGCAAAAATGGTTGGTAGCAAGCAGTCACTTGCTGCGACAGTTATCACATGTGTGCTATTTCTGCAGCCTAATTTGGCATAGATATTCAATTTGGCCTGCCTCGACTGAAAATCCCAAATCCCTTCTGTCCACCCTGATCAACGCCATCATCTGATTTTGATTTTGAACCTGGGAGGTTAGAATTCAGTCCACACCCTCCCGCGCTAGAACTTCCAGCTGAATCGTTTGCTACAGAGCCTTGTTTCCCAGGAATACCAGCTTTTGCAGAGCTAAATATTCCATAGCTAGATGCAGGTTTCACAGTCTCTGGAGAAGCAGCATCTTGCTTGGGTGTTTCATGAGGAGACTTCGAGTTTCTAGAAGCATAAAAATCAGGACTCACCTGCTTCCTTTCTCCCATTGATGGGGTGGCACTTATCTGTGGTTGTGGTTGTCTTCTTTGGTTCGAGAACTGTGGTTCAAACTTGAACAAGTCCTGCTTACCTGGGCCCTTATTATTCATTGATGTTTGTGGGAACTGATTTCCCGGTTCGCTTCTTCTATACCTATTTTCCTTTCCAGGGGAATGCTCTGGTTGGGGCAAGGGAAGCCTTGCATTCCTTACATCATGTGCTGATCTTGTATGCGAGAACTTCGGGACATTAAACTCTACACTAGAGGTAGCTGATTCTGTAACAGAATTACTTCCCTCTAAATGATTTATACTAGGAGTCTTATCATCATCGCTGACATCAAACACCTTGTCAAAATCTTCACCTGAATCGTCTTCAGATTCCATGTAAAATTCTGCAGGCTCTTCCTTAGACATCACATGGCTCTTGGGAGGAGCAGATCGACTGGCTATTGGCTGCGTATTGGCTAACTCGTCCTTTTTACCACCACCTTTCTTTGATGAGCCAAACTTGACATGCCTAACTATTGCATATGCCATTCTTTTTCCCGCCTTTGGTCCACTATCCACAATAGACACATCTTCAATCTACAGGGTTTGAAGAGAAAGACAAAGGAGCACATCAAATGCATTGCATAACTAACAGGAGTAACCTGGATAGCAAAAACTAGAGAAAGATGAAAGATATGCAAGCATACCAAAGAAGTGAAGCGAGACAACAGTGCTAGCAACTCCTCCTCCTCTTTCTTTCTCTCAAACTCTTCATAATCCAAGTCCGTCTCTGGATCCCCATCTCTAGGAGCTTTTGTCATTGGACGCTTTTTTCGACTACCAATTACCATACACTGTTTCAAAATCATAAAAGATGACAACTATTATGAAAACAAATCTAAAAACTCCAAAACATGTCGAGCAGAACATATGCCAAACATGCATTTGGCGAAACAAGCATTTTTGCGAATCTATAAATTTGAGAAGCCTCTGGTTGCTCATATAGGTATTTATCTATTCATGCATCCAAGATCCGTGGGCATTGGGTAAATAATCGAACATTTACCCATTCATTGCTGCATGAGACAACAGCTCTTTGGAGCTCTCTTACCAAAACTAATTGTGGATTGCTGTTGAAAATATTTGCATAATTCAGTTTATGTTGAAGGGAGCTTCCCAGCCAAGCAGGCCAAATGAAGCATAAAGCTGGAACATAATTCTTCCAAACTTCAGGGCAACTGATTCTTTGCATTAAAATTTCTTTTTAAGCAACCTTTAAAACTACCATTGAAGATTATCTACAAACTTCATGGCGACATGTAAACTTCTAAGTTGAAAGCACAAAATTTCTCTAAAACAAGTAGCGATAGGACATTGTTATCTAATGACAACAGTTGTGCAAGATTTACAAAGCTCTACCCTCTTTCACTTGATGCTGGTGACTGACTCAAAGTGGACATGTAAACTTCTAAATTGAAAGCACAAAATTTCTCTAAGACAAGTAGTGACAGGACATTGTCATCTAATGACAACAGTTGTGCAAGATTTACAAAGCTCTACCCTCTTCACTTGATGCTGGTGACTGACTCAAAGTGGAACATGGCTGCATATCCTCTTGCAGCCTAGGTAGAAACCTAGTATTTTACAAAAATATATGAAGACATTCTTCACAAACTATACTTAAGAAAAAAAGGCAGGGATAAAAACAAAACATGGTATAAGGGTTTGAAATGCCTGTTCAGTTTTGTTCTTTTCTTCTCCTTTGATATATGGAGGAAAACAAAAGTAACAGCCAATAAGGCTATGATAAAATATCATCAAACAACACTGAATGCACCAAATTTCCCTGAAAAGTATAATATGACAATAAAATAATAAAGAACAGACAATTTAATCGAAACAGAGGAAAAATACCTTCACCCTATAACCACGTTCCATCAGTCTTTTGGCCATATCAGCTTTCATTTCTAAGTCTCTTTGTTCCTGAAAAGAGCAGTATAAGCTCAAGGGTGAAATATAATTTTTGCTTTATCCACTACATTGCATTGCATGAGCTTGTCCATTTATTCAGTTTGTAATAAGGCCTTGCCAACTCTTAGAAATTATCAGCACATGCACCTGAAACTACTTGGTATCCAAAAGTTGCAGCATGACAAGTAGAAATTTGTCTTGACTAAACGTCCTGTATCTTTCAGATAACAGGTAAACATACAAAACCAACAAGATATAACATAATATAATCTAAAATTGATCAGGCCAAAATTCAAACCATCACTATAAATTACTAAAAAACCATTTGTATATATTAGGATCACTTGGTAAATGACGAACATCTTAGGGTTGAAACTACAGGAATGCAGGTACGAATATTTTAAGCAGCACTCAGTAATTAAAAAAATATTAAATGGTAGGAAAATATACTAATTTTTCCGAATAGGCCACCGCATCGAATGAAAGATAACTAGGTAATGACCCTAATTCTGAACTTGCAGAGAACTGTCTCAAGGTTGGTTAGTGGGTTAACAAATGATTTGGCCATGAAGCAACAAACTTACAGTTTTTGCAGCAAATCGAACTTCCTTGTGATCTCCTTTACGCAAAGTTTCCCCTGCCTGCAAAGTGATTGAATGACACAAAGCCATAGCTATTCAGTGAACACTCAAGCAGAAATTGGATGGCACTAACATAGCAGCGCTATCCTCAAAGTAAGAGCATTTTCAATGACCTCACTCTGACAAGACTGAAAATGAAGAAATAATTTAAAAATACATCATACCTTGCCTTTAGAACGCTCCTTTTCCTTCAGATCTTTTTTGTACTTTTCTCGGTTAAAGTTCATGAGTTTACAGACAGGTGGATTGGCATTACTTTGAACCTATATAAAATTCAAAAAGGAAAAACAAGGAGTTGAGCCTCATGGAAGGCACAATGGAAGAGATCAAAAGAGATTTTTGCTAATTTTTGTTGAATGGGGCTTCTGTTGGCTGCTTCTTACTTTCCTAATTAAGAACAGACATCACCATCTATACCTATTCACAAAAGTCCACCTTAAACAAAATGAAAACTGATACAGATGTTTATATAACCCAACCAAAGCTCAACAAATCACAAGGCAGGCATGAAAAATTGAAGCTATTTCACAAAAATAAAGATTTTCCATTAAAACAAGGATCAACTTGCAGTGATCCAGTTTTTTTTCTGGTTTTCGCTTAATAGTTTCTTCAAGCATCGACCACAGGTATTCAGAGAGAGTAAAATGGTCATAAATTGCAAAAGCTTACCTCAACTAAATCAAGTCCAAGTCTTTTCGCTCGTTCTAGTGCTTCACGCAATGAGACAACACTATGCCCTGCAGACATCCATAACTTACTGATTTCTATATCCAATATTTATTTGAACTTTGGAAAACTTGATCATACCATCAAAGAAGAATCATTCATAACATGTCCAAAACAATCATGTATCAAATTGACAAATTGTACCTTCATCACCCACAAGCCTAACAGCCGGCGCAGTAATTTTCTCATTTAATCTCGGCCCAATCAAAGTCTTCTCTTCCTTCTTCACTTTGGCCTGCAATTCAACAACATATCAGAGTCTACTAACACCACACGCATATAAGCACTGAAAACTGAAGACAAGCTGTCCATACATAAAGATTAGAACTGTTCAATTACAGAGAAACCAGAAAGAAAAGGAAAAAAACTTAAGAACATGGAAATGACCTGAACTGGGGCAGCAAAAAACCTGACATTGTTGCAAAATTCAGAGTGCTTTTTAATAAAATCCCAAGCTGGATTCTCTAAAACACGTGATCTTGAGCTAGTAGCAGTGTATTTAAGTGAAGAATCATATGGGATTTGAAGGCAGTATATCTTCAACTGATTTGTCAAAAAATTGATCTTTGACTGATTACTTCTAATCCATAAAGCCATTTTTCTTCAAAACAGTTGCAAGTTAGCAAACTTTTAGAGTTATAGAGGCTTCGTGTCGTGAATTAACACTAAGAATTGCAACAAAAGAAATACTATTAACGAATTTAAGAGCACAGAGAGTGTTTCGAATCGTGTTTTTTTTTTTTTGGGTTTATCAGAAGCTAGGGTTAAGAGATGCAGTAAATAGTAATGAATTTACACAACGTGGGCTGGTTCAACAAGTATTTATGGCCCATTTTGAGACCCAATTTTATTAGACACAGTAAAAGTTTTGGGAAATAATTCATATCTTCCCCCAAAAAACACAAAACTTCTTGAATAATATTAACATGTCATATAAGACCCAACAATCTCGTATAATCCTATCTTAATAACAATTAAAAGGATACAACAAAATATTTATTACCTTTTCAAATTTGTTCAACTTATTAAGGAAAAGAAAGTCTCATAACAGCTAATCTAATGTCAGGGCTTACAAGCATCAGATGTTCTTTTGATTTTGCAAGACATTCTTTATACTGGTTTTGTGACATCAAATGCATATCATCGCCTTTTTATAAAGATTCTGAAGTCAGAGATATCTGTGTATTTCTATTTATAACATGTTGAGGATCTTCAGATTCAAGAATGAGTGAACCCTTTGTGTATACCAAGTAAATTTCCCACATTTTGCCACTGTTATGTGTAATAACAAGGAAGTGCTCTATCCCTCTCTTCTTCTGGTGTTAATCGGCTACCTTTTTTCTGTCAGGAATAGTGTTAGTGATGGGATTATGTTCTTCAATCAAATTATGGGTGAAAAACTTGTATAAATAAGTTGTATGAAGTCCACTTGAAATGAAAACAAGGGCAATTGAATCACTATAAATAAATAACTTCTTCGATCATTTGGGAATATGTTAGATTCCTTTATTTTATAAATGAATCACTTTCACCAGTTTTGAAGGAGTGTTATGTCTAACAATGTCAAATTCCTTAGTATTCAACATTCCATATAAAAACAAACATTAATTTTGTTGGCATTAAACTGTTTTGGTGAGGGGATTTGAGATTTCCCCCCATACTAGACACCCACTAGGAAACATAGATGTGCAGTTTAGCCTGTCATTAAAGCTACAAAAAATAGCCTTTACGAGAGATTAAAGAAGCTTGGAATTTAACTCGTAACCCCACCAACTACCCGCCACGATGGGGTGAAGCTAAAAATTGATGGAATCCATTCCAGAACGACGTGCTGGTTTGCCCCTCCGCCATTTTGGGCTAAGCTAATCACTGACGGTGGCGGTAGAGTGAATCCAGGCCAACGTTATAGTCTATCGCTCCACCATACTGGGAGGAAGCTAGACCTGATGATGCCAACGGAGAGTAACCCGACGAGGCTATTGCGGGGGGTTCATCCGCGAACACTTGATTACATAAATCAGGCAGATACACTAGAAAAATTGGGAACACGCATGGTGACGGGATGACAGTTTTCTCATATCCTACTCCTACAGGGCTGCAACCTCGTTGTGGACTGAGATGGATTGGCTCCCGTAGATTTATAAAATTGTTTCAGGGCAGGGCATAGGGAAAGATAAAAAAAAGACTTGAAAGGTCTTATCTGCCTTCAAAGAAGAGAATCATACAATAGAAATACAAACAGGTCTGAATTTTTCAAATATGAATCTTCATAAAAATATCATGCCCATGATTCTTCCAACATCATCTAGGCTAAACTACAGTGCAACACGACAAAGCCAGAATTAACAGACGAGATGGTGAATTTGCTCACCCAAAATCAGACACTCCTAATCCTATCTGCTGTCAGGAAACTTGGCCTCGTAGGTCTGGGGCACCTGAAAGTCAGTAGAATTTGTTTGCAACATAAGTTGCATTGACAAATGAAAAAATCAATATTGTAAGAGATTGAATGATTACCATGAACGTTGCTGTGATCATCTTCCCAGCAAACCATCTTCCATGGAGAGCTCGTTGAGCATTTACAGCACCTTGCATGTTCTCAAAACGCATGTAAACAAAACCGGCACTGTTCCTGTTTCTCCAAGGAAAAAAGGCAGTTGTGAGTAAGAAACATGAAAGAACAAAATAGAAAGGATTTACCAGCTTGAATGAGACAGCAAAAAATATTATGTTGGATCACAACGACCTCATCAAGGAAGAAGATGCTTTGATATAACAGAAGAGTGGCTACACTTTAAAACAACTGACTGTTCGAAGAGGACAAACTCAAGTCCTGACCAGTCAAAGAGAAGAAATAGCACAGCACACCTAAACAGTACTTACTTATCGACGTATATATGCTTCACACCTCCAAACCTTGAGCATTCCTCTTGAACATCTTCTTTAATATCCAACTCAAAATCTGGTTCAGTCTGCCAAAACAAGACAGAGCCTTAGCACAAACCAAGACAAAAACCTAAAATTAGGAAGTCTAAAAAATGTGAGTCCACGAACCTCTGTTTTTGGATCAAACATGTTTTTCAAAAGTATGCAATCACTTGGGACTCCAATTGTCTCGATGGTTGGGATTGTAGAAGCAGGAAGTTGAAGACCTGCAACTGGAAGTCCAGGTATAGCCAGAACAGAACCTGATAAAAGAGGAGCAATAGCAGGAGACATTGCAGGTGCAGCCCCAAGGATAGGAGCTGTTGGTAGAGTAGGGGTGCCTAGTGAACCAGTAATACTGCAAATAAAGGAAGTTGTTGTCTAATCAATCAAATCATTAGACAAATCCAGTCCAAAAGCAAAAGGCTTGACAGAGGCTAACCTTGAGGCAGTGCCAGTGCGATCTAACTTCTGCATCAAAAGTGCCCGGGAACGTGCATTCAGTGCCTGAAATTTGAAGCAAGATTAAGTATGCCTCAACATAATTGTTAGTAACCATGTACTAGAAATATAAATAGTTAGCAACATAAGATGGACTGTAAACAGTAAGAAAAAAAAAATCACTATCCATCTTCAGTTTGCCACATCAAGAAACTAAGCACTTGCTGTTCCATTCAGAGAAGCAGCCCAATATCAAGAGTTCATTCTTAATCCAATAAAGCCCTATCTTTGCCCAGCCAAAAAAAGTAAAATCTTCACCACTTTTCAAGAGAGAGGAGTAAAATTACTAACCAGGCCACCACCTTCATCATCATCAAAATCACCAACATTTGTCCCACCATCCTGTGCTCCGACTTGATCAGTAACAGCTGACACCTGAACATTAAGCAAGAACATATAAATATCTAATGCAGTTAAATGACTGTATGAGATCCACCATCAATGCTGAGGGCACAGGAAGGGAAAAGTGCACTTTAGAAGAAGCATGAGGTTACCTTGATTGGCCTTCCAGCAATCTCCACTTGTCCATTCAAATTTAATGCATTTCTAGCATCTTCAAGACGTGCAAACTGGAGCGAAAGTTAAAGCAATTAATCTCCAATTTCCAAAGGATTCTAGTTCAGCCTATTTTAAGGCCAATTGGAAGGAAGAGCTTGGTGCAACCACGAAGAGAGTATTTGGGGATTGTTTAAGATACTGTTTTAAGTATAAAGGACTAAAAGAGCTTCATCAACAATCAGTGCATTGGTTCTAAGGCCTTGATCACTGTTTCCTTCTTAAGACAGACACGCATTTAGACTCAACTTCCAACATTTCATTAATTATTTTTTTCAAATTTATTTTTATTGCTGAAAAAACTCACCTGGACAAAACCAAAACCTTTGCAATGCCCACTTTCATCATGAGGCAATTGCACCAACTCCACAGCACCAAATGGCTCAAACACCTGTGCAGCAAGAAAATAAGTCCAGTGAGGCATATCTGAATACCGATGTCACCAGGCAAAATCAAAAGTACAATCCTAACAGGAAGGAAAAAATGATATGATAATGATGGTCAGCCATCATAAACACAAATCCATGAAAAAAATGGACAACAGACATTAAATTTCTCTAAGTTAACATAAAATTCCTTTGATAATTTTTTATATGGAGCCAATCTAAACAAAACCAGAGAATTTGATTTAGTAACACATTCTAGATAGATCAGTGTCAAAATAAACGGTAACATTAAAAGAGCTTACCTGACGAAGTTGATCTTCTGTTATGTTGAAGTGCAGGTTGCCAACATACAACCTTCTAGCCCCTCCTGTGTAGGGACCTATATGCCCACCCGCTGCCACAGCTGCAGTTGACTGAACAAGATTCTTTTCAGCTTCAGAAGGTTTCACCATCACTGGTTGACCAAGTAGTGGCTGTCCAGAGAGTGCTATCGCCATAGGCACGGACATTGCATCATAGAACTCAATATACCTGGAAAAAAGAAAGGAGCAATACTGCAAATCATCTCATAGATCTCAATATACCTAAAAACAGGAGTAATATTGCACTTGAGTAAAACAAATGTAACAAAGGAATCTAGCATCACCATTCTAACTCTAGGCTGTTCACAAATAACTTCAAAGCCACAATTTCTTTTTGTGACTACTGTTCGCTCAAGAGCTCAAATAACTAGTGTAGTCACTTGTAAATTGTAATGTTTTATTTACTTAACAAAACAAATACCCAAAGTTCCAACTTTTCAATTCCTTTCAAATCGATGGACCTTGGTATTAAAAAGCCAAAAGAGTAGTATGGATACTAGCTAGACAATAAAGATAAAGCAAGAGAAACACTTCACAAAAGTCAGAGATGAGAATGCACAACACAGCCTTGTAGTTGGGAACTTCGTGAAACCAGAAATAAATCAATCTGTATCATTAAGGGAACATTTTAAATATAACTTACCCAACTCCTTTTGATCGTCTTGAATTGCGATCCATGATGAGTCGTACATCTCGTACCTGAAAGTTGTGTTGAGTATATTAGAAACAAAAGGAAGAAACTATGCAACTAAGCAACCAAACGACAACCCCCTGTCCATGTAACAATGAATCTGTGTTTGCTGTAATGAATTTTTGTTTGATTATCATGTAACAGCACATAAAAGTCAATTGACAAGCAATTGCTCTAATAGATAAAATATTACAATGTGAGCTTGATTCATATTTTCCCCCCAAATAAGAAGGTACTAGCCCAACTAAAGCTTATACAATGTATCTTTTATCATTCAGTTACAATTTCTTCACACACTATAAAATAGATGCACTCTAAATATTATGCATGATTGTCATGAGCAAAACTAGATAACAGAAGGATCACAATGTGCTCCAAATAAAAATAGATGTGTAGGTCGTTGCTACAGAACTAACCTTGCCAGCCCTTGAGAAAAACTCATAGACATCTCTTTCATCCGCCTTCAAAGATATCTGGAAAAAAAAATAACTAGAATCAAAGTTGGAAACCATGTGAAATGGAGTATATTACAACTAGAGCAATGGGAACATGATGTAATTTATATCAAACATGTCTATATCTAACCTGATAGGCAAATACTGTCCTCTGATCTCTTTCAGGATCAGCCTCAGGCTCTGCTTCTTCCTTTCTTTCTTTGTATCTTCTGCAAGACAATGGAAATCAAAATTAACGATCTCAATTCTCTAACCAGTAGCAGAATGATGAGGGAAACAGGCAGCAAGTAAAACATTCATAAATCAAATACAGACAAAATGATGGTCTGTTATTCAAAAGACAGAAGGTTTTTCTTATGTTTGCTTTATCATTAAAGAGGTAGAAAATCAACTAAAACAATATTGAAAAGGTCTCCAGTACAAGTTAAAAATGCCGAACCCACAAAACACAGTCCTGCAGGCAACTGGACAGAGTTAACATGAGAGGACTTGTAAATGTGCACGTTGTAATTAAGTGATCTTCATCTTCAAAATAATAAGAACCAACCTGGGGAACAACGTTGCAAGTTGCAACTAAGAGAAGTGAACTAGAAATCCAACTTCAAGTGATGGATTAATAAATTTGAACCTTCGATAAAAACATAATCTTAAATGGAAACAGCATCATTAAGTTGTATCAATGGCAATACCAAAGGACCTATATGCATTAATGTGAAACCTGTTAACAACTTTAATAATAGAGTTAAGTTCATATATCCCAAAAAAGAAACCATCAGAAAAACGCAGGAAAGAAGCACTCAGAAGTTAATGTCATTCGCCACAGTTTTACTACCAGCCCCATGGATTACAGAAAAATAAATGTAGAAGGAAACGAAAGCCTCAGAAAATTAAGATTACCATAGTAGATTTTATTTTATTTTATTTCTAATTCAAACAATATGAAAAACAGCAATTCACACAAATGCCACCCACAAGATTATATTGAGGACTAAAACAAAAGGGGCTTGGCTATAATGAAAACTGGGACTTTGAGAAACAATTCAACTGTGAATCATCTCCATGCTTTGAAGGTGAAAAAACTTTGGATAGCTAGTGTTATTTATGCCAAGCTCACAGCAGAATTTAGCCAAATAAGACAGGGCGAACTATTTTTGGCTAACAAAATTGTGCTGGAGCAGTTGCATGCATGTGACATCCAAGACAATATCAAGCAAAATGATAAAGATATTTGCCAGTAAGCAATCCAATACTCTTACAAAAGAGTAAGGGGGAGCACTGTTGGTCATCTTAAACCTAGAATTTCAAGATAGGCATTGAGGTACTTTTTTCAAGTTATAATCTATCCTGCAAAATTTAAAGGAAAAAAAAATGCTTGCAGCCCACGGAACACTGAGTTTTCCACAAGCATCAGAAGATGGAGTGCTTCTCTTAAGCAAAGCTCATCACTCCCTCACCAGCATTTCTGCAACAGAATAAATATAATTAAGCAACTAAGTTCAAATCCGGAGGATAACAAAAATCACAGCATGACATCACAACCCTGGTCAAAACCTCCAACACTGAAACCCCCAATCTTGCAATGCAAGCTTTTAAATGATCCCCGACAGTCTATGAAGAAACATTTAAGACCCATGACCTGAGTTCCTGTGCCTGGCCCAATTGCCAGAAAGACCATCTGAATGCTCTAGCATATCTGCGAGTCCCAGAATCTAATGTTCAATATTCAGAATTTTCAAAATAGTTAATAGCACAAGTAACTGCATGAAACTTTCGAGATACTAATAGGACAACTCATTAACAATGGAATAAAATACCCATTAAGAGCTAAGAATATTGTCAGACCAAGAAAAAGCCTGTGGCATTTGTATTTGAACAACCTAGACTGGAACGCATCAAGCACAGCTGGACATGGAGTCAACGCATAAAAAAAGAGATATAGCATAACAAGATCTTGGGACTAAGGAGCAAGTGCAGAGGAATTTATCAAAACAGGAGAGAGCAAATATTTGCAGCACAGCTCTCATGACATTCTGATTGACAAGTCACTTCTCTTCAAACTACTAAGTGAATATTGAATCCATCTACAAGTCTAAAAGCATGAAATTGTCACCACCGTGTGACTACTGTAAACACCATATGGCAACAGTCTCCAATCTCCAGCTTTTCTTGCACATCCTTATAATATGACATCTGGACAGAAAAATCAAGCAACAACAGATAAAGCCACACAGAGATTGATCACTCAGCATCCAAGAAGGCCATCGATGAGCATCATTGGACCCCAAGAACAAGGTTAAGTATATTTAAATAATGACTGCACTATCATGAATACTTTATTTGCCGCATAGATCTAGATACAAGACAATGAAAGAGGTACCGTAACAGTGCAGAGCAAATCCCAATAGAAAAATAACTGCTGTTATGACTTGCTGTAGCTGTCATCGAGCATGGTCGAAACTGACATTCAAAGAGTAAAACCCACCACACAACAGATCCCTCCCCAATGCAAATATACTAAAAGGGAAGGCTTGTCACTCTAGAAACTCGAATTTTCCAACACATCACAAAGAACTTAGTAAAAATGATCCACATATTTCAAGCATTCCGCGGAAAACTGGAAGAGGAATATACAATTAGCCCCGAAACAATGTGGAAAGAGAGACCTTGACAATTGGAGAACTCTACAAACTGAATGCTCTAAAAGTCCAAAATTAAATAAAACACTACATTTTGCAAAAATGAAAGAAATCATAATAGATCTAGAATATAATTCATTTTCTAATTTTGAGACCATCAGAAAACTGTCACATCATAGGGGTTTCAAATTACTGGAGAATATTAGTCACAGCAGGTCTTTATTCTTCTTTTAAACTTCTAATTGATTATCCAATGGATGGTATAAACAACACTTTATCATAGGTATAGCCATGACACCCAGTCCTAATGTAATAAGCATTGGGAAATAGTTGTGAAACTCACTTACATCAAGTTGAGAAAGCGCAAGAGAAATCCAAAGACATGGTAGAATGAAATCCTTAAAAAATGAGAGAGAGAGAGAGAAAGGGAGAGGGAACCAAGTAGAAGATGCTGAAAATAAGATCCAATAACAGAAAGCAAACTGAGAAAATGAGGGAGGATCAATGTTTTGATTAATTGAGCAGAACTCTGGAAAAATGAATTGTTATATTATGGTGAAAGCCACCCCATCAGGAGTTTATGATATATAAATTGCATAAACTTTTAATAGAAGTTTTACACCAAATTCAAAATGAGAAAACACATATCAAACTTTTTAATCCAATAGCTTAGAAGCTGGTTAACTTTATGTATATCTTAATCACAAAAGCGAGTGTGATTTCATCCCAAGGCTCTTGAAATGGTGCCGAGTGGCTATCAGCAACACTAGGCAGCTTGCACCAGCTACTACACCCTTATTGTGCTATTTATCAACTGTTGAACACCCGTTCAAAAACCAGTAAATAAACACACAGCAGAAATACACAGGAAAATATGTTATCTTCTAAACTGATTCACAGAAACCACCAGAAAAGTTTCCACCGACTCATTGTTATATCAGCCATGACTATAAAGACATGAGGAAGAGCACTTAATATAAACATGAAAGATGAATATAAAAATGCAAGTTACCTGCTTTCTCTGTCCCGTTCCCTTGTCTCTCTCTCCTTTTCTCTCTCCTTTTCTTTAAGCTCCCTGTCCCGGCTCTTCTCTCTATCCTTTTCATCTTGATCACTTCTACGCCTTTCTGATCTACTCCTGCTTCGACGTGACCGCTCTCTTTCCCTCTCCTTCTCTCTCTCCCTCTCCCTTTCAACATCACGGTCATGTTCCTTCCTATCTCGATCACGATCCCTTTCTTTACCATTTCTCTCTTCCCTATCTCTATCCTTACCTCTGTCCCTATCCCTATGTTCCCTGCTACTCCCGTGCCGATCCCTCTCTCCATCTCTAGACTGTGACCGATGATGGGACGAACCCCTTTCTTTACTCCGTTCATGGTCCCTATACTCATCTCCTGATCTAGATCGCTTTGAACGTCTCCGTTCATCATCACCATCATCCTTATCATCACTCCTACGCTTTGAACTCCGTGGTCGATCCTTTTCCCCGGATCTCACAATATCACCCGCACCATTAGCAGTTTCTTTCACCTTTGGCAGTTCTGTATTTTCAACTGTTTTTTCTAAGTAGTCATATTCATCAAACTCCATTTCCACTATAGTCCAACCAAAAAACAATCAACCTCACAAAAAACACCTTATAACAACTGCAACCGAAAAAAAACAATAATTTAAATAAATTCCATAGCACAAAATTAAAATAAAAAAATTCAGTTCTTTTTTTTTTTTGCACTACTCGCCATTAATTTTTTTAAAACAAATCACACAATTTCCAATAACAAACAAAATTTCAATAACAAGCTTAGTTTCCCTAAGAATATTAGGTTTTGCATTGACTGAGCAAATTTAAACTAATCTAAATCTCCGTAACCCTAAATGAGCACAGTAACAGTAAACAACGCAACTTCTAATCCCACGTTAACTCAAAAACGCTCTGCTTGGCTACAGAGAAACCACGACAAAGCAATTGCTAGCATTAAGATACTATAAAATCCGTTTCATTCTAATTTTCCTTCAATTTTTCTCGGAAGCCAAACAAACCATTAGGATTCTAAAAAGAGACGGAAGAGAAATTATTAAAAAATTGGGGAATATCTGTTACCTGCGAATTAGCAGCTGAGAAGAAGTGAAGCGAGAGAGGTGAAGTTAAAAAAGACGTGACGATTTATTTTTATTTTTATTGAGAGCTTGAAGTAAAGTGCGTCTCTGTGTTTAAAACGCAGAATTTTTTGGATTCCGGTCTCGCTCTCTGATAGGGTTGTTGCGCAAGTGATAGTGATTCTGAGGCAATTTATATGTTAATCCCCATATATTTATAGATATTCCACTTCGTCCCCTGTATTTAAGATTTCCCGATATTCTTAAATTTCCCGAAAGTATGGAAGCCGATCAGGCCTAGCTTGATAAATACTCATTCTAACCAACCCAAGAAAAACCTCACCACCAATGAGAGATGCTTGGTATTTTTGAAAAGGATAATAAGATCGTGAATCAACATTGACGTTTTCGTTTCTTACAGTGGTTAGTCAGGGCACAACTCTTAATATATATATATATATATATATAAAGAGGAAGGGTCGCAAACTCGCAACGAGACTTTGAGGGTGATATTAGAAACTCCTTAACTACAGATATGGAAATGGCTATTGTGGAATGAAGTGGGGATACAGTATAATTATACTTGCATTGGGCCATCCGGGTACCATATTATGTTTAGATTGGCCCGGGCTTGAAATGTAAAGTATAGGCCTAGAAGGCCTGTTTATTGAACGGAAAAACTTAGCCCGTGTAGTGCTGTTTGTATGGATCAAGGCCGGAAAAATGGGCTATTCTAATAACCCATCATGAAACAAGGTTCTTTTCTTTTTCCGAATAAAAAATGCTTTGAAAAAAAAACAAATCATAGCATTGTCGAGCATGTTCTTAGTTTAATCTCGTCCTGAGTTTAACTCAGTAAAGAATTTGGGGTATTGGGGAATGCATATTTTATTGGATTGATTCATGTCTTGAATTAAAAAAAAAAATTATTTATTTATTTATTTATTTATTTTTGTCTGATTTTTTTTGTTTTTTTAATACAATCATGGAGCTCTCTTCGTAAGCATGAGAGCTAACGACATTATATTTTTATCTGGAAGAATCTACGTGCAAGATTGGGATCATACTTAGGAACCTTTTACTTTTTGGAGGAAATTTGCCATGTGGGCCATGATCCAGCAAACCACTCACCTAAAACGAAATTAATTAATCTAATTCTCTACCATCACGCCTCGACCCACCACTAAAAAGACATTTAGGAGGAAAGAATTCCACGACGAGGCAATAATCCTAAAATAAAAGAGAACGGATCAAAGTAGCTTTGTTCGGACCAGAGCCACTGGCTTCTTCGAGCTTGCACGAAAAGGATATTTGCAGTGGTTGACTGATCTCCATGGAAAGAAAATTAAAGTTTCTAGATGATATTGCAATCAAACTTTGTTGTATACTGACTGTTCACGAAGGTTTTTAAGATTGCTTTTGAATGTAATTTTTATTATAAAATACATTAAAATTATTATTATTTTTTAAAAATTATTTTTGACATCAAATTTAAAAACATAAAAAAAATCTTAATTTAAAACAAAAATAAGTTTATTTTAAAAAAAAAACACGTTCAAAACGCAATGACAAACATGGTTCTATTGTCAACAAGACAACCATGCAACCAGTAGAAGCACTTGATCATCATACCCTCCACGCAACAATACAAGATTACTGTATTCTAACCATATATTAGTTGTTTAAGTGTTAAGAGTTTGGAACTAAGCTTTTTTTTTTGTAATCTTAGGTTCAAGTCACTGGAGGTTTACATGATCATGAATTTTAGAATTTGTAATATTAGTCAAGATACACGCAAACTGACTTGGCACCCGTATTAATAAAAAAAATAGTGTGTTCTCGTAGAGAAAGTGGAGCTTCCCAGCTTCTTGCAGGTCATCAATGGCCACGTTGATTCCCACCGAAGCTGACCGACTGCTCGAGGGGGAGGGTTAACTAAATGCATTGATTAGGTCAATAGACGAACAATGATACGATAGGTAAATTAGTTATCCGTCTCAATCAAGGCTGAAATGTTTATACAGCAACCGGTTCTTGAATTCCTATTAGTGACATAATTAGGCGCCATACTTTTGATTGTTCATCCATTTAGTCTATAAACCCCATTTTGTTCATCAAAAATCAAGTAGAAAAACGGGTTAGAATAAAATTCTTCACATGGTAGATATTAATTAAGGTTCTTTCACATTAATGTGATGTGAAGTTGGCCAAATTTTCCAAGAATTCAACTGAAACATGGTCCATTAACTATTGAAATCATGACAGGAAATTGAAGGATGAAACATCTTTTCCGAGATGATGCCCACAAGAACCAATGATTTCTTGGGAGTATTTTATTAAATCTTTCTTGTTGGAAAATGACTTCCCACCATGCAAAGCACCAACCTTAATCAGCCTTCTCCTTAGCCCCCGATCAAGAAATCGAAAAGGCATTATTCGACCCAAGTGGCCATTAGCAATTCAAGGGAATCATGATTTCAGGACTTGATCCGAATAAGCACAAAAAAAACCTGTCCTCTCAGTTAATTATCTGTCCTTTTCTGCAAGTTAAATTGTTGATTCAAATCATCGAGCTTTCTTTATTTATTTTTTTTTTTTATCAAAATCATTTTATTTCGAGTAATCTATAATATAATATCTTTTATGTCTAACACCCGAGAAGATTCAATCTGGACAAACTATAAGATTTGTTGCATCCCCATGTCTTTTTCCAGGCTCAACGTTAAAGCAAATGGACCATTTCTTAGAATATTTAGATGATAATTCTCCCGAGTAAATCCCCGTGTATGAATTGGTAATGGCAACAAGTCTCGTCCACAAACTAGAAAAACAACCAAATTTTGTAGGCTTTCACATGTAAAGTGCTCGAGACATGGCTTTCAATGAGGGTTGAGGAGGTGGGAGCTTGAAAGGGAGGCCGTGCGTTCCAAGTCAGTGGTCAAAGTGATGTCAAGCGATGAACCAAATCCCAGAAACCCTTGGCATAAAATAATTTTTTATTGAATTGGTAATGTTCGGACAATGACCCGTTGAAAAGTCCTCTTTTTTTGCTGTTCTAGACCCGATAAATGAAATAAGAATTCTTTTCAACGGAAATGTCACAAGATCACCGGTTAAAATAAAAGCTCATACACGTTGTTCCAAGGGAGGCCTTAACCAGGCCGTGCTCGTTGTTAATTAAACCATCAATTAGTAATCAACAATTCACTGATGACCCTTGTTCGATGAACGTGAAACTCGACAGTTTAAGCAATCGTATTTTTTTTGAGTTGAACATAGCCTGGGCTAAGCACGTTGTCGTCTCTGGGACATGATTTCTCTGTAGATTTGGTCTGAACGACATTATCCGGATAGTCGATCTGAACGACACGCTTAGGGTCATGTTGATTTTTCTCTGGTGTTAAAAATATCTAATTGTTGCTAGTGTTTTTCATTGGAAAAAGTTCAAACTGAGAGGAGATTGATATAATCTGTTTGGCTTGGAAGTTAAAAAATAATCCCAAAAAAAAAAAATCTACATGGGCAATAAAAATACATTTTGATTAAAACAATTTAAAATGATATTTCTTGTTAATATTGAAATGACAATATATTAATTTGATAAAATCAATTTATGTTAACTTATCAAGTCATAACTCGGGTCATGAAACATTGATAATCCTATATAAAAAAAATCAAAATAAATTATAAAATTTAACTTTCAATTGAATGAACATCAAAGGATAAAAAAATAATTCAAGTCCATTTGTCAAGCCTAGTCATTAGACTATAATAATCTCATATAGAACAAACAAACAAACAAATAAACATATATATGTGTGTGTGTGTGTGTGTGTTTGCTTTGAATTAATTGTCTTTGTGTTTTTATAATATCTTAATATACTAATATCAAAATTATTTAAAAAAATATGTATTTTTTAATATGCTTCTAAATAAATAAAAAATTGAAAAAAAAAATTATAACACTCTCTATCGTATCTTTAGTAGTTAAACTCATCCCAATAATTGAACCCAGTAAAGAATTTGGGTTGTTAGTCAACTCATAGTTTATTAAATTAATTCAATATTTTATTAGATTAATTTAGGTCTTGGATCTAAAAAAGATTCGAAGAGAATATATTTATCTGATTTTTTTAATTTTTTTATTTAATCATGGAGTTCCCTTCGTAAGCATGAGAGCTAACGACTTTACTGGAAAGTGAGATGGCTTCCTTGTCTACCGATTTGAAGTTGGGTAAGATTGGTGGTATGGTTTGTTTGTGGTGAAATTGTGAATTTGCCAGATGGTTTTTCCATTGTATCAATTTGATCGGATCTTCAAGTCACTCGCAAGTTTTTTTTTTTTTTTTACAAGTTAAATTACTGATAACCGAGTTCATCGGTGTGGCTTAAAAGCTTTCAAAGACTACCGGAGTTTTTTGGCAAAGCTTGATAGTATCCGGATTCCGGACGAATCATGTTCAGGATTTTTTATTATTATTAAATAATTGCCACTCAAAAAAACCCTTTGATTGTTAAGTTAATCGATATTTTTTTAGGATAATTGGAAAAGTATTGTTTACTGCCACGGCACTTTCTCCACGTAATGCTGTCTAATAGAGTAGCAAGATGGTTGTCTGATTTTGTTCTATTGTAACTTTCTACAAAGAGGGTGTTTGAGAGTGTGATTGTTGTTGTTTTTTAAAGTACTTTTTGTTTATAAATATATCAAAATTATATTTTTTATTTTTTTAAAATTATTTTTGACACCAGCACATCAAAATGATCTAAAAACACCAAAAAAATTTATTTTTATAATGAATTTTTTTCAAAATTTAGCCAAACAGCGGTTCAACCGCTTAGCCAAACAGGCACAAAGATTGAGAAATCACAGGAAAGAAAAGAGATCATAACTCAGATTGACCGGGGCATTAAATCAAAATCCTAGTTAAATTTATTTTTTGGAATTGAAATTTCTTTTCTACTTGATCATAATGTGATATTTAAAACAAAGACCCACAATTTTCACTTTATATACATTTTCAAAGTATCTCTTCCTGTAATATTATTGTGTTTCTCTTTATAAAACATGTTTATTTAATTAACGATAGTCCCCACTTCCACTAAATAGAACTTTTTGTAGGGACCAATCATAAATTCTCTTAATCCACCAAGCACCAAGTATAGTATATCAACCACATTGGCAAGAATGGATAAGATCACAAATTGAGTTCTTAGGATATCTTTAAATAAAATATTGATTAACTAATTAAAAGAGACTCGACATTGAAAGTGGTGATAAAAGTAACATGTTTTATAATAAAATCTGTCCTCAATCTCCCTAACTGAACTCCTCATCATCCCAAGAATGGTTCGAAAGTTACCTGGCCACTGCACTCTCTTGTCTTGTGGAAAAGAAATCTTAGACTGGGCCCCACTGAACCAAACCTCCAATTATTTCTTTTCTATCATTGCAGTGTTTTATTCACATTATTGAGTTTGAGAATCATCTTATCCACGTTTGACCGGTAGAGATTTCTTATACCACTAACGTGGCAATCTCTAGACCTAAAAAATGTCAATAATGCCAAGGTATCACAGCCAATTGTTTCAAGGGGCGCATACCACTAACTTTATAGAAAATGATTTGAAGTGTTTTTAAGTTCCAAGTTAAGAAATATATTTTTATTAAAAAAACATGACAATCAGAAACCCTGACAGCATTTGAGGTTCGAACAAATGGTGATATGAAACCAGAAGATTGGGCTGTCCTTTGTCGTGCAACATTTAATTTAGATGTTAGGTAAAAGGGCAGATCTATTTCCGCCTTCACTTTTCCATCCACACAGATTTTCCATACCTATCATACAAACACTGTCATATCCAAAACAAATCAGTGATTTAATATTGAAAATGAAGATTCATCCAGGGAAAGATGTTTCCCTTCGTCCTGGTGCTGTTAGTCCACATCCCAAGATGCACGAGTCCCCCATTTTTTATCTATCCAAAGGGTTAATTATATCAGATTGGCGGTTTCATGTTTAAATCATCCAGAAATTTGACCAGCATCCCTTGTTACTATCATCTCTATAGGAAAAATATCAGTTCTTTCTGTGAAAAAAAAAGGCCGGCATCATTATGCTACAAGGTGAGGAGACAGGACCCACGAGCTTTAACAGTGGAATAGTTACTTTGGCCAACTTGCCGTCTGAATTCAATTCACTGTGCATTTTTTAGGTATATAAGAAGTCGAAATACAGTGAAAAAGAAATAAAGCAAAAGACAAGATTGCTTTCTGATATAAAAGTGGTCCTGAGCTTCATGTCAATGCAACCTGATGACCAAGTTTTTTTTTTGGTAATGGCCTGATGACCAAGTTAAATGGCAAATTGGCAGTCCTATTGGCTTCTGTACTTTTTAAAGGAATAGCATAATTCGACAACTTGATCCATGAAATGGTAAGAGATCGAGATGTCATGTCAACGGCTCATCACTGGCCATTCTTCACAGTAATTTCACCCTTTTCAGTGATTCTTCTGCTTCTCAGATATCCATGGCAGGCTACTCGAGACTCAAGATCAAAGAGACCAATGTGATGAAATCTGAGCATGATAAAGGCGATTCAACTTGACTGAGAAAGACCATAGGGCACTCTGGTGTGTCCCCACACAGGCAAGTACTCACCAGTTGCAATGAATATCTTGCTTTCAACTTAACTGTACGTAACATTAATCATCTCCGTATATGATACATCGAGGCACATTAACTCTGACAAACCGAATATGTGCTCCTTTTACCAATTATTACGAATAAGATTATGATTCTGCAGAAGAAAACGAACAACTTTTCTTGATAATTTGGTCCATTATTTTTTTAAAAAAGAGGCTCTTTGGCCTGGATAGGATCTACTCACAACGTATTTCCAACTTGTGTAACGTTGCTATAATGACTCGATCGACACATGTTTTTAACCGTTTAGTATGAGTAATTCGGTTTAGCAGCAATCCATTACGAACAGCCAATATAAGTTCTGCCTGGTCACCTAAAAACACCACTCTTGACGCGATATATTTGCTAGCCACCATTACCACTGCAGCTAAATTACCTGCTGGTTTAGCCACACGAGTAGGGAAAAATGGGAGTTAGCTTAATGATTAAGTGATATGACCATGTAGAGTATGGTATTTGTGAAATCTAAAGGAAAATAGATGCATATAGAGTATTGTTTCGTGAACTCTATAGGAAAATAGAGATGCCCATTTCCTAGTTCCTGTAGTTGGCTCCCATTATCCTGCTCTTCTCCGTTGATAAGGAGGGTGACCTTAGACAACGACCAAACAACTCCCACTACTGGATACCAAACAATCTACAGTTGATGTATCATGTCATCTTATCAAATTCTCCGAAAACGATGACACACACGCACGCACAGTGCCACATGAGCATGTTAGCAAGCACTATCTCCAAACATTGCATTAATATTATTGAACTGGTGCCATCCTGTCCACTCCTCCTTTCACATCATTTATGGACTGTAGGTTACGAAACAAAAAAAAAATGCACTTGTGTTAATTAGGGTGTAAATAATTAAGATAAGAGAGCCCAAATCTTGCATAACCCTTTATTTTTTCTCAAGCTTCCTTTTATTTCATATGATTTCAGTATATTAGTTGATATTTGGCTACTGTTTTTATCTAAAATTGTTTTCCGTTTATATCTAAAACCAAACAAATATTTCTAGTTACACCAGTTTCGGTGGGAGGGGTCCTCAGATTTGAACATATACGGGTGCCTGTGTTGGCAAGCTAGCTAGTTCAATGGAGAAGCTGTCTTATTTGCTCAAAGTAGTGTGTACGTGGGGATAAGGTTGCAAGTTGAAGAGAGGGTGAAGGACCCCTCATCCTTGTGAAGAACAAATGGAGCTGAAGGCAATGAATGATGAAATCAAAATAATTCCAGCACACAGTAAGATTCCTGGATGAATTGCTCAAAGCCACTCGTTTAATGCCAAATTATCGACCGGCAGATCTTTTTTTATTAGTATAAGCTCAAGAAGCACCTCCAATCATTATATATGAAAGATATAATTTACACATGAGGGCATTCATTCCGGTGAAAGGAACTTCTGTATTTGTTTTATAAGTAACTCGATATATTTTCTATCCTCCTCGTCCTGAACCAAAACCCCATGGAATTCCTCCCTAAACCCTATCGTATGCATGCGATTAAAGGCCTGTTTAGTATGCACTAGCCTTATGATTTAATTAGGTCGTGTTTGGTTAATATTTTTTTAAAAATAGAAAAATGTTTAATTGAAATGATGAATATTGAGATATATAAATAAAAATGGCATTGAATTGGTTGTGGATGCTGCACAACTATGAAACTTGCCAATAATTAAGAACATAAAAAGCAACGAGGATGGTAGTTTTAATGCAATAACCAGGGGTGGTGTCTGCTTGGTATAAAGAAATTTATGATTCTTGCAGTAATGACAGCACAATACGAGAGGTCAACTATTACTGGTATGATTTCCAAATAATTATACTTACATGGGGGGAAGGATAATGACCGGAGACAAAGTGGATCCTTGAGAAACCAATCAGTGAATACTGCACATAATTCCTATGTCGGTGGCCATGCATGGCGGGATGCATAAATATTCTTACAAAAAGCTCAAGACTCATTTTCGCTGGTCTGCAAAAATAGCAACTTATCCAGGACTGCATGCTACAACCCTTGCCAACTCCCAGATGAGCATGGGAAGACTTCTCAATGGAGTTTATTGAAGGGCTGCCAAAATCAAAATCAAAAGACACTATTAGTCAGGTTCATGATCTCATCCTTTTCAGCTCAGGACATTCATGGACAATTTCTGCAACTTTCATGGACTGCCTGCGCCATGCATGAAAGTCATTGACAGGGGCAAGGTTTTCACGACCCTTTTCGTTTTGGAAAGAATTACTCAAGAAACCTGTAATTAATTAATTGCTAATCATTACATCGATCTTACCACCCTCAATTTGAAGGGTGAGAATAAACAGAAACACACAGAATTATAAGAGCAGCGGCTAGCTAGAATAGATTTAAAGGGTCATGAGTTTGCGTAGTCTAACTCAGCAATGGAAATTCCGTTGCAATTTGCAAAAACAATAGCACCGGCTAAAATTGGCAAAATCGAAGAACAGTGCTGTGTTGTTGCTTGAACTTCTAAGCAAATAACCTTTTTGAGAGGTGATCAAAAGTCGCGAATTTCCAATCACTAGAAAAGTGTTTCTCATGGGCGGTTGTTATGTAGGTATGCTGACCATTTTCTTCCTATAATTGTGCTTTGACCCATTAATGCACTTAACATCATATCTGCTTTAATAATTCATCAGCTAACAATCTCCTTTTCACCCCATTTGCAACGAAAAAATTAAACTTTGTTGACAAGAAACACCTTTAACATGACCATTCTTATCTAATTAGAAAACCGAAATATAATTTTTCTCATAGCTATATCGTTTTGAATATGAATCATTTAATCAAAATTTGAATTAAAAGTTTTTAATATATAAAAATTGATCTCGAAATACGGTGATACTAAACTCGGTCTAGCTCGATAAATATATCTAGAATCTAGTCTAGAAAAAGTTTTTTTTTTTTTTAAAAAAAAAGGGCGTTGAAGTTGTGGCTTAACTTTTTATTTTTTAAAAAAATATTGTTATTATAATTATTTTTCAAAAATATATTAAATTAGCATTATTTTAAATTAACTTGATTTAATTAATCGAACCCGTATTCCAAACTTTTTACTATATCGTGGACTAGTTTGGATTTTAATAGCTATGGAAAAAACTTGTCACGTGTGATTAAAACTTGGTTTTTTGGTCCATGGCTTTTGTTGACTAGCCAAAAAGGATGTGACCAGGTCCCTCCAAGTAATCTGACTAGTAACTGGTTACCTAAGAGTACCCACCAATTGTGTACCACCCCTCTCATCTTATGACACGTAACATGGTAAATCCAGCCAAACATCAGTTAACAAATAAAAACAAGACAACAGCTTGCATTTATAGTTTGGTGTGATGTCACATTCCACGTGGATTCACGTGAACTCCCTTTCATGCAGCACCCGAAATATTGCTGTACATGATATCATTGTCCATTTTTCTTCGTTTGAATGACGCCTCTCCTCATTAGTAGTTTTAGCGCATTGTCCGGTATATGGTCAGATGAAATTACTCTCTAGCTTAATTTAAATTCGATTAAAGAATAATTTAATTTTAATTCATACACAAACTGTTTAAAAATATCCACATAATTTTCTTTTATCAAAACGTTTGTAAAATCTTAATAAAATAAATTTAAAATTTTATAATGTCGAATTTTTTAAAATCTTGAATGTTAAAAAATTCAAGATTTTTTATTTAATTGCCCTTATTTATTATATTAAGTTGATCAGCATATTCTTTTGATAAATCCTTATTTTTATCGATAATAACACAATTTTTTCATGTGATTGATACATGTGTATTTTTTAGGGTATGAATTTGGACAAAATACACTTTGATTTAATTTTTTTAATTATAATGTACCATAGTGATTTATAATGTATTTCATATACCTTGCTTGTAGATATATATATTTTTTTAATAGTTATAGTTTTATAAAAGTTAGATTTAGTATTGAATTTATTTAATTATATTAGTTTCAAACACAAGTGGTCCGCGTGTCTATATTAATAAATAAATATATCATGGGAGATCAGACAATCTATGTTACAAAGGTAAGATAACAAACTTATTTACATCTTTTTATTATGATTTGTTTTTAATTTGTTTTTGCCATAAGCTTAAAATAAACTCATACCAAAAATAACATTTATTTTTATATTTTATAAATATTTTTTGAAAAAAAAAATTATTATTATTATTTTATTTTAAATTATCTTTTTAGTGTTTAAACTAAAATGACTAATACTAAAAATACTTTTTAAAATGTATATAAAAAAAACATGTTTTTAAATAAAATATTAATTTAATCCCTTACATCACAACTATAAGCACCATCGACTCTCTCCCTTTACTCCCACAGTTTGTGGAGCCCAAAACTGGACCTCTGCTTCGCTGGCTCCAAGCTCTCCATTGTTGGTTTTTTATGGGGCTTGTCTGCTAATATAATAGAGAGAGAAGAGAGGGGGGAGAGAGAGAGAGAGCGCTGGGTTCAACCTTTTAACAAAGACTTCGTTTTCACAACTCCATATCTCTTATTATTCTTCACACAATAATTTCATCATCTATAAAACCACTAACACAAAAACAGCTAAGACCCATCTGTATTTTAGCTTTCTTGATTCTGTTGGATCCATAGATCTAACACTTTGATAAACCCACAAGAAATAGTTCTTTGTTTGGCTGTTAAAGTTAGTAGCTTTGAGGAGCAAGTCATATTATAAAAAGGTAGAGCTTGAAAAGGAAGAAAAAAAGTTTGATTCTTTTTGTTTTATATCTATTAGTTGAATTATGGTGATTAATGAGTCATTGATGATTTGTATAGTCAATGGGTTTTAATGATTCAATGTTAAATGCTAGACCTGGATTTTTTCAATGTTAAATTCTAGACCTGGATTTTTTCAATGGCTGACCAAACTGTGAGAAAAAACTTGGCTTTGACCATTCCTTTACTTTTCAAAGTTTCTCTTCGATATTTTCATTATCAGGGCGTTGGGGTTTTTATTTAGAGAGAACATGATATTTTGTTACTATAGGCATTGATTTCATATGTTACTCTGCGATTCATGGACAGAAACTAGAAGAAAAGAAGACTGCTTTTTTAAAATTACTGTATTTATCTGTTAAGCTTCAGCTGTGCACCTTCTGATTTGCGTGTGTTTTTTTCTTGTACAAAACTAATTTGCTGATAAGTAGAGCATGGCAAGGTCAAATTTATTTATTTTTAGTCACAACTTGTTTTGTTGAGCATCGAGTGTCTTGTGGTGGGGTCTTATATCTGAATTGTTTAGTCATAGGTGTAAGATTGTTCATTTTGTGCTGCTGATCTTGTTGCAGAGCATACTTGCTGTGTTGTAAAGTAGAGGAGGACGCTAATCACTCTGAAGTTCCTGGGTCAGAGTTCTTTTGGGCACTTATTAAATGCGGACTATTCGGAGGGTTTTTAGATGAGATGAGGGATGTTATCTGGGTTGATGAGTTTTTTGAGGGCCTGCTTCCGGCCAAGGTCTGATCGATATGGTCACACAAATTCAGATACTGGTGGTCGCCAAGACGGGCTGTTGTGGTATAAAGATCATGGGCAGCACATAAATGGTGAATTTTCTATGGCAGTGGTGCAGGCCAACAATTTACTTGAGGATCAGAGTCAGCTTGAGTCAGGAAGCTTGAGCTTAAACGACTCTGGCCCATATGGTACTTTTGTTGGTGTTTATGATGGACATGGGGGGCCTGAGACATCTCGCTATGTCAATGATCACCTCTTTCAGCATCTCAAGAGTAAGTTACTTCAAACTAACGAACTCTTTGCCATGGATTTGTGACTTTGTGTTTCCTGGTTTTGCCTATCCTTGTTTCTAAAAATTAAAAAATTATGTCAATTAAACAAACAGGTAGCCTAGACATACTTAAAGTAGAGTTTACAGTCACTGTTATCTTAATGATGATGTTAAGATAGGAAAATGGGTAGTTAGGGGTCAAGCGTTTCAGCCTATCAATATTTTAAAAATGTGGAGGTCTCTTGTTAAGAACGTGTCTTCCTTTTCCCGATAAGTTTAACTTGACAATTAATATTCTGTCATAAATTTATCTTCATGTTGGCCTTTTAGATATTAAGCCTGTTCTATGCACTAAATTTTTCAGGTTTTATGCTTATCTGCAGGGTTTACTTCGGAGCAACAATCGATGTCTGTGGAAGTGATACGGAAGGCATTTCAAGCAACAGAAGAGGGTTTTCTCTCTCTTGTTATCAAACAGTGGCCTGTGAAACCACAAATTGCAGCAGTTGGTTCCTGCTGTCTGGCCGGTGTTATCTGTAACGGAACCCTTTACATTGCCAACCTCGGTGATTCACGTGCTGTTTTGGGTAGGGTTGTGAGGGCAACGGGGGAAGTTCTGTCCATTCAACTATCTGCTGAGCACAATGCTTGCATAGAGTCTGTGAGACAGGAATTGCAGGCTTTGCATCCTGATGACCCTCATATTGTAGCATTAAAGCACAATGTATGGCGTGTAAAAGGTCTTATACAAGTAAGTTGTTCACCATCCAGGAGCTGTTTATCATGTTATTTTTTCTTATTTGACGAAGAATAGGTGTGGATCTTGTCACAGTTGTTTGTCCTTGTAGACTTGTTGTGTTCTAGACACTGTTATTTTAGCCTAAATGTGTTAAGAGTTTGAAAGCATGTTATTTAATGAAAGGAGTTGGAACATAGTATATGTTAAAATTCTGTATCAATGTTAGTGCCAGTCATATTTGGCATGAACAGAGGACCCCGCTACGAGTTGGTATGGTTGATTTCCACTTTGCAGCAAATGGTGGAAATGGGTAGAGTCAGATGGAACTTGCTGTCTATTTAAAATTCTTTATCAATGTCAGTGCCAGTCATTTTTTCCCTGTCTAGCTTGGTTTTGTTTAGATGTGGTAGGCTGTGGTGTGATGTTTTGAAAGTGTTCCTTGATGTTTGAAGAGCTGGGGTTGATATCACCCCACATGATATTATTTTGAGTAGCTTTGCAGTCATTGCTCTATTAGGTGCTTGTAAATGTTGTGTTTTAACTTATATGACCATGTTACCTTTTAGGTTCTTGTATTAGCTTTTATAAAATGAACGTGCAGTTATCATATAGAGAACTACAAAATGGATTGATGGGAGGGCTATGTTGTAGACAGTTCAAAGGGCCTAAAGTGATATAAAAGTCTGTTCTGGTTTAGAAGTTTCTGTCAAGTAATTTGATAGGAATATACTGGCTCAATGGTAAATGGATTGCCATAAATGCGAAGTTCAGACTGTTATGAAGCTTTAGGTTGGTGGCTCTAGATTTGGTTAACAATCCACTAGTCAACTTCATTATGGCATTTTGTTCTTCATTTATATCTGACCTCTGCGGACAATATGAGATATTGTTTTTAAGATGAAGCTGCTCGGCATCCCATAGTTTAAGGGTTTGTTTAGTTGCATGAGTCTCTTTTGGACATATGGTACATTTATTTGCAACTTTGGTACACCATGAATTGATGCTTCGGTCAGACCTATGTCTAAGGCTGGTTGAGTCAAATTCATCATTAATTGACAGGGAAAAATTCTCAAATGCTATAGATATGAGAAACAGTGGAAAAATCATAGATAATTTGCAGCATGCAATGCACCTACAGTTACTTGGCTGGTCCTAGGCAAATACGAATATGTTCCCTGGTTTGAATCAGAAAATTTGACATGCTATGCCAAATACGGTTAGTATGTCATGGTGTTTAGAAATTCCATTATCTGTTTTTCTTGAAGTTCACAAAATTATTATGTGGTAACATGTTGATATAGACCTTATACAACCTCACTTTTGAATTGTTTCACTGATGATCGCAATCCTCCGACCTCTCAGATTTCCAGATCTATCGGTGATGTATATTTGAAGAAGGCTGAGTTCAACAGGGAACCTTTATATACCAAGTTCCGACTCCGGGAACCTTTCAAAAAGCCAATATTGAGCTCAGAACCGTCAATTTCAGTGCACCAGCTGCAGCCTCATGATCAATTTATTATATTTGCCTCTGATGGCCTTTGGGAGCACTTAAGCAATCAAGAAGCAGTTGATGTAGTTCAAAATCATCCACACAATGTGAGCAACATATATCCTGGTGCCAGAAATTGTTTATTTTTATTTATTTCCTCTTGTTTGTAACATGTTCTCTCATCATCATCCATGCACAGAGACATGATTAGAGTCATTGCTCATTTGGACAGTAACTCAGTTAGAATAGTTTTTATCTGCTTCGCAACTTAAATTACCAGCTTTGTGTTTGTGAAATTAATTCTTCTTTGAAAGAAAGAGAGAAAAGTGCTTAGCACTAAAATTGTCCTGTTTCTTTTCTTTTTTCCTGAAAACATTGTTAGATTGTCGTCAGTGAGAGTAAATTGCAAGTTTGAATCTTAAAATGCAATAAACAGAGTCTCACTGATAAAACATTGTTTATAGTATTCCCTACACCTGAAATTTTAACTAACAAGATCTCTTACATGCCTCTAAATTAGTAGTTATTTGCAAATTGGAAATGTTAAAGTTCACCATTTGATTTTACTGAGTGTTTCAGTTGCAAGTTCATCTGTAGGAGTAGAGCTGTCAAGCAAACCTCCAAACTCATTCAAGGGAGTCCCCAGAAAACTTTTCATGTTCTTTTACATTTTGTTTCTTTTTGTATTCTCATCCCTGGCTCCATATTTTGATGCTTGTTTTAGAGAATAAACATAAATTACACCAAGAGGATTCGTCTTAGGGGAGGTGGATTCATGTCATACAACGAACTTAATGCATGTGCTACTGTAAACCAAGATGAATCCATTCATGAAATTGCTTGTTCTATTCATGCAGGGAATTGCAAGGAAGCTGGTAAAAGCTGCCTTGCAAGAAGCAGCAAAGAAGAGAGAAATGAGATATTCAGACTTGAAGAAGATCGACCGGGGTGTGCGGCGGCATTTCCACGATGACATTACTGTGATTGTTGTGTTTCTTGACTCAAATTTCGTAAGCAGGGCAAGCTCAGTCAAGTGCTCGAATATATCTGTTAGAGGGGCTGGAGTCAGTCTGCCTCCCAATACACTGGCTCCTTGTACCACACCAACGGAAGCTGGCAGTATGTGATGAATCTATATTTCATGTTCCTGTCTCATGTATTATTCTCATGTGAATACTAGGTAGCTTCTGAAAGAGATAAAGAGGAGCCACCCTTCAATTCTTTAATGCACACTGTAACTCTTAACTGGAACTCATACTTGAATGTAGCTTCTGTGCGAAAAGACCTAGAACTGGAAAAGTACAAGGTGACAATTATTATAGTTATTTCATGGGAATTTTTCTGCCCCTCTCATTTTCTTCGGCTATATGTGTTTTACTTTTGTAAATAGTACAAGCTTGGCAAACCAAGTTTACTTTCCTCTGCCTGCGTGCTCGCGGTTTAAACTTTGATTTTACCAGGAGCAATGTTTCAATTAAACTCATACTTGAATGTAGCTTCTTCTACAAGGGTTTCTTGGAGACTCTGTGCACTGGAAAGCAGTCCTGTTTGGGAAACAAATCATAAGATTAACAATAGGGCAGTAATGCTATTCTCAAGAAAATGCATTAATCTGACACTCCTTAAATTGAAAATGACTAAGGAAATGTCCATGGATTCAGTTTGGATTTTTTGTGAGATGTAGCTGGATGTAGTTAACGAGGCTGTCACAAACATGAACACTTCCTACTTATCTAGTCTGGTGCTCTCCTTCTCCAATCAATAGTTACTCTGGTTGTGATTTGCAGTAGTGGAAATAATTCATGATAGTTCGCGTTACCTTGTGGTTTTAGCAATTCAAGTTTATTCTTCGTCGTTCACAACTCTGTTCCACTTCCATCCCTCAACGGGATTATCGCTGATGAAGTAACTGTATTCCTTCTCCCCGAGTCCAGGGACAGAAAAAGGCCCAACCGTGTAGTGAAAAAGCCAAATTTAATTGATTTCAAGCGCTGTTGGACTTATAATAGGGATGTTTGTCAAATTGAAATTTTTTATTTTATTTATTTTTTTAGATTATTTTGATATATTGATATTAAAAATAATTTTAAAAAAATAAAAACATATTTTTTAATATATTTTTAAATAAAAAATATTTTTAAAAACAACTTTAACGAATTCTTAAACAACAGGCTATTCGGGAAATTCGGCCTAGGTCTAGCCTGCTCAGGGAATTAATTTGCTGATTTTAACCTGTTAAGACAATCCCCGATTATCACCGCAGTCCATGTAACTATGCTCGTTTAAAATCAACTATGTGGTTTGAAAGACTTGTCTGGAGTCAGGTATGTGGTTTGAGTTTTTAAAATAAAATGATGTTGTTTTAATTTTTTTTAAAAACATTTACATTAATATCAAATGCTTTTTAAAAATAAAATCTGACTCGGTCCGATTTGGAATCAACGAGTTGACTGGGTAGTCGAGGTTTTATATCGACGAGTGCACAGGAGGGGTGCAATACCGGCACCATCCATTTAAATCCTAGCTCCTGGATTTTAATCTGGCCTTGACTGCAGTCCGGAGTCATCCAAAACGCACCGCATTGAAACATATACTACCAAGATTTTTACCTCTGTATACATACATACATACATACATACATACATACAGAGACAGAGATGGTACAAGTCTACAGTGTTATTGAAAAAGGAGGAGGAATGGATGATTTACGAGGTGAGAGAAGGACTCCTTTTCCCCTCGCTTGCCAGACACTTTGTCGGGACATATTCTCCGTCATCCAAAAAAGACCACCACTTTAATGTTTCACACAGCTGTCATTTTTTATTACATGCTTCTGTCTTTTAAACCATTAACAGGCACCCTTCCCAACGGCTTTGCTGGTCAAGGATGATTCGTGTGCGAGCATGGCTATTAAGCCCCTCTGACTAGGGGTTGACCTGGCAACTTGACCAGTTCTAAGGTCATATCGGTTAGCACGAGAAAAAAATATAAAATATATATGTATATTTAAAGTCTTAATACATGTTATAAAAAATTAAAAAACAATGCATGCAGATATGGGCTATACAAAAAAATATTATTTATTCCACGTTAAAAAGGTTGAAAAATAATTTATATAAATATAAGTTATATACATAATTATCTCATGTCAAGAAATTAAAAAATAATATTTAGGTTATTGAAAAAGATATACGAGGCTGAATATTTATATAAATTATTGTTGAGAAAGCATGGATTTTAAATGTAAAGCTGGTATTGTCGAGACATATCTAAGACTTAATTTTAATGCAAGACTGACTATTTTATTTATTTATTGGACTACTATGGAGTTGAAATATCAGGGATCATAATGAAAAGAGCATTGAACATTGGTGGTGTGATAGGAGCTACAAGAAAGATACGAATTGGTTATGAAGCTTATTTTTTTTACAAATTATATAATTTTTACACCTCAATACCTTTTTAATTCAATCCTGGCATGATTTTGTTTTTTCAATTTTTGTTGAGAGAGAAACAAGAAAGGTCACTTGAATTTTATTAGTGGGTAGACAAAGATATTGTTGATATCAATTTAGACTACTAAAACAGTAAATATAAGTGTGAAATAGTTTTATTTAATGAAAAAAATACATTTAAATTATTAATAATTTTTGTTTATGTATTTTGATTTTGAAGAGGTTTTATTATTCATCTATATTTTTTGCATGGACAAGATTTATTTTTAAAAATAAAAAAGTATTTTAACCAATTTAATATGTGTGTTTACTCATATTATCATTTGATTGATTAAAAATATATATTATAATAAATGAAATTAGCAAACATAATTGAGTAAATGTTCTGACTTGCGAGATTAATATCTTGATTTACATATGTTTCTTGATTCTTTAAATATTATATTTTTTCCCTCACCTACAAGCATATATAGTTTTTGGTTTTTTTAATTACATGTATATATAAAAATTTTAATTTTAATTTATTTTTTAACTAAAAAAATATATAACCCCGGTTAATCACGGGGCAAGTGAGCTTGTGTGTGCTGGGAAGGTTCACTGTTCTATGGCCCAGTGCAAAAAGGATCCAGCTCTCACGAGATAATCATGATGCATTTTTATAGAAAAATTAATTGAGTTACTGAATTTTATTTATTTATTTATTTAAATTCATGTACTCTGAAAATTAATTAGTTAATATAATTCTCTTGAAACCATACTTCCTAAGAATCAAAACCACGGCATCATAATTTTTTATTGGAGTAAATTAATCGAAGAACAAAAACAAAAACAAAAAATAACAAATAAAGATGCTGAATTTGTGACTTTCTCACCTTTTTATTTTCGCCAATGCAAGCGTCACTGTGTTACATCACACGTGCACAAAGGTCATTGCACGTGCTGTGAGCCAAATGCAAGCGCAAGCTCACCACAATTGTTATACTTTTAAAAGTATTTTTAAATCCAGATTATATTGAAACAATATATATTTATAATAAAAGTATTCAAAAACATTTTTTATAAATATTAATTTAAAACTAATTATTTAACAGGTAATTTAGTGGTAATTTAGAAGCTTATTCTCTCTAGGATCTTAAGTTCTAATTCAAAAACATTCTCTTTATGATTTAGTGGTTCGGCGCTCTCATCACGTAAGCAAGGTCTAAGATTCGACCCCTACTTGTATATGGAGCCAACCACTTGGGGAGCACTTTACCCCTTCATGGGCCAATCCATTGTGAGCGTGGATTAGTTTGGGATAGTACCTGGGACACCGTGTGGTTTATAAAAAAAAGAAAAAGTTCTAATTCTATGCTTATTAATATAATAATAAATAAAATGTTTTTAAAATTGGTGTAATTAGATGAACTTTATGAAATTGATACGGACAAACACATAATAAAACAAAGAAAAGAGAATCTAAAATCCATAGATTGTGTTGGTGGCATGCCATACAGGAGCTTACATTGGTCACATCTAGCTCAGGTTAATAATAGGCCTGCCAGCTGCCACTGCCACTTTCAATGCCAAGCCTACGTGGAATGGTCAGAAGCTCAAATGTTACCGGCCGACTCATTTATAGAAACTAAAATGGAAGAGATAATAATAATAATAATAATAATTTTATTTTTTATTTAATAACTCCAAAAAAATCTATATTAAAGATCTAAAATAATATTTTTAATGTGAAGAAACCATTTTTATATATTTGATTAAAAAAATTATTTAATATACTTTTATGCAAAACCGAGAAACTTGTACCACCCGATGCTCGTTTTCCACTTTGGTTTATGTTATCTTCGTAAATATTTTATATTATTAAACAATATTTTTAATATTCAAATAATTTTTTATTTTTTTATTAACAAATTATAATGATGCTGAAACACTATGAATATTATTTTAATATATTTTATAAGAACAAGTATTTTTAAAATATACCCGCTCAAAATAAAAATAAAAATAAAAATAAAAATGGCGCATTATTCTTCTTTTAAACTTTCAAGGGATAGATTTGTGTATAAAAGTAAAGACAATGAGAGTGTTGACTTTCGGATCTCTATATCCACATTTACTAGAAAGCATCACTAACAGATTCCTACCAATGTTTTTGTTCAAGGAGCGCAATTATAAAACCATTATTAGAAGTCCATGTTGTAGTGAAAAACAACAGCTAAGAAAACAAAAGGAGCAAATTACAAACTGGTCACTGTATGTGTTTATAACTAATAAGCCAGTCCCTCTGGTTTCCACAAACATTGGCTCTTTAATTTTAATTAATACCTAGAAAATGAAAGCTCAACACCTGATAAACAAATAAATGACTAGCAAAGAGAAGAAGAAGAATTAAGCTATAAATGGATTTGAAAAACATAGATTAAACACGTGGAATTTTATTTTTTCGAGAAGAGGGACTATCATGTTGCTTTATCAAGAATACAGGGACCGAGTCATGATTTACTCAAAAAACAACAAGAACACCACCAGAAGAAAGAAGACAAATCTCTCTATCTATCTGGTCTCAGTAGTCACAATATTTGACTCCTCTTCCTACTCCCTTGTCTGTCCCAAGCACCCAAGTGTCTATTCGTTATTAGTGTTTTTTTTATAAATATATTAAAATAAAAAACAATTTAAAGTAAAAAATTAAAATTATTTTTTTAAAAAATATTTTTAAAATATAATGTTAAACAATAATTGAAATTGTTTTTAAAAATATTTTTATTTAGAAATACATCAAAAATAATATTTTTTAATTTTTTTACATCAACAAATAAAAATAATATAAAAATACTAAATTTTTTAATTTAAAATAAAAAATTAATTTTTAATTTGTTTTCAAAAAAATACTCTTAAAAAATAATAATAAATACTACTAGCGATGTTCTATTAATTGTTTTAAAGAGTGAGGTTTTGGTTCTGCCATTGATGCAGGCCACCTCACTTGAGCACAAATTACCAAACACAAGGACACCGCCATCTTCCCTCTCTCTTTCTCGAGCCCCCCTACCTTCTTTAGCCACTGCCATATACCCTGCTCCTGCTGTTTGTATCCGCTAGACTAGTTTGTTTTTTAGGGTATGGTATTTTTTATTTAAGTATAATATATGTTTTTTTCAAAAAAAACTATTTTTGATATAATCTTAAACTACATTAAAACACACAAGAATTATATTAAAAATAAACTTATTTTTTTTGAAAAATATTTTTAAAATGCAAAAACAATTAATAATTCGAGAGATAAAGTGTTTTAAAAAATATATTTTATATTAATATATCGATAAAAAATAATTTTTAAAACATCATATATTTTTAAAACAGAAAAAACAGCTAAAAATAACCTCTAAAACCAGTTTAGCAGGAACCATGAAGAGCTTTCTCCCTTTTATGTTCATTACTTTGTAAATAGTTTCTCTCTTTCTGCTTCAGCTTCTTAGCTTAACCAGAAGAGCACCTCTCTCTCCCGTCTCTGCAACAATGTCAAAGCCATTTTTAGTTTGATACAGTGAAATAGATAGAATCACTACCACAGCCTCTACTTTTTTTATCCTTTTCTTTTGCGTGTTCTTTTAAACAAAAACTGATTTTTATGCCAAAGCATTTTTAAGCAAATTTCTTGCAGAAAATCTCCTTTCTCTTGCAAAAGAAGATGAACTGGGACACCCAAGACATCTCCAAAAGCAACATTTTCTGCTCTGCATGTATAAGACCGCTGTTAAAAACTACATAAAACCCATTTTGGCTCAGCCCCACCTTTTTTTTATATCCCTAAAGCATACATAGATTATATCAAAAAACCACCTTTCTCTCTTTACGTTCTTCCATTTCTCTGAAAGTTGCATCCACGCCTATATAGAAGCCAAATCATAAGCACGCCCCCATACGCACGGAGAAGACACTTTCAGCTTTAATAAAGTGAACCAATGGGATGTGTTGCTTCAAAGCTAGAAGAAGAAGATGTTGTATCTATCTGTCGAGAGAGGAAACGCCAGTTAAACCTCGCTGTAGAGAGGAGACATGCGCTAGCAGAGGCGCATTGTAGATATTGTCAATCTCTCTATGCAGTAGCAGCAGGTATAAGGCTTTTCGTAGCTAGACATTCTTCACCAACTTCACCATATCTCATCACTTTCCCTCCTCCTTGCCCATCCCCACCACCAAACGAAGAAAAAAATGTGATAAGCAACCCAATGTTTCTTCAACATACACCATCCGAGTCAACAACATGTGAAGAAGCCAATGCTTGTGGGTCTTGTGGTTCATCAACAATATCTTCTTCAGACTGTAGTGATCACGAGGAAGAGGGTAGTAAAGAAGACGTCATGAAGAGAGAGGAACAGGCACAACAAAGTTTTGGGTACTACTATATGCAAATGCTGCCGCCGCCACAGTCACCTCAGAGCGATTTTGGGTGGGATTTCTTTAACCCTTTTAATACTAGCACGAGACCAGAGATTATAAGTGGTTACAGGAGAAGTTGTGATGATGATTTGAGGGTTGTGAGGGAAGAGGAAGGGATTCCTGACCTAGAAGAAGAGGGGCATAGAGAAGAAGACGGAGAGAAAAATGTGGTAGTTGTTGAAGTGAAAGGAGAAGGAGATCTTGGGGACAGTGGAGGTAATGTGGTTAAGTTAGATGATGGAGGTGGTGATGGGAGCCAAGGAGAGGGAAGGGGACTTACAGTCATTGATACACCAGAGAGAGGGAGGGAGTTATTGGAGGCATTGAAGGATATCGAGGACCATTTCATTAGGGCTTATGATTCTGGCAAGGAAGTGTCAAGGATGCTCGAGGCTAATAGAATTTTCTTGCAGTCTGGCTTGGAGGAAATTAAAGGTGGGGTATCTATTTTTGTATGTTTCTATGGTTATTTAAGTGGTTTTTTACTAATGTCCATGTCTCTTCTTCCTCTGCCTTAGAATAATGGTTTTCATTATTGTATCTAAACCATGCAGATTAAGCCACCAGATGCATTTGCTAACTTTCTTGAACTGATTGGCCCTGGCATGCTATGATTTCTTTCTTTCTTTCTTTTTGTTTGAATTCTTTTGTCTTTATTCTTCTGTTGCTCGTGGTAATCTTTTAGTTATTCCACTTTTGACTTTTTTCTTTCAATTTTGAAAAGATCTACTGTGATCTTCATTTTGTCTGATGCTTAAACAGGGTAAGTTCTATTGAAAAGGCTGCCTCCCTTTTTTAGTTTGCATGTAATGTAATGAATAGCATCATAGTTTGAGAATATGTATAAGCAAACTTCATACAACAATTGCTAGTAATGATAGGAGGCTAAAGTATATTCTGCAACGGAAAATGCAAAACACAGGCATGAAAGTTTTTGGGAATCCTCATCCCTACCTGTTTTTGCGAGTGGGTATGATATTTGCTTGTTTCACTAATTGATTAAACTGGGACAGTGGTATCTGTCCTCCGTTTTATTTTATCTTATATGATACAATGAGTGATGAACATTCCTACTAATTACTTAATATTTCTGTCTGCTATCAACCTCACAAAACTAATCACCATGTCATATGAATGCAGAGAACTCAACAAAACTAATCCAAGCTATTACATGGCATCGGTCCCCTTCATCAAAGCCGTCATCATGTAAGAGCCTTGTAGCATCCAGTTCGAAAGGTTCTTCTACTTGGACAGAATATAAAAATGATCTCTTTGATGATTATGGAGGAATGGATTCAGGAAGCCATACACTAACACTTGGAAGGTTGTATGCTTGGGAGAAGAAGCTCTATGAAGAGGTCAAGGTAAGTCACTACCGCTCAATACTGTTTTCTTGGTCCTCATAGTCTGTTCATTACGATTGCATCAATGCTTCTTTGTATCATCAAACTTGTTATAAATCAATATCAGTTTGAACATCAATGGGTTGCGATTCAGATGTAAACCAAATTTAGAGAGCCAGATTCTGTCATCTCTTATATAAACCTGAGTGTTTTTTATTGTTCTTTCAGGCAGGAGACAGCACAAGAAAAATATATGAAAAGAAGTGTTCGCGACTGAGAAACCAGGATGTCAGGGGTGACGATGAACTTACCATGGACAAGACCAGAGCTGCAGTAAAAGATTTATATGCTAGGATCTTGGTTGCAATTCGAAGTGCTGAATCAATTTCTAAGAGAATCGAGAAATTAAGAGATGAAGAACTGCAACCTCAAATTGTAGAACTGTTAAAAGGGTAAGGAAGTTGCTTTTAGAAACTAAGCAATTTTGTTCAAGTTTTCACTCTGGGTCTTCCTGGTTTTTTCATTTTTCTTCCTCTATGTGCAGCCTAATGCACACCTGGAAGATTATGTTGGAATCCCATGAAACCCAGAACAAGATTCTTTTCGAAGTGAAATATTTTGCCAGCCCCACACATGAAATATTCTGCAATGACTTGCACCGGCTGGCGACACTTCAGCTTGAGGCCGAGCTTCTGAATTGGCGTGCATGCTTTATAGAGTATGCTGCAGCACAAAAGGCATATGTTGGAGCTCTTCATGGATGGTTAAGCAAGTTCGTAACACCTGAAATTGAATTCAACTCCAGGGCCAGAAGTTCGGCAGCGCCTTATCGAGCAGCCGGTCCCCCGCTACTTGTGATTTGCCATGATTGGTTGTCTTCTATGGATAGGTTACCGGACAAGGCTGTATCCTTTGCATTGAAAAGCTTCTTGAAAGATATGAAGGCTTTGTGGGCCCAACAAGGGGAGGAACAGCTACAGAAGAGGAAAGTTGACAGTCTTGCGAGAGAACTCGACAGAAGAACCACTTCATTCCAGAAGGTAGAGACCAGGTTTCTTGAATCACTTGTAGAATATGAACCTGAACCAGGTGCAGAACACCAGCACGAAAACTTGACAGAGAAGAAAGATCAATTGGACATGTTTAGGAGGAAGCTGGATGTGGAAAAGGAAAAACACCACAACTACGTGCAAGAAACACAAAGGATCACCCTAAGTGGGTTTCAGATAGGATTTTCGAGAGTTTTCGAGTCCTTAATTGAGTTCTCTAAGGATTCTATGAAGATGTACAATGATCTTGCGAATCACAGCGAGAACACTGTTGAAGAAAATGGCAGCGGGTGACTGAAAAGGCCTGAAAGGAGCCTTTGATTTTCTCCCGTTTCATGGATGGTTTGTATATTATACTGTCAAAGCAGCTCGCTGAGACAGTTTAAAGTTTATTTTACCAGGCTTTTTGTAGCAATTAATCCTTGATTTTTTATTGTCGGTTGGTATGGTATTGCCCATGTATTTGTTGCCAGACATGTAAATTTTTTTACTTTATTGCATCTTTCTTGACATGAACAAAAAATGAAGAGAGGGAATATTCTAAGTGGGCGGTCATTCTAAGCTGTTAAAGTTCCGTGAGGAACAGAGAAATGTTAGATTTTTCGTGATAGATTGCTCTCTCGCTAGGCTGTTTATAAATTTGTTTTTCATATCCGACATCAAGTTTCAGCTTTTCCACCAAGAATTGACGACGGGCAACAATCCCTCAAGGATTGTAATTGTTAATATTAAATAGCCGTGTAGATCATCGTAATTTTCAAGCAAATTCCAAGTCAACTGAAGTGTCGCGACATTCTACTTGCTAGTTTTGTACACCAATCAACAAAAAAGCTCGGCATGCTCATGCAATCAAATAATTACAGGTTTTACAATTGATTGCAATTTCAATCACCTCTTAACCCTACCTCAGGTACAAGGAGACCAAGAATTGCGAGAAAAGTATGAATTCGCTAACCACGGCTGCTGGGGAGTGGAGGCCAAGAAATGGGACAACGTCCACCTGCAACAAATTCTCCACTGCTGACCCCACCACCGCACCCGCCACAAGCCCCCCTATGGTTATTACAGTGGCTTTCCCTGCAAAAATGACCAGCAACTGTCTTAGATGCTCTTATCTCTAACCATCATATGAAGTTGCAATGAACAATCAGTATAATTATGTGACCGGATTTTTTTATGAGGAAACTTCATTTCCTATAAAGCTCAATTTGTAGGTCTAGATGAACGAGTAAAGTTCAGGTTGTCCCAGACTCTTACAAAAGGTATAGCTCTGACTAGAACTCGAGACCTGTTGTACAGATCGCAAGTTCTTTGTCATCAAGCTACGTTCTTTTGGGACCGGAAACTTTTCATCATCCACAAAACCAGCTGTAAAATTCTATTATACCAAAAATAAAACGATCCGATTCAAGTAAATAGAACTTTAGGCCATGTTCCTTGAAATTTGATGAAAAATAAAATGAAAGATCCTCACCTAATTTCACATTCCTTTTGGTCATGAAGTACAAGGAAGCACCAAAACTTGTAGCTAATAACAGACCAGGAACATCAGCCCCGGCATTAGGTGTCACGGAAAGTGTGGAAGTGCCATTAACATAGGTTAAAACCATCAAAGCTCCATACACTCCTGCTTGTAAGCTCAACTCTCTGGTTGATGGGGTTTCCACGGAAACAGGGGTCTTCTTGATTGTAGTCTGCAGCCATTGCTGCACTGATCCCATCCCAGGGCCATTTACAGGCTTAACATCAGCATAACGGATGTTACTACTTGTAACTTTTCCTGCTCGGCGCTGGGTCAAGCTCCGCATAAGCAGCATATCATACGCGGTTTCGACCTGAAAATCACAATTTAACAACGCTCTTGAGAAAATAAAAAATGTTCTAAAACACAATGGCACAAAATCTTATTCCAGCTCAATGAATGCTTGTGAAAGAAAGGAAATGTAATAAATTCAACCATGCCCGTGTCAATGTGGTTACCACTAGATAGAAACAAAACCCGAGTCTCATGTCCTTGCCAAGTAAAAAAAATATTGAAAGAAAAAAAACAGTGTACCACAAAAAAAACCTAAGAAAAATAATACAAAAATGATTATTGGATCTATTCGAGTTTTGAAGGTCTAACTTTTTAAACTCGCAAATATGAAATATGAACTCTAACGTGCCTATCTAGTGACCGTTAGATAGGCACAAAAAACCTTTAGAGCTAAAAAATATTCACCCAGGTCTTATAACCTAAACCCATAAAAGAATTTTTTTTTTTAAAAAAAAAAAAAGTGTAAAAAAAAAAAAACTAAGATGAAAATCCTATTTTTAAAATATTGAGATCGTTACATGTTGTATCGCGGCCTAACCTTACGAGCCCATAACTTAAACCATGGACTCCAACGTGTTTTAATTTTTTTTTAAACTAATTTTCATTTAATTATATAATACATGAGTTAGGTAATGAACTCAACATGTTTTAATTACCTTGTTCTTTTTTAAACTATTTTTTGTTTCAGCTAAATGACAAAAAACTAGTTCGCAAATCTAAGCACGCATCAACTAAACATCAATATGTTTATTTTAAACCATGATAAATCCATAAATATCAAGCAAAAACAAATTACATGTTAAAATCCAAAATAAATAAAACTAAAAAAAATCAACAATAAAATTTAATAGAAATGAACAAAGATAAATTAAAAATAAAAAGCTCAGGTGGCAGCACACGCATCTGGGTCTGTTTTACAATATATTTTTTTCAATTTTTTAGGGGTGGTTTTTAAAAAAGAAGTTAGCAGAAAAGACAATTTCACTGTGTAACAATGTGCGGTAGCTGGAAAATTATCAACCATCTTCCAGGGGTTAAAAAAAACCCATTTTTTCAAACAAAAACACGCAAGAAACATTATAGGGACTTCCAAAAACCCATCCTCACCATCTAATCAGTTAAAAAACGAAAAATCGGATTGAATTCTACCAAGAACATTATCTCAAGAGCCTCTAAAAAATAACTTAGCAACAGTAGTCAAATATCAATGCAGGGCAGCTGCTTGATGACCGAGATTTCTACACCCCGTTTATCATGTACCTCCACTAAATTCACTAATCACTCTATGGTACCTATCACAATTCTAAGTTCTAGCCATACACTGGCTGTGCATGCTCTGGCACCTAACCCAGAAACAAATTTTCAACCTTTATCACAGAAATCCATCATTAATAATTACCCAAAACACAATGAATACACTTCAAAATAAAAACCGTTGATGGAGTAAATATCTTTAACTTACTACAAGAAATTCAGAGTTAGCTAAAAACACACAAATTTTATTGAAAAAGAAAGGAAAGATAGAATAACCCAGCGTGAGTGAGGACATGTTCATCACCTGTGCAATAGCTTCCTGGTCATCTTTACAAGTGGCGACAATTGATTTTTTAGCGCGAAGTATTTCATCGAACGACGCGCCGTCTGGGACACCGAGAAGCTTGAGTGCGCTCTCCACTGACATCTCAAACGGCGCCGACGAATCATCGGCTCTTGAGCCTGCTCTCACTAAATTACGCCTGGGTTGCACAATCACTCCCCTCCAAAAATATGGATCCTTTTTTAATGATGATTTTATCTGATTTAAGTTTGAGGGGTTGTGAACCGGTGGTCGTGAGAAAGGCGAACCGGGTGGAGAGAGACGGTTGGACCGGACCGAGAGAGTTGCAGCCATTTATTTTTTTTATGGACAAAATGGAAGACTGGTTTCGTTTTCTTTTTGTGTTTAAAGAGGTAGGAGAAGTAGATGAGGAAGCAAGCAACTGTTATTCTGTTAATGATTGCGAGAATTTTCTCAAGACTACAAATCAGTCCCCCGTATATGTAATTAATTTCAATTGGGTCTCTGAAATTTAAAAGTACAATCGCAACTATTCTTAGCATTTCTCTAAAAATGAAGCACAGCTATCAAACGTTACTTAGAGTTTGTTTTGATATACTTTTTTAAATTATAAATCTTTATTTGTTCCATAATTCAAAATTATTTCTCATAAATAACTTATTAAAAAACAAGTTAAATAACTATAAATTAAAAACATATTTGGTAAAAATAGCTCTCTCTGTCTCTCTCTCTCTCTCTCTCTATATATATATATATATATTGAAAAGTAATATATTTTATAAATGAATTTTGCTAGTTTCACAGTAAATCGATCAATTTTGGATTTTGAGAAATTATATGTAAAGACGGGGGACTGATTTGTATTTTTCCCGAGATAGGATCTCTTTGGGAGTTCTGCGAGCGTTTTTCTTTGCCTAACAAAGACCATTTGGTGGTTTGATTACTGATGGAAAAAAAAAAGAAAAAAAAAGGTCACTGAAGAGAGATATTTTGCCGGAGAGATAATGGCTAATGTTTTGTATTCTTCTTTGACATTACTTGCTGGAGAACTGATGCCTCAAGTTAGCCTCTTTTGTTCTTATATGCCTTTGTTCATACTGTAAGAAGGATAAAAAAAAAAGGAATAAAATCATTAGTTTTGCTTCAGTGTGGAGTCAGTAAAAGATGCTTGGACCAGAGCAGATGAATGGTGACTGGATTGAATACAAGGCAAAACTCCATGCCTTGGAGTCCTGCAAATCCCTCGCCAGCCCTTTTCGTTTTTTAGCCGGGATTTAGTGAGATTTGAAGCCGGATCATTTGTCCAATAAAAATCATATATCTTGTCAAAGAATCGTCTCAATTAAAAAAAATTAAGTTGTGTTTTGGTGAATAAACAACCATGATGGAGCTCGTAGGATCAATATGGAGGAGTGATATTTTGCTCAGGGATTTGATGGCACTGTTCTTGGAGATGGGTATGATTTTGGATTAAATCACTTTTCCGTTTAGATTAATACCCTGTTTAACCGGAAATCGGGTTTTATGCAGTGCAGGGGAGGAGTTTCAGAACATTTTAAACCTGTCTGCCGGTGATTTGGTCTCCACCAGGCTCTGGTTCGGCAAGAAGGCATGTCCATGGATAATCCTATATCACATTTATCATGGGATTTTTCATTCAAAAAGAGAGAGGATTAGAAGAAAAGAATAACATTTCACTAGCCATCTAAAACCCTAAACTGATTTACATTTGCGAGCAATGGTTACGAAAACAGCCCCATTTTACCTGGAGTCTATGCTTATGTGCATAAATATTTAAGCCTTTCTTCCCCGACTCGTGCAAGCAGATCAGGATTCCATTTGCAAGGAATGCTTGTTCTTCATTCGATGATTCATCTGGGTGGGATTTCTTCGAGTTGAACGCGTCTGTTTGGTATTGCGGTTGCTGTTGTGGTTGAGGTTGGAAAAAAGTAGTTTTATAAAAAGTGCTTTTACTGCGGTTCAAAATAAGTAGTGAAGTGTTTGGTTAAAACTGTGGTTGAGTTTGATGTTGAAAAAAAGCAGTTTTAAAGTGTTTGGTTATCAAGCTTTTCATATTGCTTTTAACTTGTGAAATTACTTTAAAAGGCATATATGTGTATATACACATATGTATATATATAATTTTTTAAATATTATAGATTTAATAATTATAATAATAAAATATAATTAATAATTCAAGTAAATTAGACACTTGTTTTTATTCTTCCATCAAGCTACTTGTAATTTTATCACGAATTAAATATATACGTGAAGGCCTCTGCGATCCCGGAACAATAGTAAAATATCATCTAAAATAAAATTAGGATTGCGAGATAAAAATTATATTGTGATATTCTTATAATATATTTATTTATTGTAATTAATTTTTAGATTATTTTAATATATAAATATATATATATATACACACACTTATATATAAATATTAACAAAACACTAAAAGGCGTCGAGGTTTTACTGTGCAATCCACTGTGCCTTCTCTCTAAATTCACTGTGGATTGCGACAGTGTGCGGGCGAAAATGGCCCTGGCGTGCGCGGCGAAAGGGGCGGGTTCAGCGGGGCATTTTCGTTTTTTCCTTTGTTCGTCCTTTTTTTAAAAAAAAATAATCTGCCGTGAACAGTGTAATGGTGTTTTCACCCTCGGTAACAGGACAAAATAACGGCTGGGGCTGAGGGACAGACGTGTAATTGCGCGCGGCCGGATCGGCCCGGTCCGGTCCGCCGCAACTTTTTTTTTTTTTTTCTGAAATGGCTAAATACGATTATAGCCCCTAATAAGACAAAAAACATGAATTGGGTGCAGGGGTGGAACGGTAATTGGCCCTATTTTTCGAATTATTTAATCGGCGTCTGTCAGGGCGTGAGGCGCACGCGCCAGACGGGTTTCCGCCTCACGCCCTGTTCAGGTGGCGCGTGCGGCCTCCTCCAGTGTCCGGAAATTGTCTACCGGAAGCCAGAACGAAGCGCCGCCGCGTGGTCTTCCTCCCGCGGTGGTGCGTGTAACCACCGGATGTCCGTGGACGCGGCGGAGGCCGGTTGAAGCCGCCGGCCACGTTTCTCTCTCTCCTGCACGTCAATGTGCAGGAGAGTCCCCCATGTATTTTGACTGTGCACTTCGGTCCCTCGACTTTTAATTTCGTTTTTGATCCTCGTTTATGTTATATAAGTTTTGATTTTGTTCGATTGGGTCCTCCGATTTGAATTGATTGAATGCCAAAGTTTCACTTCGGTCCTTCTACTTTCAATTTCCGGATTGGCTGTATATAACTCAATCAATTCGGTACAAAAGTTCCGATTTTTGCAATTTTGTCCTCTGATTTCAATTGAGAATAAATGTAATTTGCATTTCAGCCCTTTGACTTTTAATTTTTTAATTTCAGCCCTTTATATTTGATTTTCATTTAAGTCCTTATACTTTTAGTTCTTTATATTTCTAGAATTATCCCTACTTTTGTCCATGTATATATAAAAGTGTATTTAACACAATAATAATAATAATAATAATAATCATAATAGTAGTAATAATAATAATAATAATAATAATAGTAATAGTAATAGTAATAATAATAGTAATAATAATAATAATAATAATAATAATAATAATAATAATAATAATAATATTAATAATAATAATAGTGATAGTAATAATAATAATACTAATAATAATAATAATAATAATAATAATAATAATAATAATAATAATAATAATAATAATGACTTAATTATTTTTTGTCCTTACTCTGTTGTGTTTTTTTTCTTTCTCCCGATAATTTGATAATATTTTTTTTTTGTCAGTTATAGCAATAATAATTGTTTTTGTTTTTTTTATCTTTTGTTAAAATTTCTTGCATGTTTTTAGTCTTTCATTGTTTTTTTCCTTTCATAATAATAATAATAATAATAATAATAATAATTAAATTGGTTTGCGTACTTGCTCTTTCTTTAATGTTCTTTTTCCCTCCGGATAATTTCATAATTTTTTTTTTTGACAGTAATAGCAATAATAGTTTTTTTTTTTATCTTTTGTTAAAGTTTATAGGATGTTTTTAGTCTTTCATTTATTTTTGTTTCTTTCATTATTAACATAATAATAATAATAATAATAATAATAATAATAATAATAATAATAATAATAATAATAGTAGTAGTGATTATTATTAATATTATAATAATAGTGATTATGTATTCTATTATTATAATAATAGTGATTATTTATTCTTTCATACTGATAATAATAATAATAATAATAATAATAATAATAATAATAATAATTTTTAATTGGTTTTTCTTGCTTGCTGTTTTGTTCATGCTTTTTATTTTTTTCTCTCGGTATAATTTAATAATTTATGTTGTTTTTATTCTAGCGGCAATAATAATTTTAAATGTTAAGACTCCGATGTTGCTATTGTTATAATATTTTAAATTAATATTGCTTCCTTTTCCCTTTTTTTTTTTTTTGCTCTTTCTATTAATTGATTTTTATAATTTTATTATCTGCACAATAATGATTTAAATAAGTTGTTTTTTTTCTTATTCAAATATGTTGCTCTTTTTTCTAATGTTAGTGTGCGCTCTTTTGTGATCGTTTATGACGCAATACCTATATTATAAAAGATGTAATCTATGATTACGTGACAAACTCAACTCAAAATTGTAAACATTTTATCTCATAATCTATAACTTTTATTTACTTATATCATATAAATTTATCGTTGTAGAATTAATTATGTTAAATTATATACAAAAAAATACCCGCGGCAACGCGCGGGCAATTTACTAGTATATATATATATAAAGATGGGTTTGAGCAGGGGAGAAGTTAAGAAAAAGATTTTGTCGGTGGAATGAAGGAATGAAACGGCGGAATAAAAAAGCTATTTAAAGCTGCTTCTTTCATAACTAAGGGTTGAAACGCGTTCATGTGGGCCATAGGAATTGAAACCATGGGTTTGATTCCCGTTTCTTGCATTGCCAAACGCTTATGTGATAGCTTTTTTTGGAACGTGGCTTGCACCACAGAACCAAACGGGCACTTAGTGGCCGTTTGGCAACGTGGTGCGTTCCACGATTGCCAAACGGCGTTGTCATTTGGCTGTTTGATAAGACGCAAACGGTGATAAAAAGCATGGGTCCCACGTCAATAATTTCGCTCAAACGCCGTTTGCTGTGAAGCATGTTATACATGTTTTTTTATAGCCGATTCCAGCTGAATAAAACCACGATTCATTCAAACCCATTTTTGCAGTGTTATAATTTTATTATTACCGTTGAAACCCTTGTGATCCATTGACAGTGTGTTTAATTAAAAAAACTGGTATTTTTGCATGTCGTGAACCATTGGGCTGTGCATGTCTCTCTCTCTCTCTCTCTCTCTCTCTCGCCAAAATAGCAAACGACACCGAGAGCTTTCATCGTTTACTCCGGCCACCATTTACGATGAAACCACCACAGGAAGAACCACCTCGGACTCCTCTACCCGTCGGTATCCTCCGTTGAAGCTCTCGTCGTGGTCGGTGAACAGTACCGCCACCTTCCAACGCTGCCTCCGGCCACCACAGGCCACCATTTCAGACGCCACCACCACAGGAAGAACCACCTCGGCCTCCTCTACCCGTAGGTATCCTCCGTTGAAGCTCTCGTCGTGGTCGGTCGGAAGCCATTGTGCACGTGAAATAATTCGCGTGCACAGGTGCGCTGCACTGTCACGCGAAGAAGACGCACAGTGCAGCGCACCGTTTTACTTGTTTTCTTTGTTATTGAAGCTGGACTTGGGCTGGGCTGCACTCGGCCCAGCCCAAGTCCAGCAAAGCTGGGCTGCCCTCGGCCCAGCCATTTTTTTAAATATATATTTAAAAAAAAATGTGTAGATACAGATCAGTCCTAATGGAAGGGAAATATCTGTTCGTGATGAAATTGCAAGTAGTTTGATTGGAGAATAAAAAATAATATTTGTTTTTTCATGAATTATTAATTACATTATATTATTATAATTATTAAATTTACAATATTTAAAAAAATTATATACATATAAATATATACTCTTTAAAGTAATTTCACAAGTTAAAAGCAATATGAAAAGCTTGGTAACCAAACACCCAAAACTGCTTTTTTTTCAACCTCCAACTCAACCACAGTTTTAACCAAACACTTCACTGCTTATTTTGAACCACAGTAAAAGCGCTTTTTTTGAAACTGTTTTTTTTCAACCTCAATCGCAAAAGCAAAAACAATGCCAAACACACCTTTAGAGAAGTCCTGAGACGTCCAACTGCCGTGTGATCCTAATAGAAATCTGAGCGTCCATTTCTGGATCAATCATAGTATTGGATGGATGGAAAACTTCTATAAACACCCTGCCAGTGTTTTTCGCACACGTGCTCTCACGTCTACCAGTAGTCACAAAAATACCGTTACATCACATCTTTCTTTATAAATTTCCGGTCTTATTACATTGTTTGCTCTGTGGATGGTGAATTCACAAATATATCCCTTCAGTTTCTGTTATTTCGATTTGTGCCCATTTAGTTCCGACGACGGTTGTTTTTTTTTTATTCCTAAAAACATATATATTTATTGAAATAATTCATTTAACTGAATATATTTATTAGAGCCACTTCAACTAGGCTACAATCAAAATTAATCCTCTACTATAAACTAATCGTTATTCTAAGATCATGACCATGGAAGTTAAAAAGGTTCCAATTACACTTAAATCAGTAATTAAAATTAACAATGTGTTTAATTATTTATTTTCTACGTACGTTTTTAATTACTATCTGGTTAATGGACACAGTGTAGGAGAGAATAAAAAACATTTCTGAATTTACTGTAGTTTAGCCAAACCTCTTACAAATATCACGTGACGCACGCTGTGTGGGATCACGTCACATCACAGTAGAAAACCAAACAAATTGATATATTATACGGAAGTGTCCCCGTTGTCCCTGGATTTTTATCATTAATACCATTAAATATTAAATAATAAATAAATTACCCTCTCTCAATAATTTCTTACAAAAAAAAAGTGTTTTTATTTTTATTTTAATTTCTAGAGCACCAGATCTCAATTTATTCCCCTGACTCCTCCCCTCTCCTTCTCTCTATCTCCCGCTGTGTACCGGAGGCAGATCACAAAAAGGTACGTCTCTTTTTCAGATCCAAAATTCTCATTTCTCTTCTCCTATCACTATCATTTCAAAATCAATCAATCAAATTCTTATTGAAGTGTAATTTTGATACTAAGTAGCATGATTGATGAAGCTTGTTTTAATATCTGTTAAGGAGATTTTTTTAGGTGTTGATCCGTTGCTGTCGTGCTCTTATATTTTGAAGTTCTTCTTATTTATTTTTCTAATTAACTACTATTTATAAGATGAATAATGTGAATGATAATTTTTTTTTCGAGATTAATTTATGGTGGAATCAATTTGCCTGACTTTTTAAAAAAAAATGAAGGTTGATAATGGGCGTGGAAACAAACAATCTCGATATGGAGGAGGGAACGCTTGAGATCGGCATGGGTGAGTTTTGCTGCAGTATAGTAATAGATTACGAATTTTATATTGAGACGTCATGTGAATGGACAATGGAACGAAACAGAAATTGATATTTAATCGGTGAACTTTATCCAAATGGAATGGGTTAACAATTTTTGGGATGGCAAGGAATCAGTTAGGGAGATACTTGTTTTTTAATATAAGTTTGTTTAGTGTTCTACGAGTGGTGATCAAGGTTGTGAAGAGTGGTTATTGTGATTTAAATTTTTGTTTCGTGTAATACAGAGTATAGAACTGTTTCTGGAGTTGCCGGGCCTCTTGTTATACTTGAGAAAGTGAAGGTAATACTCCTCTTTTATTGATTGATTATAAATGGGATAATTTATTTGATCTGTTAATCGCGATGGTGATGTTTCAGTTTTTAATGATTGTTGCGTTGTTTATTCACTGTGTTAGGGACCAAAATATCAAGAGATTGTTAATATTCGTCTGGGAGATGGATCAACCAGACGTGGTCAGGTCTTGGAAGTTGATGGGGAGAAAGCTGTTGTTCAGGTGATTGCTGTTCGGTATTTCCATCTGGGGGGGAATAGTGCACCTGTTTTTAAGACTGAATTCATTCTTTCTTGGTATTTTCTTGGTCAGGTTTTTGAAGGAACCTCTGGGATTGACAACAAGTTTACAACTGTGCAATTTACTGGAGAGGTTTGAAGTCTTACTTTCAATTTTATTTAATTCTTAATTTGTCAAACAACAATTGCAACTCTTGGCTTATACCAATGAACCTTCAATTACTAAACCTGTCAAATGCTGCAAATAAGACGTGGAAAAGTTTTTGCAAGTATTTTGAGCTGTATAAACTATCTAGAGGCTTATTGTTTACATGCCCCCAAAGAAACTTTAACCGTATAATTAAATCTCTTTTATCACTTGTTCTCGTTCCTTTTCTTGTAGAAAAAATCTGCAGAAAACAGTTATGAATAAGAAATATCAGTATAAAATGAATTACAACTATATCTTAAAGAAACAGTGCTCAGCCTGTCACAAAGTCAAGTATCTAAATGCCTGTATTTCATAATACTCTGCTGTTTGTAAATGTAAATGTCACAGATAAGTTCACACAGTTATTATTTTCATCTGGTTTACTGATGTGGAATATTGCTTGTGCTGGATTCTAGTGTATGCCTTTGAAGTCATAATGAATAGAGAAGTTGGTTTCCTTGCCCCTGTTTTGTAGGTTTTGAAAACTCCAGTGTCCTTGGACATGCTTGGCCGCATTTTTAATGGTTCTGGGAAGCCTATTGATAATGGTCCTCCTATTTTGCCTGAGGCTTATTTGGATATATCTGGTAGGCTATCTTTTGGAGTGAACAATCTTTATTAATACATGTTGCTTGTCGACATCTTCTTAGAGTGAATAATATCAACAGCCCTTTACTAAATGCTATGCCTTCTTCAGGGAGTTCTATCAACCCTAGTGAGAGAACCTATCCTGAGGAGATGATTCAGACAGGGATTTCTACAATTGATGTCATGAATTCTATTGCTAGAGGACAGAAGATCCCTCTGTTTTCCGCTGCTGGTCTTCCCCATAATGAAATAGCTGCTCAGATATGTCGCCAAGCAGGGTTGGTAAAGCGATTGGAGAAGTCCGAAAATCTTCTTGAGGTAATGTTCACACCTTATTGGATTGTGAGAATCAGACTTACAACCTCGTTCTTGATAAGTAAGATAACTGTTAAATGCACGGTTGAGTAATGTTCCATTATAATGGAGCGTTGAAACAGTATTCTTTGGGACAAGGAAATAAATAAATCATTTATTTAAACAGAGATAGTAGCTTCAGTGGACAGATATTTAAATTTAATGAGTGTACCACGATTATGCTATGCTTCACAATTACTTAAAATGAAAAGCTCTTTTGTTGTTTAGTAATCGATATTAGTAGAGTACCTTTATTTTTTAGCGCCTCGTCAAATTGCACATGCACCGGTTCAGGCATCACCTAGTTTTATTACTTCAATTCCCCAGTTTCATTTACCTTGAAGTATCAAAGCTTGTTGTCACTTGGTTGCTTGGTTCACATTTCTTTCTCAGCTCTTTCTAAGTGAAACCTGTAATTAGGTCACTAACCTGCCATGTGAACTTTCAGGGTGGAGAGGAGGACAATTTCGCCATTGTATTTGCAGCTATGGGTGTAAACATGGAGACTGCACAGTTTTTCAAACGTGATTTCGAGGAAAATGGGTCAATGGAAAGAGTGACCCTCTTTCTTAACTTGGTATAGTTTTGTTTTAGAACTTGAACGTACATTGCTTCTGTTGTATAACAGAACAAGTGATAATTTTCATTGAATGTAATAATTTTTTATCTTATACCTTTCATGAATTCTTTCTGAAATTTGATTTGTTTGATGCGTCATACAGGCAAATGATCCAACAATTGAACGTATTATTACACCTCGTATTGCTCTTACGACTGCAGAATACTTGGCATATGAATGTGGGAAGCATGTTCTTGTCATATTAACAGATATGAGTTCGTATGCTGATGCTCTTCGTGAGGTGAGCTAAAAGCCTAAAACATGTGTTACAGTGCATCTTTTGAAGTTTGTACAAACAGCAGAAGCATTTACTTGCATGCATAAATATCCATTATCATCTTTTTTGTGGTTCTGATTGCTCAATACATCTAGTCCATTATCATCTTTTTCGTGGTTCTGATTGCTCAATACATCTAGTGTGTTTCTGGAGTATTGATAGGTCCTGTTTTATATAATTATATTACCAGGTACTTTGTGAGATATTTAAGTTTTATTTTATTATGTTTACAAACTACCGATTGCCATTCCAGGTGTCTGCTGCCCGGGAAGAAGTGCCCGGAAGGCGTGGTTATCCTGGATATATGTACACTGATTTGGCAACAATATATGAGCGTGCTGGTCGTATTGAAGGGCGCACAGGCTCTATCACCCAAATTCCTATTTTAACAATGCCAAATGATGGTAAAGTATTCCCAGACTGAACTGAGTATCCCATACATCTTTTTTCCTTCAACGAGAATGCATTTCTTTAAGTTGATTTTCTTTTTTGACCAGATATAACCCATCCCACCCCTGATCTTACGGGATATATCACAGAGGGACAGATTTATATTGACAGGCAGCTACACAATAGACAGGTAAGGTCATAGGACACATAATTGGTCATTTCACTTGGTTGCTGGAAATTATTGCCTGAAAATAATGTCATGGATCTCAGATAACTGTATATTTCTCTTTGTAGGAGTTTTAATTAATCGAATGTTGACTCATTTTTATTGGCAGATTTATCCTCCAATCAATGTCCTCCCATCTCTGTCCCGTCTCATGAAAGTAAGGATGAATCTCTTCTCTGAATTCTCAATACATCAAGGATTGATATTCTAGGATGGTATCACTGATTAGAAGGCACGAGGCATATTCTAAATTGTATCATTGATTTTACCATTGTAGAGTGCCATTGGCGAGGGGATGACTCGCAAGGACCATTCTGATGTGTCCAACCAGGTATGATTTGTTAGCCATTGTAGCTCATTTTCATTTATTTTCCCGTTTTAAGCTGTTTGACCTTGAATTTATTTTAAACTTCTCATCCTTCAGCTGTATGCAAACTATGCTATTGGGAAGGATGTCCAAGCCATGAAGGCTGTGGTTGGAGAAGAAGCTCTTTCTTCTGAAGATCTGGTCATTCACTCTCCTCTGTTCTCCTGAAGAGTTTTATCACTATGTATAGAATTATCTGATGCATAGGAACTAACATGTGTTCTCTTGAATAAACAGCTATATTTAGAGTTCTTGGACAAATTTGAGAGGAAATTCGTTGCTCAAGGAGCTTATGACACCCGCAACATCTTCCAATCACTTGATTTGGCATGGACTCTGCTTCGCATCTTCCCCCGTGAGCTACTCCACCGTATACCTGCTAAGACTCTGGACCTATTCTACAGCCGAGATGCAGCCAATTGAGAAAGAAGTGTATGTAGAGTCATGATTATTTTCTTTTCGATGAGAGATTTGGAAGTTGGTATGCCCAAAATTCCTCATCTGCAGAAATAATAAGGGTAGTGTGTCCGTTTGGGTCACGAATCTGAAGCTGTCCGGCTCGTCAAAAAGACCTTAAAAAAAAATTGAGAATGGTTTACCTTCGTAATTTATTTATTTGTAGTCCGTTTGGGTCACGAATCTGAAGCTGTCCGGCTCGTCAAAAAGACCTAAAACAAGATGAGAATGGTTTGCCTTTGTAATTTATTTATTAGTTGGCGATCCTCCGCCGTGGGACTTGTAGTAAAGTTAGGCCTGGTCTTAAGTGATGCTTGCTGTATTGCCTTGTTTATTTTTGCAAGTCTATATCTTCCTGGACTTTTCTTTTATTTTGAGGAAATCAAGTGTTTTATTTATTTTTAAACTCTTTTTTTCCCCCAAACAATCATAGAGATTAGAGAGCTAATAATTCATGCATACATGATTCAACCTGCTGATCGAGGAGCGCCTTGTGGCCTTGATTTGCCTGTCGATGTTGCAAACAAGAAAAGGGAAGTTCTACTATGCGTTGGGCCCTTAATTTGGAAATTGCCGAAAGAAGGTTGCCAAAGGTGTCAAGATGGACTCGTGGACATAGTTCGTGCTACGTTTTCTTAAAATTACTGTCTAATAAGATGCAAGAATATCTAGTTAAATTAACTTCAACGATTAATCTGTAAATCAAACTATTAAAGCATTAGCTTCAATAACTGATTTAGACTCTAATTGTAAATACAGAATAGTCTAGCAGAACTTAAAACCTAATTGATCCATGATTTAGACATTAAAAAAAAAAGATTGTTCTATTAAAAAAATAGATTTATCAGGATAAAACTAGAATTTATTGGTTTTTTTCTAGATTTTTTTATCAAAATAATTTTAAAAAATATTGAATTAACTAGGGTTGATTTTTCTGAAGCTTTGTTATAGACCCCAGTTACATTTTAAAACTAGGTTAATAACTATGTCACCAACCACACATTAAGCCTGTTTGGCCAAGCGGCTGTACCGCTGTTTGGCCAAAATTTGAAAATTTTTCTTTTTTTTTTAATTTTAAATGAATTTTTTTTTTGTGTGTTTTAAATCATTTTGATGTGCTGATGTCAAAAGTAATTTTTAAAAAATAAAAAAATATCATTTTGATGTATTTCGACATAAAAAATACTTTGAAAAGCTACCGCAATCACACTCCCAAACAGACGAGAAAACCACGTTTGATATCGAGGTATCATCAGTACTTTTGTAGCCCTGTTTGAAACGCCGGATTTGCGCCTGACATAAAATCTTGGACTTGCAAGTGATTGATGAATGAATGTTGTTGTGTAATGATTAGACTCCTCTGGGATTATGGACGTGAAAACTAGCAATCCAATTGGCCGTCAGGCTGAGAGAAGATAAGGACATATTGAAGTTAGCAGGGGAGAGAGGTGATTTAGAATGGCGTGAAAAAAAGAGAGAGCACTTGCAGGTGAAAAGAATTGATGAGATAGCCACCAGAATAGGCTTGGCAAGAAACTTGTAGAGGGGGGAGAGGAATTTCTATGATTCTGTTCGAGACTTAATATTATATTTTTAAAATATTTTTTTAAGAAAATTATTTTTATTTTATTTTATTTTTTAAATTAATTTTTTGTGTGTTTTTATATCATTTTAATATATAAATGAAAAAAATAATTTTAAAAAATATAAAAAATATTATTTTAATATATTTTTAAATAAAAATTATTTTAAAAAACAATTATAACCACACTACCAAACAATCAAGTTACGATAAATAAATGTTATACGTGTCAAATTCTAAGTGTAAAAAGGGATCAACTAATCCAAATTGATGAAGGGCATCTATTAGGTGCCCGAGTTAGGTTAAAAAAGAAAGGCCACCAAAATATTCACCTAGTTGCATTGTGAGTTTATTATTATCATATAATTTGAAGGGTTTTCTCTCTCTTTATTAACTCTTGAATGATACGAGACCTCAGGTTTTTGGGACCTGTACAAGCGCGTGTTTTTTTTTTTTTTTGAATTTTGTGTTCTTTCTATAAGTGAAGTAGCAGGGGCAAATTAATATAAAGAAGAAATCAATAGTTAAAAATGGCGAAATGTATAAACCTCAGCTTGCTTTTGATGTTCTTACTATTTTTGGCAGTACAACAGATATGAGATCTGCAGGATAAGGAGTCCACAAGCCTAATCCACCTCTGCTCTCCTTCATACTGCTACCATTACCCTTAAATTCACTCAAACTTTTTACCCACTCTACCTTAGATGAATGCTCTCGGGTGTGTGGATGCAGCACGAACAGTGAATTGTACTCACAATTTGGAAACATGAAGAACTTGAATGCGCCTCCTAATCTGTACACAACATAGCCAAAACTCAATTGGTCTCTTGGTGTGAAGAGGTTGACCTCGTTAAACTACGAGCAGCTAAACAGGTTGCTCATAGCTGTATGTTCCCGTACGATAATCGCTCCCTCTGGCACATCTGCATGAAAAATTATGTAAATCACTCAATTGGTCTCATGGACCGTGAGCCTGTGAGTCTAGTACGTTTTCCTGAGCATTTTACGGGTTCTTGTAACGACTTGTTATACAGGGGTTTTGGGATCTGGGTTTTACTGTATGACAACAGGTCTATTAGATGAGTTTGAAAGAACAATGGTTTTCAGCCATGCAGCAATAATACGCCAACGCAGCCTGGAGGTGCTCGCCAGTTCCCCTCACGGGAAAGATCCTTGTGCATGCTCACTGTAATTTGTGGCAGGATTGGAGTAACTAACAAAGGTAAAAAGTTTCAAGACTACAATAGGTAACGATTGCAAAACAAGTATTTTATTGACCCGGTGCTTATTACTGAATATCCCACCTTGAGGAGTAGAACGGATCTTGCCTACCGTGTCTCCAACAAATGACAACATAAAATGAAATGTCAATATTCAGCCAAAATAGCCAGCACATTTACAAGTTTACATCAAGGTTTCCCGATCAATTGGAAGTAAATATTTTCACAATCGCACTCTACATAGATAGAATTGGCAGACCTGCTTGGAGGCATAATATACAGTACAGACTTCAAAGCCAGTCCTCTTCATTTGATCAGGAACTTGCCCAATTTTAGAAAGTTTAATAAGTTAAATAACTCATGCAAATAGACCAAGAATAGTTATAATTCAGATCTGGAGAGTAGGGAAAACTTCTTTGAAATTGCAGTCTTTGGCTTGTTTTCCAGGCCTTTAGGAGCTCGGAAAATGCAGACCTGACAGCTTCTTTAAGTTCCCACCATGCTCCAATCACATGGGAAACTGCCCTTAGCTCGTGAGCATAACCACAAATACAACATTTCTAGTATTTCCTCAGAATGAACAGTCATGCCTTTTGCTTTTGATTTTCTGCAGCCTGCATACAGGTAGATATGCATGTAAGAAACACAAATCAGGAAGCAAAGGCATGGATAAAAATTAAAGGTAAGTTTGGAACTGTGATATCATTTCCTTGGATCCTATAAAGAGACAAATCAGGAAAATATTTTATCTGTTGCTTAGAAATGAAGCAAATAGGCTCCTCATAGTTTCTATGACATAAAAGGTTCCAGCATTGCAGTACTACAGACACTGACAATCCTCACACTTATTCTCCAAAAATGAAGGGTACCGAAAGAATTTAGTTTCCAGGTAAGGTGGATACACAGGAAAAAGGAATTCCCAAATAGGGAGAATAACCACCCATGGGTCACTCCACTGTCTTATCCTAGTCAAGTGAGTTTTGCTAAAACCATCATCACCGATTCACCATGTTATATCCCAAATGAGAAAAATCTCAGAAGATCTTGCATCCTTCACAACCCAACCCCAACACCCAAAAAAAGAAAAAAAATTATCAATCCATGCTAGTGTGCATCGAGTTAACTTCTATCATATTCAACCACACAATCATCCGTCCCTTATATCATCCAAGAACATAGCTAACACAGTTTGCTGAGCTGCTTCAATTACTTTGCTCAAATCACTAATTGTGCTGATGCTGCACACACACTATATGTTGCATACAACAATCATGATCGCTCTATTCAGCACCTCAAAGAACAAAATCACTTATATCATCCAAGAACATAGCTAACACAGTTTGCTGAGCTGCTTCAATTACTTTGCTCAAATCACTAATTGTGCTGATGCTGCACACACACTATATGTTGCATACAACAATCATGATCGCTCTATTCAGCACCTCAAAGAACAAAAATCTAGTCTTTATGGAAGATTCTAAACACCAACTGAAGACATATTTAAAGCAAAATAGATGGTAGTAAAAGAAACACGCATGTGGGAGTTTTCATTAATCAATACAGCTCTAAGAAGACTAAAGGCATACAAAAATTAAAATTAAGAAAAAAACATACAACTTACTCTCAAATCATGGTTCACACACATAATCTAAGCTCCTCTTAACAAGTCAAATAAAAAAATAGTGATTAAAACATGATCCAACTTACCTTTCGAAGCTTCTCTAAGATGCTATCTTCATAAGCTTGATGATTAATACCAGAAAAAATGTTTAGGCCATCAGATTCCCTTGCAGGAATCGTTGTTGCTGCGACTTTTTTTCCATAAGGTAAAACTAGCAGAGGATTTGAAAGATTTCCAAACACATTTCCCAAAGCAGCAACCTACGAAAAACAGCAACATAAGTAATTGCAAAAAAAAACAATGTCCACTCCATATTAGTAAATCAAAACTTTTATTGGAATAGTAAACTTACAGCTGCTTCTTCAGTTGCCATTTCAACAAGAGCTTGGCCTCTCTTTTTCTTTTCCTTGGTACTTCTAATAACTACATCTTTAACCTCACCAAACTTTGAAAACAACTCTCTCAGCCTCTCAGCACTATAACCCTCGCTATCCACTTTTTCCCATCTAACATTAAGTATCTTCTTCTCATCTTCCTCAATCTTACTCTCCTTTACTCCCACTGTCTCTTTTTTTACCACAGGCACGCCTTTATTCGTAAACATAGATCTTATTTTATCCACTTGTTCTCTCAACTCCCTGTCAATCTTCTCTACTCTCCTTTTTTCCACATCAGCAGGATCAACAGCAAATGCAGCACGTTCCCTTTCTTCAAGATCAGACATCATCCTCTGCCGCTTCGCATCCTGCTGACCCCGACGGGCACGCTGCTCTCTTTTAGCTCGAAGAAGATCATCAAACAATTTCCGGGCTTTCTCGTCCTTTAGAACCTCGTATGAAAACTTCAACTTCTGGAAATTTTCATGAGCTTTTGGATCATCCGGCCTCTTGTCCGGATGCAACACTAAAGCCTTCAGTTTATACCCTTTCGCTATTTCTTTTTCAGTTAGCTTCGCTCCTTCCTCCCCAGAAGGTAGCCCCAGCACATTATAGTGATCAACATCCATGGTTTTCGCAGAAAAATAGATATCTGCAAGTCAGAGCACAATTTATAAGATTCAGCTCAATCAATTATCGAAGAAATGAAACCCTAAAACGAACCTGGTAAAACCCTAAAACACAGCTACTCGGCTCAATTGCGAAAAATGAAACCCTAGGAAGCCTGAATTTAATTTAAGAAACCCTAATAATAATCGAGAAAAAAGAATAAGGGCATTGATTTAAGAGCAACTCCAACCGAGCAGGCAAATGGAGAGCTAAAGGCAAATTTGTGTACTTTTTAGCTTTTTATCAATTGTCATCGTCTCCAACGGAATAGCTATTTGGACAGGCAAAATGGCTATTCCGTTGTTGAGCAGCTAAATATAGATGAGCAAATGGCAAAAGGCATATTAAATGTTACTGTTGCAATATTCTTTTTCTGTGTAATTAAAACACTCAAAACACCCAAAGCATACATCTTCGTTCACAATTGAAACGGAAGCCATCGAAGAACATAATTTCTGTCAATTTATCTTTACAATTTTTCAACGAATAACCCAAAAATAACACTAAAAAAACCTTGCAAAACCCAAAAATAAAAGCCCCATCGACGCTCTGAGATGATAGAATTCAGCAGAATAACACTCAAAAAAACTTGCAAAACCCAAAAATAAAACCAACCACGAAGCCAGCCCTCACAATCTTCTCCTTTTAACAATACCCCGAATCCAAACCGAGAGAGAGAGGAGAGGAGAGGAGATGAGCTTACAGATCGACGACGATGAGTTTACAAATCGACGGGGAGAGGACGATTTCAGAGAGGAGAGGAGAGGAGAGGAGCCGAGAGAGAGATGAGAAGATAGTTAATAAACCTCAATTTCAATTAGTGAATATACATATAATAATCGAGGGGATGAGCCGAGAGAGAGATGAGAAGATAGTTAATAAGCCAGCCCTCACAATCTTCTCCTTTAACAATACCCCAATTTGTTTCCTTATATATATTAACTAATACGATTTTTTTTTAATTAGATAGACTCAAATTTGTTTCCTTGAATAATTATTCTCTAATAAGCATTTCAATTAAATGACAAGAAATAAATAGAGAATTTGGAAAAAAAAATTAGTTTTGTTATCTAAATTGAAAACCTTCAACAAATTAGAATGACGGGAGAATAAGGGAAATTTTTTTATTTGATCAATTTCATAGCAACGTATTTGTTTCATATATTTTTATAACATAGTTTAATTTATTGAATTTTTTTACCAGATTAATGATGTTCGTCAAATATATGTTTCATTGCTTGGCAAACGATGTCAACTAGAATATTATTGGGTTATCATAAGAAAAGATATTATATCGCGTTATAAAATTGGCATCAATTCGGTTTGTTTCTTAAAGTTCTTCTAACAATTAATAATTCAAATACAAAATAATCGCACTATATTTAAATATAATTAAAAAATTAGTAATTATATTGTTGAAAGGTTTTTTAAAAGTAATTATTTAATTATATAACTTACTTCTATTAATTGTATAATTAAATTATATACAAAATAATTATATTATATTTAAAATGATATATAAAAAAATAACTCTTCTAAATAGCTTTTATTATTGGAGTAAACAAGACAAAAAAACTATATTTATACTATTCAAAAAATTATTTTAGAGATATAGCTCTTTAAAATAACTTTTAACATTTGAGATGCTATAAGAAGATTGAATATAGATGACGCACCTTGCGAGAATGAGAGAATTTGATCGAGTTCTGCGCGTGGCAGGGAAACAAAATCGCACGAAGAGCAGTTTGAGCGGCCCGGGTTTAACAGGGATTTATAATTAAACGTTTTATAATCATTTTGGGCCGGGTAAGTCGGTGCGGGCTCGCCTGTATGTTCCGAGTATAAGCCTAACTCTATTTCCGAGTATAGGCCTAACTCTACTAGGCCTTATTTTATTAGAGAAAAAAAAGTAATGAAAATAGAGACATGGTGTGAATATATTCTTAAGTGGTTTTTTATTTTTTTTAAATTATGTTTTATCTCATGAATATATCAGAAATATACTTTTTTTTATTTTAAAAGTTATTTTTGACATCAAAATAATTCAAAAATATAAAAATAATTTTAAATAAAAAAACGTTTTTTTGAATGCAATCTTAAACAGCACTGTAATGGAGGGGGAAATCTTTTTTATCGGATTTGAGATTCTTAGTTAAAAGTTGTTTTTGTATTTTAATATTTGATAGTTCATACTCGATGAAAATAAATATTAAGTTCATGTGAGTATTGAATTTTATTATAGCTCTCGTCCATGATCAAGTAAAAATAATCAAAATATAAATTTAATATCAAATTTATTTCTTTTAAATCAGTCATTAGAGAAACATACATGACAAAAGACAAAAAAACAAAATATGAATATGCATGATTGAATCCATTTTTACCAGATCATGATGTTTCAAAAAAGGAGAAAATAGTAAAAGACTTGAGTTACCCTTTTATCTTCCTCTCTCCAGTTAAATATTTTTTTGTTTACTATTTTTTGTTTTTCCATGCTACAATAAAGACCGCGCGCTATTTTCTTTTTGTTAGAAAAAGAAACACCAATGTCTGTGCACGTGTAATTCCCTCAATGGCAGAACTGGATATTTGGACTCCGAGAAGTAAATGTATGTCTTGCTGCTCGTGTCAGGAAAGTGCACGCGTGATATAAAATATTTTTTATTTCAAAATATATTAAAATATTTTTTATTTTTAATATTTTAATATTAAAATCATTAAAAAAACATTTAATCAGACGAACTTTTAAAGAATATAAAAAAAGAAAGTGCTGTATTCTGACATGTAATGAATGCGCACTATCCTGAACTCCTGAAACGTCTTTTCATAAGAAAACAGAGAGTTTAAATATATTTTTCGTGACAGCTAGGAATAAACAGGCCATTTAATATACTTGACTAACTCTTTGCGGAGAGGTTTTGCAGGTGGTGTCGCTCATTGCAGGCAATGCTTCTTTGAAGTTGCTCATTGAAACCCATATATATATAAAAAAAAAAATTCAAGCCTAATAACTCAACATCAATAAATCATTCATATATATATATAAAAAAAAAAAAAAACTCTGGTAAACTCTAGCTAGCTTGATAAACTTACCACCCCTAATATGGAATCAAGATAACAAAATGAAAATTTTAAAAGAATTGTCTAGGAAAAAAAACATGACTCGAAAAAACAAAAACTCAAGTTGACTTTGTTGACTCGTTTTTTGGACAACCGAAGAGAAAAAAAGTGAAAAAAATATCAAAGATTAGAGGCTAACTAGCTAATTGCCCCGCGCGCTGCCGCGGGTATTCTTGTGTATATAATTTAACATAATTAAATTTATAACGATAAATTTATATGATATAAGTAAATAAAAATTATAGATCAGGAGATAAAATGTATGAAATTTTGAGTTGAGTTTGTAACGCAAGCATAGATTAATTTTAATAAAAAACTCACTCTTTATTTTTTTTTTATCAATTTTATTCTTTAATGTTAAATTAATTGGGTATTAAGCTTTCCAATTTATTTTTTGCAAGATTCTCCTTATTGATCTTACAGGTCAACTCAGATTACCCGTGCAAATTTAATATATATCCATCTTAAAATTAGATAAAAATATCATCCAATATGCAACTATTTTTGAATTCATGATTAAAATCTATTTATTTTAGAAAACATGTTAGCAATGCTAAATATATTTTTATTTCTATCTATATCTTAATTTTTTTAAAAGTTTAATCTTTACTGATCATTAGTATTTTTTTATTAGCATGAATAATTTTTATTTAGTTAATTAAATGTATCCATAGTGTTTTTATTTTTAATTGAGATTTTTTATGATAAAAAAACAGAAAAAGCTAATTAAAAATTATAAATGAGAAAAATAAATTAATGTTATAAGCTAAAAAAATAACTTTAGTTTTGTCCAAAAAAAGAAATTAAATGTCAGATTTAATCAAATTATAAATCAAATAAATAATCAAAGGATAAATCTGAAAAAAAATAAAACCTGTGGACCGAAATTCTTAATAATGTCAAACAAAACCGAAAAATTAAAAGACCAAGGACTGAAATGTAAACCAATTATATAACCAATGTTAATCAAAGGATAAAAGTGAACAAATTCAAACATCTGGACTGAAATTATTAACAAATTTCAAAGAAATCTAAAAAAGTTAAAGACCAAGGACTTAAATGTATTTAGCCATGCAGGAGAGAGAAATGCACAGATTCTATTTCAACCGGCCACCGCCACCTACCTAGTTACCGTCCGATGACACGCGCGGCACCGATCGACAGAACACATGGAGGCGCACCCGGAGATAGGCCGGAATAACATTTTCCATGCCCGATAACCACCGCACGCTCCGTCGAACAGGAGCGTGCGATGCAGAAGCTCCGGCGCGTCAGGGGACGCGCCGTACAGAAATCGGGATTTAATATTTAAAAACAATGGCGAATTACCTAAGCACCCCTGCCTCAATTTCTTCGATTTTGTCTTTACTGGGGCTATAAGCGTAGTTACACATTTTTAAAAAAATCGAACACCCGAAAATAGCCCTCCAGGCAAGGTCTCTATTTTGTCTTATCTGTGCCCATTGAGGTCATTACACTGTGAGCCGAAATTGTGCAATTACTGGAACAGCCCCGCCTGTTTTTCTTGCATTTTGTCTTATCTGTGCCCATTGAGGTCATTACACTGTGCATGGAAATTGAAAAGACAAAAATAGCCCTGTCTCCAGCGTTAAAAGGCAGGCGCACCGAAGGACAAAATCGTCATTACACTGTTGAAATCCACAGTGAACTGTGAGTAGGGGTACAGTGGAAACGCCACACCCTTTAGTTTCTTTTTAATAATTTAATGCAAGGTGGAAGAATTAAAAAAAAATCAAGGAGTGGAATGTAATAAAAAAATAGTTATTATAGATTGACTTGAATAATATGTCACCCATGACCAAGGTAGTCAAAATCGAGATTTTGACACGAATCGGAAAGGGCTCCGAAAAATCGGATCGTAAAATCGTAAGATCGTACCCGAATCTGTCCGTACAAAAATCATAAAATCACAGCTAAAATCGTGTGAGAAAAAAAATCGTAAAATCGTATGTAAAATATTTCCGAATATAATATAACATAATTATGGCCATAAAACTTCATTAGTTAAGGTTCATGCATGATTCAAAATAATTGAAAAATACATTACAAAACAATTATGTCCATAGAATTTCATTAGGTAAAAATTAACAAACTAAAAATAAATATTTTGTTGATGTGAAATATAAATTAATTAATGTTATTTATTATATTAAATTAATAGGATTTTTTTTAAAATATTTTTTATGCTAACTATTTTTTATGCTAATTATTATTATTATTATTATTATTATTATTTATTATTATTATAAACCCCCATATTATTATTATTATTATTATTATTATTATTATTATTATTATTATTATTACTCATCCCCCGTATAAACCTACTTTTTGTATTATTATTATTATTATTATTATTATTAATTTATATAACCCCCCCCCACCCGTAGAAACCTACCTTCTTCTTCTTCTTTTTTTTTTTTTTTATTATTATTATTATTATAATAACTAAGTATAAAAGCCCCTAACATAACCCTAAATCCCAATTTCCTTCTCCCACACCGCCGCCCACCCTCATCTCCTCTTCTCCTCTTCTCCATTTTCTTACAGAATGCTAGATCATTTTCCAATTCCTAAATTTCCACCCGCTCCTCCTAGACTTCAAGCCTGAGACCTTCAAATTGATATCCCAAGTCTCAACTGCTGGCATGTCCCCAAGGGAAAATTTTAAAAGAGGAAGAATATGTAGAATGTTTTTCCATCCATTTCCTGCAGCGTATCTTCACCGTCCTTTTTGCTCTCCCACGAACAATTCCTTACTCCTCAATTTCAGCTTCTGGGTATCATATATTTTTCATTTTGTCTCTTGATATCCTCTTCTCTGTAAAGTTTTGAAGTTCTATTCTTTTTTTGGTTTCTTGATGGTTTGAGGAGATGGGTGTTTCGGTTTACCCGTCAAGAGCTTAGAAATTTATTGAAATTGGTGGTGGTGGAGGCGGCAAACAAGAAATAATGAGGAGATGGCTGAGTTGATGATTTGGGGGTGACTGGGTGAGAGGCTGAGTTTAGGCTTCGAATAGCAGTGAATTGAAAAATTGGAATTGAAGAAAGCAGAAAGCCCTTCGCCCGCGCACAGTAGAATATGATGAACTCGTAAAATCGGACCGATCCGGTCCGATTTTACGAGTCAACCCGATTTTGACCGAGTTTGACCGGTTTCGATTTTTCTTCCGGTTCAACCAGGTTTGCTGAGCCAACTCGCAAACTTGTACGAGTTTGCGAGTTGACTCACGAGTTTGACTACCTTGCCCATGACTTGTTATGCAGATAAAAAAAGACTTTCAAAGATAAGGTTGAATAAAAAATGATGAGGAGAAAAGTACATGTTACAAAAAAACATCTAAAACAATTACAATTTAATTTAGGTTAACTTAACTAACTCATGCTTTAGATCACCCAACATGGAGAAAAAGTGAAAGGATTGCATGTCTTACAAGTCAATAATTACGCATAAAATTGCAAATAAAATATTTTTTATAGAAAGGGAAAAAAATGAGTAAAGGATCATGTTGTGAAATGATTTGAACTCAAACAATACAAACCAAATATGATATACAAACAAAATAAAATAACAAGGGGTTAATCTAAAAAACAATCAAACCAAACAAAATAATTAAAAAAACAACGAGAATAATGAGGATAGAAACTTGATGAAAAATCAAATCAAAATATATGTTGAGAGATGAAGTCATAAAAAATAATAAAGAAAAGGATAAGAATATATCAATAAAAAAAGCAAGGACTAAAATTAAAATTTAAAAAATACAATGAAACAACAATGGATGAAATTCCAGAGATATAATAACAAGAAAAACATATAAAACATGGAAATAAACACAATCAAAAGCATAAAGACCAAGTTGGATAAAAAATTCAATAAAAATAAAATACCCAGGGATAAAATAAATAAAAAAATATAATTTCAAAAGGCATGAAAAGCATAATTAATAGTGTTCACAAGAAAAGTAAAAAAAAAATAAATTTACAAACTAGAGGACACAGTTATTTTGGGATTGGGTGACATGGATTTAAAAGGGGAGAGAGAGAGAGAGAGAGAGACAAGAAAAAAACTTGGTCTTTATGCTAAGAACGAAACATTCATTACATGTATGTAAGAGAGAATTTCACTCTTATTTTATTCTGTCAAATCTAAACTTTTTTTTTAACACAATGTGCATTTAATACAAATATGAATAACAATAAAAAATAAAATCTAAAACTAAGAATATAGATATAAATATGAACAAAAAATATAAATTATCATAGAAGGACCAACAAAAATAAAGTGATCAAAAGTAAATTAAAATAAATAAAAGAATAGAGACTAAACTACAAAATTAAATATATTAAGACAAGACAAAAAAATATATTTTCTTCCTATGATGGAGCGCATGATAAATTACTCATATTTTTTTAAATATGCATCACACTTTTAAACAAAATGGATGACTCATCACTTTTAATGTTGTTGTACATGATTTTTTTTTTGTAATTGGACAGTCTTGTACAAGTTAATTTTTTTTGTAATAATATCTAATTGCTAAAAACTAGTAAACTACCCATAACCAAATTAAAAAATAACAAACAAAAAAATAAAAACCAAAACACTCTTAAAATCATTTTCATTTTGTTTTATTCAAGGGTAATTCTACTATTTAACTATTTTTGAAAAAAATATATAAAAAGAAATCATTTGTGCATGCTCCTTTTCTCTCTCTTATGAGTGTGACTGTGAATTGACTGTACATTTTTTCTTGAAAAAACTAAAGAGTTACTCACTAAAATCTTAACGTTTCATTGTTTTTAAGATTTTACCTAATAAAAAAGATTTTATACTGATTTATTCACAATCAATATATCATATAAAACATTTATGATTTAAATTGTATGCTTCATTATTTTTTTTCGTCAAGCATAAAAATATAATTCCACTGTTTCCAGCAACATGACTACACTCTACCAATCTCTCTCCTTTTTTTTTTTTTTTTTTAATAAAAAACATGTATGATTTTAATATTTTAAGACATATCTTTCCAGGGACCGAGAATAAAACGTGCCATTTACCTGACATTATATTTCAGACTCCTCCTATTCTAATTGGTTGAAATATACCGATTCAATGTCTTAGCCAACTCATCTAATTGTGTCTGATCTTCCACCCATAGATAGCAAAAACGTAAGACGAAATCGTAAAATCAGAACCAGACATAAACGATGGGTCCAAAAAATAAACAAATCAACGACTCACACCACGACAATAATTATTAATGGTGGTTAACGGTAATTATCATATTCAGTGTCGGTTTAACATTGTAATGTGGGAAGCGTTTATGAAAATAATTTTTATTTTATTTTAGTGTTTTCATATTATTATTTTGATGTGATAATATTAAAAATATATATATTTTTAAAATATTTTTTGATATATTTCAAAAGCAATACACTGCGTTTCCAAACATATCTTCCGATACATAGACCAAATAAACCAACAACCAACTGATAACTTGCTAATGACAACGTGCTAATTAAAAATTATAGAGCAACTGAGTTTTTATCTTGAATCAATCCGAAAGCCTACTTACATAAATCTGTAATAACTTAACAAAACTCAACCAAGACTCAGCTGCATTAATTTGAAGATTTTATTTTTATTTTTTATTTAAAATAATATGATTTTACTTTAAAAACAAAACAATATTATTTTGGAATTACACAAGACACCCGCTGATAACTATGCATTGATTAAAAATCAAATGATGTTTAATATGATTAAACTAAGGTTTGATATTGCGTTTTTTTTTTTAAATATATTATTTTTTACTTTAAATTAATTTTTTTAATATTTTAAATTATTATGCTGATATCAAAATAATTATTTAAATATAAAAAATAATACTTTAATATATTTTTAATTAAAAAATATTTTAAAAAATAATATCAATCACTCACAAGTAATCATTAATAAAGTGAATAAAATTAAAAAAAAATACCTTTCTTTAACTCTCCAAGTAACCCCAGCGCAGAGGGCTCGTACACAACTCTCCCCTGTACCCTACCGCACAACCTCCCCGCCCCAGAACGCAGAGACACGCCAAATAAAACGTTATCCGTCTCTCTCACATATATATAGAAGTAGACTACTAGTTGGTAGCAGTGAAAATATTACTCCGATAGAATCCACACAATAAGAGAGAAAGAGACTCCTCTACCCCTCTTTCTTCGCAAAATATTCTTCAAGAATTCAAATAATGGAGGCACCGGCACCGGCGGCGTGGCAGCCACAGGAAGAAGGATTCAAGGAGATCTGTGGATTACTGGAACATCAGATTTCACCAACTTCAACCACAGACAAGTTCCAGATTTGGCAACAACTTCAACACTTCTCTCAATTCCCCGATTTTAATAATTACCTTGCCTTCATTCTTTCTCGCGCCGAGGTAACCGATTTTTTCACCAATTCCCAGTCGATAGTGGAGAGTATCGGTGATTTCTGAATTCAATTTATAATTGTTTAATTTGTAGGGGAAATCGGTGGAGATTAGGCAGGCGGCGGGATTATTGTTAAAAAATAACCTAAGAAATGCGTATAAAACTATGATGCCTGCGTATCAACAGTATATAAAATCGGAGTTGTTGCCATGTTTAGGAGCGCCGGACAGGCATATAAGGTCGACGGTGGGGACCATTATCAGTGTTGTTGTTCAATTAGGTGGAATTTTGGGATGGCCTGAGTTGTTGCAAGCTCTCATTACTTGTCTGGATAGTAATGATCTTAATCACATGGAAGGCGCTATGGATGCTCTGTCCAAGGTATTGTTGATTGCTTCTTCTTTGACCGAGTTGGGTTTTTTAGTACGTTATGTTGATGAATGTGGACAAAGAGAAAGCTCATAAGAATGTAGTTGGTATGGTTTTTGTGGTAAAGATATTAATTAAAGGATGTGTTTTCTTGTCGAGTAGTGATAAGTGCTGTATTAAGGCGATGCTTTCTTGATGTAGATTTGTGAGGATATTCCACAAGTCTTGGATTCAGATGTGCCTGGGTTACCCGATCGACCCATTAAGATCATCCTTCCTCGATTATATCAGGTTAGATTAGTGTCTTCTTAGAACTCTAAGATCATCGTGGAGATTTTTCTTTTTATGATCCCTGCCAAGCTAATTGTGTTAACCTGATTTTGCTATGAACAGTTCTTCCAGTCACCTCATACTTCACTGAAAAAGCTTGCGTTGGGTTCTGTGAATCAATACATCATGTTAATGCCTGCTGTGAGTATTCTTTGTTACATCCGTCTTGTTTCCAAGTAACTGCTAGATGCTGTTTTGATTCTCCGAGACAATGTGTAAATAATGTTTATTTATTGCAGGCTCTTTATGCATCCATGAATCAGTATCTTCAGGGTTTGTTTGCTCTTGCTAATGACCAAGCTGCAGAAGTGCGGAAATTGGTGAATACTTTCTCATTGCCTCACAATGATTGGATCTAATTTACATAAAAATAGAAATTTAGCTGCTTTTGACTTTTTTGGTATATGTTGCTGTAATCTGACTGTAAAATGTAGGTTTTGAATGGTACTATTTGCCAGGATGCAATATATCATATTACCTTTCTGTTCCTAGCACAGCAAAAAGAATTGAAATACAATCTCTGCTAACTATTCAGATTATAGCTTTTCTGTTTCACAAGTTTGGCTGTGCTGATCCATCCATCTTCTAACTCCGTGCTGAACAGGTTTGTTCAGCTTTTGTACAGCTAATTGAGGTCCGACCATCTTTCTTGGAGGTGGGTATCTTGTTAATTTAATCTCATGCATGTTCTTTCTGATTGGACTTGCACTGTCCGTTACCTCAGTTTCAAGTCCCTTATTAGCTGTTTTTTACTTGCCGTGCTGCACTATTGAGCATATCAGTTTTATGCCTCACAATTGCCTTAATGTGCCATAATGTTTTATGCTCCCATGGTGCTTTTTTTGTTGTCAATGATGTGACTTTTTCACTTTTTTTAGCCACATTTGAGAGATGTAGTTGAATATATCTTGCAAGTCAACAAGGATGGCGATGATGAAGTGGCTCTTGAAGCCTGTGAATTCTGGTAAACCTCTATTTGCAGGTTGATAATTTTGTAGCTTTGACATCCTGGGTTGGAGAAGACACCATAGTACCTTGAAGATGATCCCATTATGTATGAGATGGGATGCAGATTGCCCCCCTAATCTATTTGTTTCGTAGTTCTGTTTTTTTTAGCATCTATAGGTTTTCATTCCAAGCTTTTGCTGGCAATATGAAACAGATGTGCAAGTGGTAGTATGTATTGGGATTGGGAAAAAACTTTTGCTTCTTGCCTCTCTCCTGCATTAACTTATCAGATGTAAAACAAACAAACTGGATTAGCGATTGTCTTGGGCCAGGATTACAAAAAGAAGAAGAAGAGGGAGTTTAATGGTTTACATGAATTTGAGTTAGGAAGAATAAATGTCGAGGCAACCAATTGTGCTATGATTGTGTAACTTCTCTTATGAACTTAGTAGGTTAAAATGTATGAGACCTTGTGGTCGTGTTTGGGGTGGTAGTGTAGTGAAGTAGTAATGTTGTCAGTGGTAACATGGTTGTGGTTTGTGATGATGCTGATGTCCGTAGCATTCTTGGGGTGTTGGTGGCATTGATGGTCTGGTGATGATCCCGTAAAGTTAATTAGCCCCCTCTTTAACTAGATCCCTAGGTTAACAATTAGTCGTCATTTGGTGTTTAAATTTAAATCTTGGCTGGGTTAGCATTTCATGTCCTTTTCCAAACAGTTTTAATCATGACCAACAAGATTAATATTTGAATCTCTTTAACCTTGCAAATGCAACTTAAGAACTCTATGATTCTCAAACTTGCCACTGCTGAACATTTGCATGCCTTCTCAGCTGCTATAACTATTTATATGTCTTCCACTTCACACTGCCTTCTTAATGTTGATTATAATTGGCAGGTCTGCATACTGTGATGCTCAGTTACCACCTGAGAACTTAAGAGAATTCTTGCCACGTCTGATTCCGGTACTGCATAAACCGTTTATACATTTGCTACCTTATTTTCTTCAGTCACGCACAACTTTTTTTCAAACCTCTGGTCAAACCTTTTCAGGTTTTGTTGTCAAACATGGCTTATGCTGATGATGATGAGTCACTCGCTGAGGCTGAGGTAACTCTTCTGGGTTGTTTTTTTGTGGGCAATTCTGACTAGGTATTTGTTATAATTCTTAATTTACCTAGCATCAATTCATTGTTGCAGGAAGACGAGTCTCTCCCAGACAGGGATCAGGTTCAATCTATTTATTTTTGTTGTTCAATCTCAGGGTGTTCTAGTTTGTTATATTTTTTTACAGATTTCATGTCTGAAGTACTGCATCTGAAACTATAAATTTTCTCTTTTGGTATAATTTCTGCCCTGCAGGATCTGAAACCTCGGTTTCATACATCACGATTTCATGGATCAGATAGTGTGGAAGATGATGTAAGTTATGAAAGTCTTGACATGTTTATTTAATCTGCTTCTCTTGTTTATGATTTGGTAAATTGGAAACATATTTAAATTTATGGTGCTTCAGGTGTAGAAAGACAAGGTCATTTATGAAAATTCTTTTAAATCAATATTTTGGTTTAATTACAGGATGATGACATAGTGAACGCGTGGAATTTAAGGAAATGCAGTGCAGCTGCTCTTGATATTCTCTCAAACGTGTTTGGGGATGAGATTCTTCCAACATTGATGCCTGTTGTTGAGGTAGTTATCATATTTGCTGTTAGATGCATTAATTTCATTGGAAGCAATGTTTATGCATTTTACTTGCCTTCTCCATTGTGCATTAGTAGAGATGTCTCCCTTCAAGTGCTATTGCCTTGATTTGTTACCTATCTTTTCCTTATTATTAGCCAAATGGTTAACTATTGAAACACTTGGTCCTCTTGGTTGATCAGGAGATCATAGAGTTCCTAGATCAAGCTGTTGATTTGGATCTTGCAAGTTTGATACATATTGTTAAGAACAAAGGCACATAGGCAACATGCTTCTGTTGTGCGTACAGGTTTAATGGCACATATTTCTATGTAAAGTTAGTTTAGAGATTGTGGGTGCAGTTGGTCCTTGGCATGTTATCTCTAGAGAGTTGATTTTTAGCATAGTGAGAGTTGTAATACTATAAATCTTGTTATACCAATAGTCATTTAGCCCCTCATCCATACATAGCGGGGAGAGGATAGATCTTCAGTTTGATTCTTGCTTTTGCAATCTAAAGAACTGGAAAAGATACTATGAAACCTCTCGTGAAAGATCTGTTTTGTTCAACCATAATTATTATGTTATCAACATAGATCTCACTATTCAAGAGATGTATACTTGTATCTATATGCTCAAGTTGAATAGCTATTGTAACTTAAAAAATATCTGCAGGCTAAGTTAGCAGCTAGCGGCGATGAATCCTGGAAAGACAGAGAAGCGGCAGTTTTGGCACTTGGTGCTGTTGCTGAGGGTTGCATTGATGGTCTTTATCCTCATTTGTCTCAGGTAATAATATTCTGAAGTCTTAAAGCACATGACCTAGGTTTTGAGTATAATGGATGCAGCTATGACTTTATGTTTTCTAGGAAATCTGTTAAGTCAAACTAGTTTAGTATGGAAAGAGAGAAATATGATATACTTTTGAAGGCGTTAAGCTGATATCAGAGATCAAATCTGAATTTTTAAGGCAATTACATATTTGGTGCATGGTGGCCTTCTAGTGCCATTTGCAGTTAATGTATATGATAGACTTTTGAAGGCGTTAAGAGTGTGATATCAGAGATGAAATCTGAAATTTTAAGGAAATTACATATCTGGTGCAAGGTGGCCTTTTAGTGCCATTTGCAGTTAATGCATAGATTATTATTATTATTATTATTATTATTATTATTATTATTATTATTTTGTCTCATCATTTCTTCTCCTCTTGCTCTTATCCATGTACTTGGCTTGAAGCCACCTTTGTTTCTTTCTCACTGTGAAATTTTATTAGAAATGGCTGTGATTTTGCAGTTGTTGTATTCTTGATTGTGATACCTGCATCTTCTTTGTTAAACCATTTTATATTGTCATTCTTTTTCTTTACAGTAGAGTGCTATTTTGCTAATTTTGTGATTCAGAATGTTGAATCAGTACCAGAAATTTAAGTTTTTTGTGCATGCAGATGGTGGAATTCCTTATTCCTCTATTAGATGACAAGTTCCCCCTCATACGGAGCATTTCCTGTTGGACAGTTTCACGATTCAGCAAATACATTGTTCAGGTACAGTTCAATTTTGTTAAAGAAGCTGTTTTTTTTTCCACGAGTGTGTTTGCTTCCTGTCTATATTCCCTACAACTTTATTGTCTTGCTTATTGTTATAAGGATGAATGATGCATTGTCACTTTTGATTCTAAATTACTCAGTTGAAAATTCTTCTCTTATCTATTCAGGAAAGTGGCCATCAAAAAGGCTATGAACACTTTGACAAAGTTCTTATGGGTCTTCTAAGAAGAATATTGGATACGAACAAGCGTGTGCAAGAGGCTGCTTGTTCAGCTTTTGCAACACTAGAAGAGGTCCTTATAATAGGTTCATTTTAATTGTTTCTTCTTTTTTCAATTATTTACATATATCTTAATGCTTTATTTGCGTTTGCAGGAAGCCGCTGAAGACTTGGCGCCACGTTTAGAGATTATTTTACAGCACCTCATGTGTGCTTTTGGGAAATATCAGGTTCCTTCTTGACACTAAAGCTCCTCTATTGTTAAAATGATTAGATGTAATCTGGATGATTACATTGATAAGTTCATAAATAGCTTATGGTTACTGTTAGACTCCACCTTTCATTTACATGTGTTTTTTGATCCAGAGACGGAATCTTAGAATTGTATATGATGCTATTGGAACTCTAGCAGATGCTGTTGGAGCAGAACTGAATAAGGTTTCAATATCATGTGATTGATCCCCCATTCTCGTCCCCCCAATTCCCTCTCCAGTCTCCTTTTAAGTGATGCATATAGTTGAGATTCTTACTCAAAATTTAACTGAATTGATTATCTTGGTAATTTGCAGCCTGCTTATCTTGAAATTTTGATGCCACCACTAATTGCAAAGTGGCAGCAGCTTTCAAATTCAGACAAAGATATCTTTCCCCTGCTGGAGTGCTTTACATCCATAGCACAGGTGTGATTAATTCACTTTTTTTGACCTTTATCCCTGCCCCTGTTGTTCATATGATGTCAATATTAAGTGAAAGATGCATCCTTGTAGCAATGCTTTCAGATTTTATGTAAAGATGGGGATATGTTATTAAGATTGATAATCATCCCACCCCTAATTTATACTTACGGTCATGGATTTAAGGCATATTTTAAAGATCCATAGCTTAGACTATGGTGGGATTAAAGATGCACATTTCTTCTTCTTCCAGGCATTGGGTACAGGATTCTCTCAATTTGCTGAGCCTGTATTTCAGAGGTGCATAGCCATAATCCAGAGCCAACAATTAGCAAAGGTTTGAGCAAATTCTTTTATACAGTATTTATGATTCAGAAGTGATTTTGTTTTATGCTTATAGTAATTTATTTCTGCTTTTGAGTGTTTTTTCCCTCTGTACTTTATGCGATTGAATGTTGGCCTCTACTGTTTAGCAGTTTATACACTTCTAACAATATTTTGTAGTTTCAACTTTCAACCACGCCTCACATTTTATTGCCTATTTTCTCATTGACTGTTTTAGTAATGATGGGATAACTAATGAGCATTGGCTCCTCCTCATTATCAAGAGGCCAAGCCTGCACATGGCGTGCTGTATTGATGGGCTACCATGCTAAATTCTCACTTTCTTTCATTGCCCAGCAAATGCAAATAAAAAGTCTGCTTACTCAGCTCATGACTTCATGATATTATTCTAAAAGGAATTAATATCCCCTTGTGGCCAAGTTACTTGTCCTGTTGAAATTTATTTACTTATAGTTGCCTTTACCACCATTTGTTTGGTGGCTTCATTTATTGGATAATGGATTTTTAGAGATTCAGTAAATTTTTATTGCAGGCTGATCCTGTTACGGCTGGGTTTCTGTATGATAAAGAATTCATTGTTTGCTCTCTTGATCTTCTCTCTGGAATTGTTGAGAGTCTCGGTGGTGGAATAGAAAGTTTGGTAATCCTCTTCTTCCAAACCTCTTCTTCTGTTGTGAAATTACTCATTTTGTTCTCCTCAGCATGAAGTTGATTTAACTTCTGCAAAAAAAAAAAAACTGCAAAAAAAAAAAAAGTGCGAAACAATTTTCTGTTATTTACTATCCCATGAATCTATGCAAAAAATTATTGTGTTCAGTGGGCTTATAGCTTGGTTGCTTTGGTTTGGAATGCAATTTTGCTACCTTGCTTTGGAAAGAAAGGAGTGCTTCGTTTAAGAATTAAAAATTTGCTTATTCATCCTGGATATAGCACTAATGGAGTGCACATCGTATATCAATTGCTGACTATGGATTGCAGTGTGTGCATTTGCTGCTCTATAATCACAATTTGCTGCAAGCATGTCTTGCTTGTTGAATAATCTTATGAAGTTCTGTCAGCAGGTTTCGCAAAGCAATTTAAGGGACCTGCTTCTGCAATGTTGCATGGATGATGTTTCTGATGTTCGGCAAAGTGCTTTTGCACTCCTTGGGGACCTTGCAAGAGTAAGTTCGAAATACATCTACCCGCTGACTGAATTTAACTTTCCTCCCCACTCCCTTGCTACTATTTCAGAGCTGGGAAGTTAACTCTTGTGACAGTCTAAAGAAAAGGCAGTTAGGTAGCTCTGGGCCACAAGATTAGTGACCGGCTCTTGGGTTCTTCATTTTTATATAATACATTTGGTAAATATCAATGCCTTATGGTGATTTTTTGATCTAGCTTTTTGCTGCTCATTTGCGCCCCCGATTACCTGAATTTCTTGATGTTGCAGCCAAACAACTGGTTAGTGAATCTCATGTCTTGATTTTATACGCATCATAGTTGGCCAACAACATATTTGCATAACAAAAATGCTTCATGCAGAACACTCCTAAGCTGAAGGAAACCATTTCAGTAGCAAATAATGCATGTTGGGCTATTGGAGAATTAGCAGTTAAGGTCAGTAGATGGCTGTTCTGCAATGCATAGTTGACTAATATTCAGTAGAATGTAAGAATGAAGTGTATGCTTTAACGTTATTGCATTTTTATTTTTTCTAGTCGGGTTCCAAAGTTTCAATATTGTTGCGGTGTGGCCCTATTGTCAGAATTGCTGATAAAATTATGGCATATAATGAATTCAGCATCTTGTCATCACTTTTTTTCCTGCCGCATCCTCATTTTTCATCTGCATGCCACAACTTGCAAAATTTAAGATGGGAAATGGAAAGAGGATATTGGGTGAACCTAAGGACATAAATTGCACTTGCATTGATACAATGAGACTCGCTGTTCAGCTCTATTCTTGTTTGTTTTCATTTTTTATTAATGGTGACACAACTTTTGATTTTGTGCTTCTTACAACATAAGGTTCATCAAGAAATCTCTCCTATTGCTATGACTGTCATGTCATGCTTGGTTCCAATTCTCCAACATTCAGAGGTAATGGTCTCCATGTTATCATTGTGCATGTGTTTTGCTTCATGATATTTATGATATGAATTCTGGTGACGAGCAGGAACTGAACAACAAGTCATTAGTAGAAAATAGTGCGATCACACTTGGGAGGCTTGCATGGGTTTGTCCTGAGATTTTATCACCACACATGGAGCATTTCATGCAATCATGGTGCATTGCTTTGTCCATGTAAGTATTAGTCCATCTTCATCTCTGTTCATGGAACGTTTCTTGCAATCATAAAATTAACAAAGGATTAACATTTGACAGGATACATGATGATATTGAGAAGGAGGATGCCTTCCGAGGTCTATGTGCATTGGTATGCATTTACTCATGATTTTTTATTATTAGAATCGGATGCATATTTAAGCTTATGGTTGGGTGTTCTGAACATCTCAGGTCAGAAAAAATCCTTCTGGAGCTCTAAGTTCACTTGTTTTCATGTGCAAAGCAATCGCAAGCTGGCATGTAAGGATGGTGTTTTTGCTTGTATCTTACGAGTTCTTTTTTTTTAAATGATTTCATATCTTATTGTCTGGAAACCTATCTGTGTAGGAAATAAGAAATGAAGAGCTACATAATGAAGTTTGCCAGGTGTTGCATGGTTATAAACAGGTCAGAAATACATCTCACTTGTTTGATATGATTTACCTAATAAATTCTGGCCATGTTTCACTGTCACCGGAGTCAAGTATTTTGAAAATGATATTGATAACCCTTGGAAATATGGTGCAAGCTATATGATTTTTTTAATAAAAAATTATATTAAAAATCCCTTTTCAGATTGTTTTTTCTGAGAACGAGGACATGAAGCTTGCAAATTTGTGCAGGCAAAATTAAAGTGGAAAAGAACCCTACTATCTCCTTCCCTTCGCCCTCCTTCACTAGGAAAATAGAAAGGAGAATGAAAAGAACAACTTAAAACCTAAATCAAAATGGATCTGTTTTGGAACTATTTCTTCCAAAGTAGTTTAAATCATTTATTCTATCCTGTTCTTTGGATGTGTGTTTCAAGAACTTCTCAGGGTAGAATTTCCAATACACAAAGGGGATCTTTTATATCGTTGTGTTCCTGGTTAATATAAATTCATTTCCTATTATAACAATACTTATTGGCAACATAGATTCATGCATTCTTGTTTGACAATGAATGTGATTACAGATGCTCAGGAACGGAGCATGGGACCAGTACATGTCTGCATTGGAGCCCCCGGTGAAGGAAAAACTGTTGAAATATCAAGTGTAATCCTATTGTGATCTTTTTTGCCGGAACTCATCTTCAGCACGTGGCTCTTTTGAGCCAAACACGTGCATTACTCGTGATCATTCTGTGCATTTTCCTATGAGTTGAGCTGTGAGTTATTATTTAAGGCACGGACCAGGATGTCGTCATGGTTTTTTTTTCAGACAGCATCGGTGTTGCCATATTTCCTAGAAGCTTGAAGCTGATCCTCATCAACCTTGAACAGATTGGTTGCGTCCAGACAGTTTTTGGTTCTAGAAAAAACTATCAATTGGGGGTATGGGAATGGTGTAAAGGGGTGCGGTTTTCCAAGCTTTTAGATAGATAGTGGTTTCAGTTGGTCAAAAGCAAGGACCTCAAGCTTCGATTACTTCTCTTCCTTTTCCGGTCTGGATTATTTATGTATTTTTTCAGTGTCAGCGGGATAGGTCTCTGTGTGATTTCCACACGTTTTTTTGGGGTACAAGGGGTTTTGACATCGTACCCCAACTGTTAGAAGTTTCCCGCGCCATATAATCTTCTTCAAAGTTAGCAACAAAAATAGGGGGATGGATTCAGCGATTCCTGTTTCCTGAGAGATTTGAGATTTGACTTGTGTGGGAAGTGGTGTATCATGTAAAATTCCATCCTTTTGAAGAATTTGATTGTAACTATACCCAATTTGCTCTTAAATCAGAAATTGTTATATACCTTGATCATATAATAAAGTTTTCCTCTGGTTCGAGAATGAATTATTTCTGGTATCAGCCTATGCTTTGCGGGGTAGTAAACTTGCCTTGGACTGTGCTCCATTGCTCGCTCGCAATTCTGTTTCATATGCTAGAACTCCGATCTCTGCTACCGCGTTCTATTGTGAGGGGGAGGGGAAGATAACAGGAAGCATAAAGCCGCCAAAGCTGGTGAATGTCAGACAGAAAACATTTCTAGTGTACAAATAAATGCACTTAGTTCTTGAGGTTCAAAAGCAAGTGAAAGCATTGGCTATGTACGAGATGTTGCCACAGATACAAGCATGCCTTCGCACATTCAATTCAGAAAACTAATGGCAAGATACAATTTTTCCTCCCAAGGAGAAAAAGGTCAAATGGTCCAGCTTTTAAAACTATGAGAGGCCTATGACCGAATCAATATGCTAAAGACCAAAAGCTGAATATATATGTGTGTGTGTGAAATGAAATACCAGATGGCCTCCTTAATAAAACTTAGCCAAAAGAGCTCCTGGGGTAATTCATCTTCATGGCTCGATTGGTAACGGCCTCTTCCTGCGTACGAAATATGCTTGTCGCAAGACCGTTTTGCAGGAACATATTGAAATCTTCCTCTGGGATTCTACAACATCAAATTCCAGGAATCTACTTGCAATTGGCTACTCAATTTGCATAGAAGTTAACGAGCAGACTATTAAAAGCAAGAAGCAAAAGGTAGAATCACCCTTCTAAATTCTAGCTGAACAGCGCCGTGATCACTAAATTTGACTTCATTACATCTCTGAATCCCAAATGGCAGTTTATAATTACGAGGAAAAACCAAACCTACACAAAAGAGAAACAAGTTACGTAAATACAAAACACAATCGAATACGAACACGCCATCCAAGCTCACTGCTGGAGCCGAGATATGAGCCCTGACACCACCGAAAGACAAAGAAAGAGACCTGAAAATTGCTTCTGAAGCACAGAAACAATGACCATCGTTTCTCCAGTGTTGTTTTTTTATCAATCTTCATCTGTTGCGGCGTAAAATAAAAGATAAAAATTATATTTTGCTGTGATTAGATCCAAACATAATAACAGTGAATCAATTACAACAGAGATCGAAAAAGGTCCTTCCATTAGGAAATCAACATGGTATAGATTTTAAGGATGGCCGTCTTTAGACGGTCAAATTCATTGATTTTAACTAGCCTCGTGGAGGGGATCTTTTTCATTTTGTTGGCTTTCATGGAGGATTGCGATGCAGCTAATTTGTTGATGCCGAGGAGAATTGTGTTAGCTGCTTAATGAGCTCGCCATGGTTTGCCTTTTTTTTCCTCTCTTTTTTCTTCCAAGTTTTATAGCCTGATAGTACTCTCAACCCTGCTAATCAAATTATAAAATTTACATAAACAATGAAAATTAAATTCTCAAAAATGTGTGATGAAGTAACACATCAATTTCTCCGCTATAATTAAATAAAATAATTTCTGAATTTCAAACAATTTGATTTGAAATAAATACACAAACTTAAATTATTTATTTGAAGGTTAGTCTCACTAATTTATAAGCGTTTAAGAGTGCAGGAGTGTATACTTTTGGGTGACACCCAATTTTAACAAATGCATTTCGCTTCGAAAAAATATTGACCTTGTTTGTATTTTTTCTTTAGTTTTGATGTAAAAAATAAAATAAAAAAGTTATTTTAATATATTTTTTACATAAAAAATATTCTCCACCACAATACTAAATACAAACTAACACAAAGCAACGCCATTTGATACTAGCAAGTCCCTAACATGGCTTCTGTAATTGTGATGACTTAGACTATAATTATATGATCATCCCTACTTTTCATATATATTCACCACCAAGTCAACATGGATTTAGGTTATTTGGTGTTCCCATATGGTGGGTGAACGACCTAGGACATGTGACCTGTAGACTCATATTGAAAATCTTTGTTTTATAACCTTGTCAAATAATTTCTGAATACCAATTGCCAGCCAAGAGTCAGATTCTATGCTCATTAATGTGAGCATATATACGTTTTTGTGGCTGGAAGAACTGATGATTTTTGGCTGCTGCCAATTCTAGCCTTTCCCAATTTTCTTTCCTCTTGATATCTTCTTGGCCAGCTAAGTACTCTCTGTGGGCTATTTCTTTCAGGCACCTGTCATATAAATGTGGATCCATTTCTTCTATCATTGTCTTCACATTTTCTGCCAGTTGTTTTACACTCTTGCTCCAGTGCCACTTCAGGTTCTTTTCTACGCCTTCTACCACCACAGGAAACACCTCTTCCATCATTGACGATGCCAGCTTCACAAATTGTTCATTGTTCCACACGTATAGTGCACGTTCTGCAACCTGAATTTCAAGTTATTTAGGCCTTAATTAGGGTATTATTAACATTAATAATTAAACCTTAATGACATCCATAAAGGGAAAAAGGAGGGACAGAAAATGATAGAAGCCTCCAGAGGATAGCTGCTTGCAGATGCACAAAAACCTCGAGACCCTGAATTGTGTTTACAAGATCCTTTTTTTTTTGGAACATAGTGTTTACAAGATCCGCTTGTAAACAATACAGTTAAGCTTAACTAACGGGTTACCTCATAACATCATCAAACAAAATGGGAGGTTTTGCGAGGCCCGATTGTATATCTTGTGGCCACTTTCAGGACCTTTTCCCTGGGAGGAAAAGGAGCCTTCAGGAACCACTAGAGCATGAGCTACTGTTTCATGAATCCAAAGCACAAAAGAATTAAAAAGGTACTGAATCATTTCCCCTTCTCTCATGAATTGTGATTAGAGAATGTGTGCAAGGTCAGGTTGAAATCCCAAATCAAGTGGCCTAGAAACTATCAAGGAATTCTTATGAGGATGTATCATGGATCATAATTAGCTTACCTGTGAGTTCAAACTGTTCAAGCATCTCGAAATTTGGGTACATATAAGCAGAGCTAGCTTTCTATAGTGATCAGGATCTATATTCTCCACCAGTTCCTCCAATTCATCAATGAACAGAACTTCTTTCTGACAATTTGTGGCAGGCCAATACTTTAAGATCCCTCTAACAACAGTCCCACCAAGCATCGGTTCCTTCTGCACAAATTGATTAACACAATAAGCCAGCTGTCTATGGTAAACTTGCATCCCCTTGGCCTTGTGCAAAGGAATAAGCACTCTCATCAAGAACAACTTGTGCTCTTCTCTCAGCGGGACAGTAAAACCATTGATGATGCTCCCCCATATCTCAAGCAGCTCACCGATCCCAGAATGCTTCTCTGAATCGAAAATATAGTGCAAGAAAACATCATTCATAGATTTCCTCATGATTTCCCTGTAGAAGGTGAACTTGGAATATATCCGGTGGTAAACATTCTTCAGGCTGTCGCGTTCTCTTCGGTCTTCGGACTGAAAGAGGGACAGAAGGTTGACAAGGAAACGTTCATCAACATAACCACGGAGAACTTTGGGATCAATATTGAGGACTATTCGAAGCAGGATTTCGTAGACTACTTGCAGGTGTGGCCAAGCAGGCGAGAGAGTGGAAAAGAGGTCTTCATCCCCATGTAATTCACAGACGACGGTTCGTTTGGCAGATGGCGGGAGAGGCCTGAAAAGGTTTGCCGATAGCATAGACACAAGAGGGCGTATAATTTCTTCAGGTAGGGGCCTTTTGGGTTTCTTCATGAAAGAAAGAAGCTGGAAGAGCTTTAATCGCTTGACATCTTGTTCCGAGGGAGACTCCAAAGGATCAGTGAAAGTGAAGATGGAGCAACAGTGAGATACAATAGACAAGATTTCTCCATATTCAGATTCAATGATAGTCTGCTTGCTACTTTCGGGACTGTAAATCATAGTGCCATCGCTATTGTTGGCCTCCAAATCAAAGAGGTGCTGAAGGGTGGTCGATTTTTTTATTGGAGAAGCTTTTGGTGAGTTTCTGAGAACACCCATTTTCTCCCTCTTATGCTCTTCCTTGCTTAATATTCCTATCACGGGTGAGGAACTACAGGTGCCAGATTATATTTTCTCTCTCTCCAAATGCTGAGAGAGAGAGAGAGAGAATGTTTTCGCATTACTTTCGATCTTTATTGCCTGTTAGGTCGTGCAAGAAATGCCAAAAAAAAGACAGCGATGTTTTATAGACAAGAAGTTGTAACATCCGATGATAAGAGCACAGAAAAATTGCCAACCCACAAGTTACAAGTGCGACAAGTAAAATGACATTATCTGCATCATGTTGGAATTCTGGATAAAAACTCAAATTTCAGATATGAACAAGTACTGTTCAAATCTGTACGGACAAATTGTCAAAACCTGAAAACAGGTACTGTAGAGATCAAGAACTGGGTTCGGGACTTTTTCCAGAATTTTGACAAAGTTTTCCAGAAAAGAAAGAACAATAAGCTTTGTAATTTTAAGCTAAAAGATCATAAGCATGGGCAGAATTTCGTGTGTGGTTACTGCCATCCCACTCATCTTATTTATAGAAATCAAAACATTACAACGGCTATATTTTCACAATTCTGATAAAATTGAAACTTAACTAAAACATTGACTTTTAACTGAAATAACAGACTAACGTTGACTTCTAATCTAATGGATGTTAATCATCCTGATTACATTGAATTTAAAACAGGAAACATTAAAACATGATTCTTCAAACTTCAATTCTTCATTCTTCAATTATCCCGCGTCAGCTCCTTCTTCAGCTTGCTTGGCAGACCTGGAATCAATTCCAGATTTCAACACTCCCCCTTGATTCCTGGACTGCACATTCTCCACCATTCTCCTTAGCTTCTCAAGACCTTCCTTTGCTGAGGTCTTTGTGAACAAGTCAGTTAACAGTTCTCTTGAGCAAACATACTTCATTTCCATTTCACATTGTTTTATTCCCAAAGCATAGCCAAAAAAACCAAGTTCATTTATTTCGAACTTGCCTTTCATATTGGTTCTAAATTCAGCAACCAATTCTTCATCATCATTGATATCAGCTGCAACTTCAGCATTTTGAATTTCAGTCATTTCCAAATCTCCTTCTTCATATGTTGGATCTAAAGCAACATCATGGTCATCTCTCAATGAGCTTTCTATATCTTCATTTGCATCATAAAACAGAGAATCCAAGCTTTCATCAGGCACTAGAGCAGCTGATGGGATCTCTTTTCCAATTGACTCGCAACTCTCATCACAATACAAGGACCTTACATCCTGTAAAATTGAATCCGAAGGCTGTGTTTCTCTAAGTTCAACACTTCCCCTATAAGTCATGGTCTGATTTTCTTCATCATCTTTTCCAGCCATTTTCAGAGAGAAATTTTTCCTAGTATTTCCATGATGGTCCAGGACATAGAACAAGCCAAGTGAAGTCCCAACAAGGGTGTCCATGTTCCCATCAATATTCAAATCAACCATTGAAGGTGAAGAGTATATATATACATGAAATTTTTCAGTACTTGCACTTAAATCTAGTTCTTGACTCCTCTGAACTTGCTTTGTATCAAGATTGTATACAACACTAGAACTTGCATCACACTTCCCAACATCTTTATCACCAAGCACTTTCAGATGCTCAGGATTGTCATAACACTCATGATCAAAGTAATATGGACTTGCACCACTCATTTCAGCTACTCCATCATTATCAATGTCAGCTAATTCAACACTCTCACAAGATGAATCTGCATCTGCTTCTCCTTCTTCATTTTCAACATTTGTGTTTGTATTTGTGCTTTGGTGTTCTAGTTGAATACTAAAGCATCTATTAGACATTTTTGCGGTGAATAAATGTGCCCCATGTTTGTCCTTAATTGTGCATACACCATCTATAAAGAACAATGAAAAACCATCCTCTAACAATTGACCTACACTTATCAGACTTTGTGCAATTTCAGGTACATATAGGATGTTTTCAAACTCTTTTAACCCAGCTAGAGTGTTAATTTTAACTTCACCTTTGCCCTCAACACCTACATATTGTCCATTAGCAGCCTTGACTCTAGACTTATAGTTTGTATCCAGATTTTCAAACAAGCTCAAATCAGCAGCCATGTGGTTTGTACAACCACTATCAATTAACCAAGTTTGATTGTTTACCTTAGTTTTGTTGCATTTGTGTGCTTCAGTGGCTGTGAATAACATTTCCTCTTTGTTCTCCTCCACTTCAGCAACTTGAGCTTGATTTCCATTGTCTTCATTGCAAAATTTTTCAATGTGGCCGAACTGCTTGCACTTTCTGCATTGTACATTTCTGAGCCAACAAGATGACTCAAGATGATTGTTTTTCTGACAGTACTTGCAGGTGGGAAGTGGCTCTCTTCTTTCCTTCCACCTTGCATTGAAGTTGTTGCCTTGTGTTTGATTATTTGGCCAATTTCTCCTCTGCCATGAATTTCCAGAATTTGAGTTTTCTGGATTCTTGAAGAACACCTGTGCATTCTGGAACTTTGCTCTGCCTTTGAATCCAACAGCAAAGGCTTCCTCACTTGTATTCTCCTGTCTAAAAGCCTGTCTTTGCTCCACGGTTTGCAGGGCATTGATGAGTTCTTGAAGACTCATTGTAGTAAAATCTTTAGACTCTTCCAATGAGCAAATTTTGTTTTCAAATTTTTCTGGCAAGCTGACCAGGACCTTCTCCACAACTCTTGCTTCTTGAATTTCTTCTCCAAGAAGGGTCATTTGATTTACAATCTTTGACACATTTGATGAAAACTCCTTGACAGTTTCTGATTCTTTCATCTTTAAGCCTTCGAATTGTCTTTTCAAATTCAAAATCTGCATCCTCTTGGATTTCTCATCACCTTGGAACTCAGCCTTCAATTTGTCCCAAGCTTCCTTGGCTGTTTCGCATGCCATTATCCTTGAAAAAATTTCCTCATTCACTGCATTGTGAATGCAGGTAAGGGCTTTGAACTTCTTTGCTCTTTGTTCATTGTGGTACCTTAGTTGATTCATTGTAGGATCAGCGTTCAAGGGATTTAGTTCCCTTTCATTCTCAACGTCATCCCACAAATCAAATGCTTTTAGGTATATCTTCATCTTCACAGCCCATACTCCATAATTCTCACCTGTGAATACTGGAGATTTTGAAGAAAACGAGTCCATGTCTGTCAGTTGGTGTTTCTTCTCTTAGTCTTGCACTTCTTGATCAAGACTTCACCGAATGGACAACAAGGATACCAATTGATAATTCTTGTCAATTGTTTATCCTTTTAAAGAACAAATCAAGACTAAATTCTTGATTTTAAAAATCTGCCAATTCAAAAAAAATCCTTCTTTCCCTTTCAAGATTTGATTCAATCTAGAAACAACTCACTTTTTCTACACACTCGTGTTTCTCTTATCAATCCCTTTTCTAAGACCTATTCTGCTCTGATACCATGTTGGAATTCTGGATAAAAACTCAAATTTCAGATATGAACAAGTACTGTTCAAATCTGTACGGACAAATTGTCAAAACCTGAAAACAGGTACTGTAGAGATCAAGAACTGGGTTCGGGACTTTTTCCAGAATTTTGACAAAGTTTTCCAGAAAAGAAAGAACAATAAGCTTTGTAATTTTAAGCTAAAAGATCATAAGCATGGGCAGAATTTCGTGTGTGGTTACTGTCATCCCACTCATCTTATTTATAGAAATCAAAACATTACAACGGCTATATTTTCACAATTCTGATAAAATTGAAACTTAACTAAAACATTGACTTTTAACTGAAATAACAGACTAACGTTGACTTCTAATCTAATGGATGTTAATCATCCTGATTACATTGAATTTAAAACAGGAAACATTAAAACATGATTCTTCAAACTTCAATTCTTCATTCTTCAATTATCCCGCGTCAGCTCCTTCTTCAGCTTGCTTGGCAGACCTGGAATCAATTCCTGATTTCAACACATCAAGGAGTCTTTCGTTGTTCTTGCTACTCATTTGGATGATTGCCATGTGGTGGGTTTCTTTAGTTACTCTGAGTTGGTGAAACAGACAGCTTGTCGCAGCTCCCATGGATGAACGAGCAAGTGGAGAGTCCTTTCATCAGATGTAATCCAGTGTCACAAACATGTGCCCCACCAACCCGCCCGCCCGTCTCTGCATTCTGCACACTGGGGCCAAGGTTCTTCGTGTTGTTTCCTGATCATTATTGCTGCCGGTGTCTTCAGTCCGGCTCTCTACGAATCCTATACGCCCAAGCCCATATTTCTCTATTACTTCTCCTTTATATATATATATATATATATATTATCTGAATTGAATTCAAGTATCTCTGTACTGGGAGGAAAAAAAGAGATTGTTTCTCTCAGTTCAAAACGATGCGTGTGATCGTCTGCTTCTTTCTTTCTTTCTTTCTTTTCCATTACTTTCCCTTTTCTCCTTCCCCTTGTCTTTGATCCCATCCTTCCAGGAGATCATTTTTGGGTTTCTGTTGTAAAACTCTTTTCTCTACTTAGCTTTCGGAGCTCCTTTTCCTGTCCATCCTTCCACGATCTTTTTCTCGTAGGTCCGTACTTCTTTCTTCCCCTTGTTAAATGAAGGATCCTTCTCGCTTGGACGATCTAGACCTCGATCCAGTCTTCTGAGTCAAGGCGCCGGCAGCAATAATCAACAGCAACACTTCACTTTTTTTCTTCATAATCCTTTTGTTTTGGCTTACTCGCAAGTGATTACCAAGTCTTCAGTCCTTTTTGTTAGAAAATAATATAAATCATATTATGGGGCCTCACTTACAAGCTTAAGCTTTTAGGTGAGATGGTTCCTTAACATGGTATCAGAGCCTTGTTGACCCAGCGGTCACGAGTTCGAATCTCACCACCCCCATTCTATTTGATAAAAACCAAGCATAAGGTGATGTGGGCCTGTGCAAGTTTCAAGCCCAAAGGGCTTTCACTTGAGGGGATGTGTTAGAAAATAATATAAATCATATTATGGGGCCTCACTTACAAGCTTAAGCTTTTAGGTGAAATGGTTCCTTAACACTTTTCTCACAAGCGAGTCATCCGTACCTGAGCAGGCACATCAGAAACTTTTTTCATAACCCGTGAAAATGCGAGGAATAAATTCATTTAGTATCTGGCGTGCACGAAGGTCAGTGATGATAAAACTGAGAGATTTTTTTCCCAACCACTTTGTAGGGATAATGAACCAAGGCCTTCACTAGCCTCTGAGCATTCAATTTCTGGAGCCGAGACAAATGGCAGTAGCCATGTTCTAACTTATGCTTCGAGCTAGTGGTTACATGGCCCATTAACCTTAATTACAAAATAGTGCCAGGACTCCCTTGATTTTCAAGGAAACTAGTATTCAACATGTTTATAATTTATATTCTCTTATGTTCTTCGTACAAGATTGAGGTTTATAAGTAATTATTAGGGTGAATTCCACTTTTATAAACAAGAATTATAGAATTTGATTCCGAAGGATCTAGCAATCTCATGATATTCTCTAGAGGGGGTGACATGATGATAAATGAGTTGAGATCTGCATAGCAGGTCTCGAGTTCTACTTAGGGTGCGCATCTCTTGTAAGAGTCTGGGATAACTAGGGTTTTACTCACTCACATGAATCTATAAAATATACTTTCCGGTAGGTGGTGTTTCCTCGAATCTAAAAATAAAATCTCATGATATTTAATAGAATAATTACAAGGATCAATGATTTTGAACATTGCTTCACTTTTTTATTTTTTAACCTAAGGAAAAGTTATAATTAAAATATGATTAAGTTGATCGAGTTTTAATAAAGGGAGTATTTTAATTGATTTAATTAAAAATTAAATTCAAATTAAACTTTGAGTCTTATATTTTTCTAAATCAATCAATGAACGAGACGAAGTTTAAAACTACAATCAAAATCCTATCGAGAAGAATTATAGATTGTTTCAAAAACTGAAATCCATGTGAGATTTTAACCTTGAAGTTTTTTTTTTCTTTTTAATTTCCACGCTAAGTTTGATTCAGGTTGCATAATAGGAAAGTGGCAGTTTTTTGCTCGTAAATCTATGACGCTTCCATGCATTGTGCAACAAGTTTTGACCGAGCAGACCACGATGAATTGTATCCCTGTACTTTCCGACTGCGTTCAGAGCCATGCCAAGAAGAAGACCGATTGACATAACATAAATACATAAAACGGGGTTAAAAAAGTAACAAATACAACACACAAATTACTAAAAAAGACATTTTTTTGACGACATATCTCAAAAATATTTTTGAAAAAAAATTAATTTTTTTATTTTTTATTTTAAATTAAATATATTTTTTTTGTTATTTTTAGATCATTTTGATGTGATGAAAAAAATATTATTTTA